>OY986963.1:19555514-19631011 GCA_963920575.1 Narthecium ossifragum
GTGCAGGGGACGTCAGGAGTGGCCGCGCGTCGGGGGTGGCCGCGCGTCGATGGAGTGGAGAGGGAGAGGGGGTCGTTGGAGTGGAGAGGGGTCGTTGGAGTGGAGAGACGTTGGGGGTGGCCGCACGACGGTGGAGTGGAGAGACATCGGGGGGTGGGCGAGCGTTGGTGGAGTGGAGAGGGGGAGGGGGTCGGTGGAGTGGAGAGACGTCGGGAGTGGCCGTGCGTCGGTGGAGTGGAGAGGGGGGTTGCCGTGGGTGGCCGCAGCTTCACCGGAGAAGGAGGGAGGGAGTGGGTTGCGGCCCTTGCGAGGTAGCTCAGGAGGAAGGAGGAGAAGGCGGGTAGACCGGTGGAGGAATGTAGAGAGAGAGAGAGAGAGAGAGAGAGAGAGAGAGAGAGAGAGAGAGAGGAGGAGGAGAGGAGGAGATGGATTTAAACGGGTCAATTTGACCCAGATCCAACCCGATCCGACCCGACCCGTTTAATAAACGGGTTAGACGGGTTGGGTAGGGTTGACCCATTTATAAATGGGTCGGGTTCGGGTTGATAAACCCGACCCGTTTAATAAACGGGTCGGGTTCGGGTTCAGCCTTTATTAAACGGGTCAATACCTGACCCGACCCGTTAATACAAAGTAAATTATAATATCCGTGGTGTAGGCACGGGCATTTACTAGTATTTTATAACATGAGAAACAATTTCCTCCACTTTTTTAGTTCTTCTTCTTCTTTTATTTCTTTTCCATTTCTGATTTTTTTTCTGTTCTTTGAGAAATAGCAAACTCACAAATTGAGAATGAAAACATACTCCATTTCACCAATTTTCCAATCACAACCATACCACAATCCCAACCACCCCCACACTTGAAACTTTCATACCCATTCATATTATAACGATGGACTACGGCTTGGGTAAAGGCATTTGTTTTTGGTTTAAAGCTTGCAATGTGGGTTAAGAATGAAGTCAATAAAGCTCAAAGGGGTTTAGCAAAATGACAAATGAATTACAAGGTAGGGTATTTGGCTTACATAGCTTATAACAAAAATGACCTTAATCATGTTCATGTATGCATGTGTCAATGTGACCTCAAATAGAATCAAGGCAAGTTCTAGAGAAACAAATCCATAGAAGAATATCTCTCATGAAAGAAAATAGTGAGACTGTTATGAATGTGGCAGTCTAAAGGCTCAAAATCTCACCAGCTGTTGTCTACTAATTTAGTCATTACCATCTCAAGGAAAATAACTCAACTAATTAATTTTAAGTCGCAAGATTACTCATTCAATCATGTTATGAATATGTCAAGCTTAATTGACTATTGCTCATGAAAAATGCAACCTAGATCTCCCCCCACACACTTAAAACCGGCATTGTCCCCAATGTAAGGTGAAATGCAAAGAAAAGGTAAAACTAACTAAAATATAAATGTGAAAACAAAAGGAGAAAGGAACGAACTCCGCTTGAGTTGCCTACCAAGCGGCGCCTTTGTTTATTATCATTGGCTCGACTTCATGCTTCCATCTTCAATCAGTATAAATTGGATCCTCAAGGTCCAATTTTTCCACATTTCCTACTTGAATTCCTTCATAGAAAGGTTTAAGTCTATGGCCATTCAGCATAAACATTTTGAAAGTGGCTAAACTTTGAATTTCAACTGCACCATGAGAAAAAACATTAGTAACAATAAAAAGACCAACCCAACGACAACGCAACTTACCTGGAAACAAACGCAAGCGTGATTGGTAGAGAAGGACTTTTTGACCAACAGTAAACTTCTTTCTAGAATTCATCTTGTCATGAAAAGCCTTTGTTCTTTCCTTATAAATCCTTGCACTCTCATATGCATCATTGCGAATTTCCTCTAATTCTTGTATTTGTAACTTCCTGTGTTCTCCACTTTCATCCATCTTCATGTTCAAGCTTTTGATAGCCCAATAAGCCTTGTGTTCTAATTCAACTGGAAGGTGGCATGGTTTCCCAAACACCAACCGATAAGGTGACATATTCATGGGTGTCTTGTATGCAGTCCGATACGCCCACAAAGCATCATCCAAATGCAAACTCCAATCTTTTCTATTTGAATTGACCGTCTTTGCAAGGATTGACTTGATCTCTCTATTTGACACTTTCGCTTGTCCACTAGTTTGCGGGTGATAGGCGGTGGACACCTTGTGGGTCACATGGTACTTCTTTAGCAAAGCCTCAACAGTCCGATTGCAAAAGTGAGTGCCTCAATAATTTATTAGAGCACTTGGAATTCCAAACCTGGATAATATGTTAGACTTGATAAAATTGGCAACAACTTTAAAATCATCAGTCCTGGTAGCTTTAGCTTTTACCCACTTCGAGACATAACCCACAGCAAGCAGAATATAAACATAACCAAAAGATGTAGGGAACGGACCCTTGAAATCAATGCCCCAAACAGTGAAAATTTCGCAAAATAATATAGGGGTTTGTGGCATCTCATTCCTTTGGGATATATTACCTGTATTTTGGCAATTGTCGCATGACTTACAAAGAAAATATGAATCTCTAAATAAAGAAGACCAATAGAAACCACATTATATCACTTTTCTCGCTGTCTTCTTGGCTCCAAAGTGACCTCCAGAAGCATAAGAATGACAAAAGTTGAGCATAAAAATAGTTTCATTTTCAGGAACACACCTTCTTATTACTTGATCTGCACAATGCTTTCATAAATATGGGTCATCCCACACATAGTATTTGGCGTCACTTTTGATCTTATCTCTTTGAGCTTTAGACAAATCAAGAGGTAACATATTAGTAACTAAATAATTCAGAATATTCGTATACCATGGTAATGTCACATTTGTGGAGAAAAATTGCTCGCCAGGGAATGTTTCCTGTGGATGAAGTTCATCCTCCACATGCACTAAACGACTCAGATGATCTGCAGCCCGATTTTTTGTCCCTCTTTTATCTATGGCACATCATTTGGTTCTTCATGAGAAGGTATAGTTTAATATTTGAAGTAGACTCATGTAATATTTTCAGCTTCTTTGCTGCATTTAGCTCCAATTTCTTGCATTTTTCAACAAGCTTTGTGAAGCATTATATAAGTGTAAAAATAATACTAAAGAGCTAATTAAGGATGAAGAATCCAGCAATTGGGTTGGTGATAAGGCTGTTCAGAGTGCACTTTCACGCACTCATCAACAAGCAACCTTGTCGGTCTCCTTTCCATTCCACAAGAAATTTCTAGCAAGAAATTCCAGACTCTTGATATCAGACTTGGGAACATTGGATGCAAAGAAAGTATAAGTCAGAGAGGCTTGGAGGACAGATTTAATAAGGATCACCCGTCAAACCCCGAGAGCTTGAGGGAGGACTAACTGCTAAGCTGCCTCTGGAAATTCTCGATCAAACCATTGAACGCCACTGCCTTTACGTGACATCCATCGACCGGCACTCCCAAATACTTTAGGCAGTCATTGACTTTTGCAATCCCCATAACTTGACAAATGTGAAGCCGCCTGGTTTGATCCACAATGGGGGAGAAGCGAACTTGAGATTTGGCTGGGTTGACTGCTAGTCCATATAAGTGCTTGAAGTCTTAAAAAATGGCCTTGATTTTGTATGCCTCATCCACTATAGCTCTGGTGACCAGCAAGCAGTCGTTGGCATATAGTAAGTGCGAGAAAGAAACGCTGCCGCCATGGAAATTTACTCCTAAGAGCCCCTTCATTAACTGCGCTAGTACTTCCTACACCAGGAGGAATAAATACAGAGAAATCGGATCTCCCTGGCGGATGCCGCGTGAGACAGGGAAGAAGTATGAAACCACAATATTCACAATTAGGGAGAAAGAGGATGAAGTCATACGCGGACTAGATGTCGACCTTCACAGCCATAAGTCCCTTTGTCTTCGGCGCCTGGTGGAGAGAGTGGAGGAGCTCTTGAGCAGCCGAGATATTATCCAAGATGCTTCTCTCCGGGATGTATGCTGATTGCTCGGGCCCGATAAACTCGCCAAGGACTATACAATGGCGCTTAGCAAGGATAGAGGTAATAATTTTATAACATACGTTACAAAGACTTATTCCAGCCAGAAGGAAGCCTTGTTGTCCTGAAGTAGTTGAAGATGAGTTGCACCTGGTCCACGCGAAGAACACCCTAGAATTTGATGTAGAACTCAATTGGGAGACCATCCGGCCCCGTGCACTTGTCTGAGCTCATCTCCTTCATAGAAACTAGGATTTCACCCTCCGAAACATCTTCAATCAAGAGTTGATGGCTAGATTGGCTGAGTACTGGAAGGGGGGGGGGGGGGAGTACACAACCTTCTTCCTCACCCAATTCTGTCCATAGTTGCTTGAAGTACTGATTCATGGCTGCTGGAATGTAATCTTGAGAACCCAATATTACTCGGTCTTCATGAACGATCTCAATGACTTTGGATCTGTGTTGCCGACGTTTTGCAACGTAGTGAAAAAACTTCGTGTTAGGATCACCGGCCATAATTCAGCATCGACAGAAATGGCGGCTGACAAACGCCTCTTGTCTAAGCAAATTGGTAGTGTGCAGGTTCTCTAGACAACGAAGCTCCACTTCTTCCTCATTAGTGAGTATGCCGAGCTCCTCCTCATACAGAATTGTGAGAACACTTTCAGCATGGGCACCGGTCTTGAACAGGTTGACTTCATCTCTACGATTCCATAGTTTAAGATGCTTCTTGTCTCCTGTAGTCAGCCAGCAAACTAGTATTGCCTGGATCCTCTGCGGGGGCGTGCCTAGACTCTTTTAACCACAGCCTCAAACTCCTTCTCTTGAAGCCAGAAATTCTCTAATCTGAAGGGGGTCGGACCAGATGGACGGGGGGGTACCATCCATAGTAAGAAGCAAGGGATTGTGGTCAAAAGAGAGGTGAGGAAGGTGGCGGATCGCGGAGCCAACAAACTTGGTTTTCCAGAACTCATTCACCAGACCCCAGTCAAGGGGTTCCAGGACTCTGTTTCTACCCTTTTGCTTGTTCGACCAAGTAAACCTCGGACCCACAAAACCAAGATAAACGTTCACAAAGAGGCAAAACTGAGAAAGTCTCGGATGCCTCTGTTAAGGAAGAATGGGCGGCCACCGCGCTTCTCAAAAGGGGAGGAGATGACATTGAAGTCACCAATGAACAGGTGAGGACCATTTGCCCAGCAAGCTCGGAGGAGTTCCTGCCAAAGTTGGGATTGCTCCCACCAAGTTCTGGCAGCGTAAACGGCCGAGGTCCTACGTTGAGCTCCCTTCTCATCAGTCATGACACCATGGAAAACTTGCCGAGAGATATTGACAAAGGAGACAAATCCCAAGTTGAGTTTCCACACCGCCAGGATGCCTCCGAGACGACCAATGCATGGTATCAAGGATGCACCTCGAGATGTGCCAAGACTGGAATTAACTCTTGCCAAATCCCCATCAGACAGACCCACATCAAGAAGGAGAAGAAGATCGGGTGTATGCCTCACAATCAGTCTTCAACAGATCTAGGCCTCGTCTTCACAAGCATGCTCACCATTTTCACCATAGGGGATGAGAGAGGACATGAGATCAGCAAGTCCACAAAGGTGGATCGCTTCAACCTCATCCCTTGGGAGAGGCGTGGCACATCCTTGGCCATGCAAAGTGAGCCCAGGTGTGCCCTCATCAACCAGATTACGGTGGAGTCGGTTGGGTCCAATTGAACCAGTTGAGGAAAGGAGATCAGATCGGGCTTCATAAGGTCGGGGGGATCAGCTGCCTATGGGTCGTCTGATAGCTGGTTCCACCTGTTCCGCCATCTGGACATCAGGAGGGGCAGCCAATGAGGCGCCAAAGCCTGGGGTTTCCATACTCTGTTCAGCCTGAGCCTTTGTAGGGTCGGTTTGACTAGGGCCCTCACCAGCTTGACCAAAATCCACCGCGGTGGTCACCGGAGCTGGCCCAGGAACAAAACTCTCACATGAATCATCTTCTTCTAGCTCGTCTGCGCCTAGGCGCTTCAGTAGGTATCACCAGCTGCTCTTCCTCAAGCAACCCATCTTGATTATCAGGAACAACCACTAGGGACGCCAAAGTAGGAGCGGGTGGCGAGCAGACATGGCCTAGGTAGCCATAGCAAAAGCATACTTGCTTCCCTTCAAACAAAAACGGCTGGAACAACCCTTTGCATTCACTTCCTTTGTGTTTGAGCCAAATTCCTTGTTTTACTGGCTTATCAAGCCGGACCTGCATGCGAACTCTAGCAAACCTGCAATGGGAGGCTTGCACAGAAGCTAGATCCACCTTCAAAGGTTTGCCAATGGTGGGTGCGATCTCCAGAAGTCTATCGTGCCAATAGTGGTTTGTCAACAGAGCAGGAAAGCGAACCCACACCGGAGAAAACAGGAGAGAGTCTTCTCCTGGGCGGTAATCAGCCTGCCACCAGTATATAGAGAGAGCGCCCACCCACATGCCAAGGGCCACTAGTGACAGTTCTCAACCAGTCTCCTTCATCTTTGAACTTGATTACAAAGACTCCGTCGTCAACGTCGACAACGAGCCTTGGTTTGACGCTAAGCTATTGATTACTGCCGGATTTCTTCTGGATTACTGGTTATAGTTGCGTTTTGTCGAATGTTTGGAATTCTTTTGGATTGTTGCGACCATTGATTTTCCTCTGTATCATCAACTGTCGAGCCTTGGTTTCAATTGGTAGCCTATGTTCTGTCGGATTGCTCTATTTTCCCTTGCTGCAAAGTATTTCAATGCCATGCCATACTCTATTCTCCCTTACTGTTGGATCGCATGCTGTCGTTGGCTATGGTTGGGCATTCGTGAAATTCCATCGCTACTCTGGTTAATGTCGGATTCTGTTGAACTAAATTCGATTTTTTGCATTTCCCTTTGGATTAGATGTGGTGGTTGTGGACCTTCTTCCCTGTCACTTGGTTATTTGGAATTATTGTGGTCTTCGTCTCATTTCTCTTGGCTTATTATAAAGTGACCAGTTGTATGTCTTTCATGTTCCACAATTAGACCACATTAAGTCAATAATTAGTTCTACTGATATACATAATTAGTAAATCTCTCATCTTTCTTCCCCATACCTGTAGTTAGAAAGGCACCTAATTCTCCTTATCAATCTATGTACATTAATTAGACGGTTACTATCACTATTTATGGTATTCTTTAGTGTTAAATGTTTTGATGAATCCAAGAGAGGAATGTTTTACGGTTCCCTATTGTTTGTTGGTTTCTCCTTCCTGCCACCATAAGTTGGGAAAGAAATGATTTACCTCTACCCTGAATATTCTTGATTGATTATAACTATGGTTTGGATGAGATTTGTTTCCATTGATGCAAGTTAAGTAGTAAAGTGGGGAACTTCAATTGAATCTCTGGAATAGCATTTCCTCACATAAATTGAACATGATCCTGATTCTAGATAGTACTGTACTTGCCTTCTCGTACTGTAATGCTATTCTATAGTGTCATCTATCCTTCCCTATTCAATTCTTGAATCACATGTAAATTATTTCAATCATGTATGCCGATATTATGCTTATACCTAGGGCCGGCTATTCGCCCGTTTATATTTTATTTGTGGGTTAACCGAGGGGGGTGATGACTCTCGGAAATGTATATCTGAGTGGGTCGAATGCCCTTTTCTGTTGAATGATATTATGAATGGTTGGATATTTGTCATCTCTTGTTGAATGTTGGTAGCTAATGTATGTCTACCTCTTTGTCTTATTATCTGGCTACCTTAGTATAGTTGGACAATTGTTTGATGATTTGGCATGTAGAAACATCTAGACCTAGTTGCTTGAATAAGCTCATGTATATTGTATGCACTAGACGCATTAAGGCTAGGTGTGGGCAATGAGTTCGATCGCCGATCCGGGGGTCTCGGGTAGCCCCGATCTAGCCCTAGGACCGGGGTTTGGTTAGTTGAGGACTAGGGCGAGATTGTGTGGTTATGATCTTGTATTGATCGAGGTTGTAACCTAGATATACTCATTTGAATTGTGATATTGAGGAATAGAGGTCGTATTGTCTCTTTGTCCCAAGGGCCTAAGTGTGGATGTCGATGTCCATGACGTGTGTCCTCGTACAAGGGGTGGTGTACGGTGAGAGCTCCGACGGTGAGTGCAGCGGCGATGCACCGACCCTGGGTTCCGGCTCGTGTCGGGCGTCCTCCTTGTTTCACCGCTTGGGTGAGGGTGACCCTATTTAGGGGTCCATTCTGGATCGACGAGGTGTGATGTCGCACCCCGACCCGCGAAAGCCCAACCGGGGTGGGCGACGCGAACCGGAACCTAACAAACACGGAAGAAAAGCTTGCGAGGGTTCCCTCTAACCTATTGGTCTCCCTAACAATTCAACAAAAGTACCCCCAATTAAAAGTTACATTAATTAACAAAACCTCGAACCACAGATTTAAGAACTCCAAAAAAAGTTTAATATACATATCCTCGGAGAGGGGGGGAGTTCAAATACAACATTACTCCCGTAGGAGACTATCTAACATAGGATAAAAACTGTAAAGGATCACCACCTCTCAAAATCCACCAAGCGCCGCCGCACCGCCGACCAACTGCCCGGTAGGGGCCACAGAAGAAGTACTGACGCCTGCACATGCAAAACGCAGCCCGGGTAGGAGTGAGCACTAAGCTCAGTAGGGATCTACACTACGACACACAGAAGGAAGAGGGAAACGCAACAGTGTCGCCCTCAAGTAGAACCTGGGTGTATACATGGGTCCTATAACCCCACCGCGTGTCCCTGAGGCCCCGATCATGATCTTCCAGCTGGGCTGGTCACATGTCGGGTCACACTCAGTAGCAGGAAACAACACTGCTGACTCTCAACAGGACACAGAACACTGTTTGGTGGGAAAAGACACCACTGAGTAAGCAACTCCTCTACTCAAGAGTTTAAGAACGCCGGACACCGGCTACACCTCAGATCCGACTCGAGGCCGACACGACCTCTACAATCATCAAGCAACAAGTGCACCAGTCATCTAAGCCTATCATCAAGTTTGACTGGACACTACAATTCAAACCGGGTCCAAACCACCCAACCCCGGTCCTAGGGCTAAGTCCGAGCTTCCAGCCTCGGGACGGCGACCCAAGGATCACCCACGCCCTAACCAATGCAACTAATGCACAAATCAACAATGCATGCTATGACATACACAGATAAGAAGTAAAGCATGCAACAGTATGTCAAGCATCATATAAGTCTACTGGATCGCTGCAGCGGTACTACCAACCGCTGCCAGCCGATCCGCAGCGGGTCTCGGCATTACGACGGTACCACAACCGTCAACCGCGAACTCTTGCAACGGGAAGCAACCCCGAAAACCGCTGAATGAACAGTAACAATATAATATTATATTCCGAAATATAATATTATATTCAAACACCCAAAACCTCTACTTAGGGGCTAATTGATCCCATCGATCCGATGTCCAAACAACGTCGGATTCAAGATCCAACTTATCCACCAGTAGATGTATATACCAAGATCAACATATCCAAAATTCATAATCATCCAACAGTTGGATTAACGGGAAAATACAAATAAAAACCGCTAATCAACTCACTTACCAATTTAATTGCTGCAACGCAGCCCTCCAGCAAACAATTCATAACAAATCGTAGAAAAATCGGAAAATTACGAAACAAGATGGAATGGAAAGCTACGGAAGCGATGTACAACTCTTATGTTTATCAAAAACCAAGATCATGTACATGCCGGCCGGACAACTCACCGCAAGCCGGCTGTTCTTCAAGAACAGCAGAAAACCAGAAATCCGAGCTTAATCATGCAATAAACCTACTCAAATCTCAACCAAATAACATGAAACTTATATTAGTAATTCTAATAGGCATAAAGAATCCAACAAAACATGGATCAACAAGATCCAACGGCTAGATCTAGAGAAAACCCGAAAACAACAACAGTAGGTATAACCCTACCTAGCTGCGCTTTCCTCGGCTGATTCCCCGCGATTTGATCACCAACAAGCCTCCAAACCACTTGAGGGATCTTCCTCTCGTTGTCACGAATGCAACGAGCCTTAGAACGCCGAAAAAGATAGTCGGACGGGGGAGAACGGAGGTGAGGAAGGTTGGCTGCCGGAAACAGGGGAAGAAGCAGAGGTTTCGGGAGAAGAAAGAATGAGGAAGAAGAAACGAGGAGAAGGAGGAAGAGGAGGGGAAGAAAAGGAGGGGAAAGGGGGAAAAAGAGAGGGGAGGGGAGGGAAAGTCCTCCCCCCCTCTGACAGGGGAGAGTGACGGCCAGCGGTGGCCGTCCTCGCGAAGCAAAAAAGCCACCGACGCGAGTCCGATCGGTCCCTCCAAGGAGCGATTGATCGCTCGCGCCCTGGCTCGATCCCACCACTGACTCGCTCACGAGTCCGACCGATCGCTCAAAGGAGCGATCGATCGCTCAAAAGTCGTCAGCTGTTCAAAGGCAAGCTTCCGCGCGCCCGAGCTGGGATCTTCCGATCCCGGGTCCACCTAGCCAGTCTTAACAAGCATTAACACAACAAGGCCGGTGTGTGCACACGCGGGTGTGAAACAAACCAACAATGCGCAATTTACCAAATTGCCCTTGCGGTTTACAACGAGCCACAGGGGTAGAGGGACAGGTCCTCACATGTGATACCTCCAGTGACACGTTAGACTTGGGTTGAAGGACAATACAGTTGCAGTTTACCCTTTCCTTGAGAGTATCGTAAAATAAAACCCTACTGGGCATTGTTGCTCACCTTACTTGGGCTGCATCAGCGATGCAAGCCGATGCAGTTCCTTCTTTCAGGTGTTCTGCTAGAAGATGGCGTGATATTTCGAGGTGATCGAGGACTTGGAGTTTCGAGGAGTTCTTCTATAGTTAATTTACAGTTTTAATCAATGGTGTATAAATTGATGTATCATTTGATGTATTTGAGAACAGAAGTATTTGATTCTTAATCCAGTTGTATTGGAGAAAATTTTAAAATATTTTTTAATTTAGACATTTGAGAAATGTAATAATTAGTTATTTACAGTTGTGTCATTGTTCAAGTTGAAATTGTAAAATGTACAGGTTTCTTGTGCTATAATTATAATGTAGTCTCTGCCAATTGTTTTTATGAATTGGAGGACCAAATTGTTTAAATTCACAGCAGTTATATACTTGTGCGCCTATTGATGATGTTAACGGGTTTAGGTGGCTCACGCCTCGATCTCGATGGATTTTCTGGGTCGGGGTGCGACAAGAATTGTGAAATTAATTCTGATATTTGTTATATAAATGCACTAGAGATGATTCAATAGGTTTGGAATCTTCACGCCCCAAATCGAATCGATTTTCTGGATCGAGGTGTGACATGCTGACACCTATGAAGGATGGAATTTGACGTATGTGCGTCGATAGCCGCACCATCAACAAGATCACCATCAAATACAGGTTCCTTATTCCCTGACTTCATGACATGTTACATATGCTTGCACGGTCAAAAGTCTTTTTTATTTCCTAATTTCAGTAATTTTAATAATAGACTAGATTTACTCCTTTAGAGGATGGCATGTAAGGAGTGGGACCAATTTTTGGATGAATTAAATTCCGAATTTCTTCTTATTATTCCTCCTCCCTCCTCCCTCCTCTCACCTCGTGCATTGAAGGTTTTGTCTTGTCTTTTACTTTTTATAAGTTTCGCTGCGTCAATCTCTCCTATATGATTATCCTTCTCTTTTTAGTTTCTTCTCCTGTTAATCCATTGCAAGAGATTTTGGACCCAAATAACCTTACAAAACTCATTACTTTGCACCTAAATAGTTGATACTTGCAACAGCTAATTAACATACAAAATGTTTTTGTTCTCCAGACCTTCAAACCGCTATATAAATTGGATCCATTTCAGTGCAATTAGAAAACATTAATGGAGCATATCAGTGGGTGTTAAAGCCAAGCAATCCCACATCATTGTTACCCATCTCATCACTGATCCAATATTATTCACGCCACACAGATACATATGAAGAGATACGCACAACTCTGGAGACTGAAATTAAGATTATGAGAATGACAAGAGACCCAAGTCAGCAGCAACAGGATGCTCAGTTGGCCCTGTCTCTTATAACATCAAACCCCATCTCTGCAGGGTCTGTAGCCTGTACCTCATAATGGACCCCCTCCAGCACTCTTCTCAGCCCTTGCTTTGAGGTGGCATACAGGATTTTGGATCTAATCCTAGAAGCACTGGGAGCCCTATAAAATCACAAGAACACAATATAAAGATTAAAATGAGGAGACCATCCAATCCGAATTGAATCGCTTTGTTGCCCGTCATGATGATTTGGGGAATCAGCAATGGTGGCACACACTTTTAACAAGAAGACAATGGAGGTGAGTAGTAGTAGGATTTAAGAAATCTAGCAAGGGTGGTGGCCCTGGTGGGGTAAGGAATTGATGCTTGCCTAGCTTTATCAGTGGGGAATGGCTTACATCACAATCCAAGGTTTGACAGGTTGGATATTTCTTTTTGGAGAGATTTGGGGGATTAGGATTGGAAGTCCAATCCCACACGTAGGACTGACCTAGATCTGAAGATAAGGATGGCATCATGAAGATGGGCTATTGAGAAAAGGTTGTAGTGTTGCAACTGTTTACTTGAAAGTCATATAAGCATTACTATACGACAAGTTTCTTTTTCGAGCTTTTAATTTCGCCAATAACCCAATAATTTATGCAGATAGAAAGTCATGATGAATTTATATATTTATATAGTCTAAAACTATCTATTGTTTTCAAAGAGTTCTCTATAAGTGACTACAAATAAATAACCTTTTCATGGATCAGACACAAGCTAAACAAAAAGGAAACATTGCTAAAAAAAATAATTCCATGGTGACGCCACCTGGATCAGCGTGTCACCGACCCTGACGTTCAGACATTGGCTAATGTTTTGCTAACATGGCACAATTTTTATTCATATGCTTTCTTTTATTTAGATTTTTTTCTTTTCTCTTTTACCCCTTCCTCTTTTCTATACACCCAATCCCTTCTCCCTCTCCCCCTCTTGGATATGCAATCTTAAAGACACCGGTGAAATCCACCGATGATGAATTTTAAGACTAACGAGGAACGTTGAGACATAATAATAGAGAGAGGAGAAAGATGAGAAACAAAAAAGGTAATAAGAGAAGGAAGATAGAAGAGGGGGATAGAGATTGGTGAGAGAGATGAATTATAGCAGTGAGTGGAGCGGCATGGCAATGGCATGGATTCAAGTTGCAGAGATCGAATGGAGGAAGGAGGAGAATGAGGAAAAGAACACGGATGGGAACATAAGAGGAGGAAAAGAAGGATGGAGTGAGATAGAAAGAGATTGGACATATGAGGGTGGTCGATCCGTGGACAACCTACGTTACAAGGTAGATTAATGCCAATGGATTGACGATGTCTGGCAGATTAGAGGAGAAAGAGAATTGTGGGAGATAGGAGGGAATCTTGAGACGAAGAAAAATAAATCGGATAAAGAAAATAATAGATAAAAGTTATGTATGTCAGCAAGAGGCTGACTAATGCCTGAGTGCCACCTCAAGTTTGCACCATGCCGACCCCACGGGCTTACGGTACCTTATCATAACTCTTTTCCTAGATTTTTGATCTGCCAAACATTTGGCCCAAATTGTTCAAGTACGCAAATTCGCTACATCCTCTTCCTGAAACTTTACTTTTTTCCCCACCTTATTTCAAGGTTAGCAATTTCTTAATCCAATAAGATAAGTATCTTTTGATCCAAGTAAAAAAATTAGGATTTGGTGCCTTGGTTGGAAAGAGAGATTAGATGAGCTGAACAGACCATGCGATGAAGAAGATCTTGCTCTTCTGGCAATTGTCGACGGTGACGAAATCGAAGTCAAAGACGGCATATCGGCAGTCATCGGCGGGCAAAGAGGCGGCGAGCTCCTCATAGCCCTCCCCGGCGCCGCCTACCTTGTCGACCATGACCGTCCTCGACTTCTCGTCGATCTTGAAGACGATGTAGCGGTGCACCCTTCCTTGCTTCATCTCCATGAAGGATCTCTTGCACTCCTCCATCACCGACATCCCCGTCGTCGCCTGCATATGCATCCACAGCAATGACAGCTACATGAAAACAAGAGCGAGCGAAGAAGATATTGGTGTGGGTGATGCTATAGCTAGTATTGCCATTAATTACCATCTTGAAGGCCATCGCCATGGTTGTTGCTGCTGCTGGTGTTTTCTTGATGACTGGCTGGCTAATCTTTTGGACTTCGGGTGAGAAAGGGAGGGGACTTCTAAGAACTTATAGGCTACATAATGTGAATACCCTTCTCTATTGTAGTAATTTACAAGATTGAGAGTTTTTACATTAATAATTGTTTATTGATGTGAAGGTTATGCTAGTGCTGTTGGTGTAGATGGGATGGTTGGCTGGTTTGAATCGGATTAATTTGTAAAGCGGAGATTGTAAGCTTTCATTGGTTTTTTATTCTTTTCTTTTTTTTGGTTTGATTCCTCGGATAATGACAGGCATAGGCATATCTTTCGTCGAGACACTCGCACAAGCTATAGATGAGCATATATTATATGTCGTTTAAGTTACAAAGTCTATTGTGAATTTGCCTATAGGACCAGATAGGTGAGTCTAATATCTTTCTTTTTCACATGATCAGGTCCATGGTACAGTGGAAGATTTTGCGACCTTTAGGGATGGTGATGAGACGGGATTGGGGCGCGTGGGTTAGTTTATTCCCAAACTCATTCATGTGAAAACTCCCGCATCCAAACCCGTCTAAAAACCATGTGAGTTTGTATGTCCCATATAAGTGGCAATTCGGGTTCACGGGTCGAGTCGAGCACCGATATCTCAATCTAAAGGTCAAACCCGAATCCGACCCATTTAATAAATGGGTCGGGTCGGGTCAACCCATTTAACAACAATCTGACCCGTTTAACAATAATCAAGCATCAAATTATAAACTAATTAATGAAATTAGTAAGCAATAAAATTACAACTTGTTTCAATTACATCCAAACCATTCAACCTAAACAATAAACTTACAACTTGTTTTAATTTTCCTTCATGAGATGAGATCACATTCAAATTAACCCAAAAATCTAAGTGACATTAAAATTAAACGGGTTGATCCGCCTAACCCGCGGGTCGGGTCGACCCGACCCATTTATTCGCGGGTCGTAAATGGGTCGACCCGTTTATGACCCAAACCCAATAACACCAAATCCAAACCCGTTTATTTCGGGTCGGGTCGGGTCAGGTTCACGGGCCATGACCCGAATTGCCACCCCTAATATCCCATCCCATACCCGTTTAGAATCCAATATGCTTAACCAATGCCCACCCCGCTCAGTATAATATCATGGCGGGTTAGGGTACCTAAACCCCTTCTAGTTTTACTTACCCTATACCCGTTCCAATTCCAATTAGACTAAACCCAAATCCATGCTATTAAGGTCTGGGTGGACCGGGCGGAACGCCGGCGGCGGGGTCCCCTAAGACTTAGGATTCTCCTCCCCGATGGTAGCGGAGAGGAAGAAGAGTCTTGTGTGTGAGCCCAAGTCCTCCAGGCGTGGTCGACTCGAGGAGGGTGGAGGTTGGCGCGGCAGAAGAGGGAGTCGATGCGAAGCGACGAGGAGGACGTCAACGTGGCACTGGCGCGGTGCGGTCGTGGCACGGGGTTGGTGCGGTGGGAAGCGTGGTGGTGTGATGCCAGCGCCATGAGGGGCGCAACGTGGTGGCACGACACGGAGCCGTGTCGTGGCACGATGTGGAGGAGGTTGAAGGTCTAAGAGGGGGGGTTTATCTTAGGCCTTGTACGACAAACTCGATTATGGAAATCTAAATAGGAGGAGTCTAATTAAATCATATGCTTGCAAATGATAAGAGTAGAAAATATATTAAATCAAGGAAAAGAGATGAGAGTTAGAGAGATTGCAGCAGAAATTTTATAGTGGTTCGGGCAACCTTGCCTACATCTACTTCTCTCAAGGGCCTCCTTGAGGTTCCATGACTTACAAGACCTCTTACAAGTTGTCCACCAAGCTTTCGGGTGCTTGGCAACCTATCCACCAAGCTTATGGGTGCTTGGCAACCTTACAATCTCTCCAAGCTCTCTCTTGGATACTTCTCTCAAGGTCTACTTCACACTTGAAGTAGTTTTACAAAGGTTTAGCTCACTAATAAAGAGATAGAAACTTGCTAAAATATTATCACAATAATCCCTTAGCTCCCCCTAAGTGCTGGGCAAGTTTCCTGCAACTTCTCTTTTATACCTGAGCTCCAAAGTGATGAGTCACGAAATATATGCAATTCACCCTCTTAACTTAGCTTTGTTAGCTCTAGAGCAATTCATTTCTAATAAACTTCATGGAGTTTCAGGTACAAATACTTCTAAGGCGGCTTGGATCGAATTTGGTATTAAAAAGGGCATCAAGAGCACAAGTTGAAAAGTCCGTCGGATCAATCCCCCAATCTATGCGGATTGATCCGTTTTTAGTATTCCAGAAAGCAAATATTGAGGGGATAAATCCACCCAGAAAAAGGGATTGATCTCATCGTCGCTGATGTGGCGTAAGTGATGACCCAGATTTAATTCATTGGATGTAAGCTAAGATGATGGGAGAGAGGAGGAGCGGGTGGGTTGGGCACTCTTGGGCTGGTTGGAGAGAGGAGGAGGGGTTTCCAACCCTAGGAGGGAAAGCCTAGAAACCCATCTCGAAGGGAGGCATGAAGGAAGGATCATCTCCAACCTCCATAGATCCATCCAAGATGAGTAGCTAGTTTCCTTTCCCTTGGGATTTCCATGTAGTTATAGGAATCTTTTGTAGTTTTCTTAAGGATTTTTTATATGTAATCTTTGAGGATGATCTATTGTATGGTTTTGACCATGATTTCTCTATCTTTGTATTTGGATCTTATTTGTTGAATGGATGAATGCCCTTATTTGGTATGAGTTAGAAGCTTGTGCATGATGGGTGTTTGTTGTTATGCCCCAATGAGTTGGATGTGCTAGAAACATATCCAATTACATTGAGAGGATATATAGCCCTAGATTGGAGTTTAGGGATGCTAGAACCATCCCTATCCCTCTAATTAGAGAGTCCATTCTATCTATTTCTTGCATTGGATTCGAGGTGCTAGAACCATCTCGATTCCATGCAATACCTTTTTTTTGCGACGAATCGATCTTAATCGAAGGTTCGTTAGCGACGATCGAAGCTAATCACTCGTTCGCCGACTTTGTGAATTTGATTTTTGCCGACGGAGGATTCTAAGCCAACTTCCGTTGAGCGATAAGTGAGGCTAACCACCCGCTCGTCGACTTCGAGATTTCAATCGTCCCAATTAGATTATACACATTAATTCCTTAGGAGGCTACACTAGAACCTATAATGAAATGGAAACCCCAAGGCCTCTCCCTATTATTTTTACTTTTCTTTACCTAGTTAATTACCTTAATCATCATTAATCCAAAACCCAAATTCCTTTAGCTATTGTTGGGAGCTATCTATTGAGTACGTTAATCAATCCTCATCTCTCTGTGGATCGACCCGGACTCCCACTAACTACGGTGAATTTGTAATTTTGGCGCCCTAGCCACTTATATGACGAGTGGCCAGGGCGCGTCACAAAGCCCTCCAAATAGTCTCCCAACGGCTATTTTCTGGTCCTGCAACGGCTCTTTTCCTGGCTGGTGTTCGACCGTCGCATCGTCCGTGGCATCGTCCATCAGGTTCTTCTTGAGCCACGGTCGATCCACGCATCGTCCGTCAAGCTTCACGTTCGACCGTCGCATCGACTGTGACATCGACCGTCAGGCTCTGTTGTAAAAACCGCTTCTCAGGGTCGGTACCTCGTTCGACCGTCGCTCCTCCAAGACGGGTCATATAGGTCATAGTCGATCGATCCATCGACCGTCTGTCGCGCCCCGACCCATGAAAGCCCAACCGGGCAGGGCGACGCGAACCGAAACCTAACAAACCACGAAAAAATGTTGGCGAGGGTTCCCTCTAACCTATTGGTCTCCCTAACAATTCATCATAAACACCCTCAATTTAAAAAGACATAATTAAAGAAGCCTCGAACCACAGATTACAAAACCCAAGTGAATTTAATATACATATCCTCGGAGAGGGGAAGATCCAAACACGATATTTAAATACTCCCGTAGGAGGCTAACTAACATAGGGCATAAAGCCGTAAAAGATCACCACCTCTCAGACTCCGCCGCACAACCGACCAACTGCCCGGTAGGGGCCACCGAAAAGGATCTAACGCCTACAACTACAAAATGCAGCCCGGGTAGGAGTGAGCATAAAGCTCAGTAGGGTTCTACACTATGACACACAGAAGGAAGAGGGAAACACAACAGTGTCACCCTCAAGTAAGACCTGGGTGTACACAGGGGTCCATAACCCCACCGCGTGTCCCTGAGGCCCACGATCATGGTCTCCCAGCCGAGCTGGTCACATGTAAGGTCACACTCAGTAGCAGGAACAACACTGCTGGCTCACAAGCAGGGAAAGACACTGCAGGCGGGAAATGGCACCACTGAGTAGGCAACTCCTCTACTCAAGAGTCAACACAGTGGAACACCGGCTACACCTCAGCATCGGAATCGAGGCTGACACGACCTCTATAATCACCATGCAACAGGTGTACCAGTCATCTAGGCCTATCATAAAGTTTGACTGGACACCACAATTCGAACCGGGTCCAAACTACCCAACCCGGTCCTAGGGCTAAATCCGAGCTTCCAGCCTCGGGACGGCGACCCATAGATCACCCACGCCCTAACCATGCAACTAATGCACAATAGAGATGCATGCGATGAACATACACAAATAAGAGGTAAGCATGCAGCAGTATGATAAAGATAGCATACAAGTTTAATTGGATCGCTTCAGTGGTACCACCAACCGCCGCCAGCCGATCCGCAGCGGGTCCCGGCATTACGACGGTACCGCGACCATCAACCGCGGACTCCTGCAACGGGAAGCAACCCCGAAAACTCAGATGAACAGTAAAATATAATATTATATGTTCCGAACATATAATATTATTTAAAGCACCAAAAATCTTCTACTTAGAAGCTAATTGACCCCGTCGATCCGACTTCCAAATGAGGTCGGATTCGAGATCCAACTTAGACATCAGTAGATCAACATGCCGGGATCGACATATCCAAAATTGGGAAACATCCAACGGCTCGATTACCAGGAAAACACTAATCAAAACTACAAAAAAATAGTCAATAAAACCCCATCAGTCAGCTTTGGGATCGATCCGGAATATTCGGATCAATCCAGAATAGTTGGATCGATCCAGAATATTTGGATCGATTCAAACAGCTTCATACCAGCTTCGGATCAGTCTCGTCGCAGGTCACGAGAAAAACCAACAAAATTCATAGAAAAATAGGAAAAATACGAAATAAGCTGGAATGGAAAGATAACTCAGAGATCTACAACTCTTATATTCATCATAACCCAAGGACATGCATGTACCAACCAAAAAACACACCGTAAACTGGCTGTTCCTCAAGAACAAAGAAACCGAAAAAAATCCGAGTTTAATCATGCTTAAATCCTACTAAAATCTCAACCAAAGCTTATGAAACTTATAACAGAAATTACACTAAGAAAGAGGAACCCAACAACACCAAAAACATCAAGATCTAACAGCTAGATCAAGAGAACACCCCTAAACTAACTCAAGTAGGTAGAAACCTACTGGAAATGCACTCCTCGGTTGATTCCCCGCTAAACAGCCGCTAACAAAGCTCCAAACCATGCCAGGGATCTTTCTCACACGCGCCACGGATCCAACGAGCCTTCAAACGCCCAAAACGGTGGCCGGAGGAAGGAGAACGGATTGGAAGAAGGAGGAAGGAAAACAGAGAAAGGAAGGCAGGGGAGGGCTCGTATTTATAGCGGGTCGTGAACCGACCTGCTACAGTACCCTGGATCGATCCAAGACCATGCTGGATCGATCCAAGACCCGGCTGGATCGATCCAACACTAGTTTGGATCGATCCACAGGTCAAAAACCTCCTAAAAGGATCTAGTCAAACACAATTATCAATTAGAGGTTGTGTGTGCACACGCGGGTGTGAAACAAACCGACAAGGCATAATTTACCAAATTGCCCTTGTGGTCTACAACGAGCCACGGGTCCGACCCAGGCGGTCGACCCAGGACTAGCGGGACAGGTCTTCACACCGTTACATCGACCGTCAGCCTATTTTCACACGACCAGCTTCCGCGGTCGATCCGTGCATCAACCGCCATACCCCACGGTCGATCCGTTCATCGACCATCACATAAAATACATTAAATATGATTTTAATGCTTTTCAAATTAAGGGATATTAATATAAAACCAATGTTTTATCATCAAGCATATATAGAAATCATTGAAACAATATTTGGACTAACAATCTCCTCCTTTTTGATGATGGTAACCTTTTAAATTGTGATGATAAAACTTTGAAAGCTCCCTCTTAATTTAAGCATCCATTTAACTCATAAAATATGTTCTAAGGTGAATTTCACTGATGCATGCAGGTCATATGTCACTAAAAGGATATAACAAGCTTGATTATAGGTCAAAAGGTATGAAAGTGCAAAATATGACATATGTACCTCTTTGTATAGAACCATGAGACATGATATTTAAGCATGAATTATATTCTCATGAAATCTCCAGTTCATTTAGATAGAGAAATTCTTTAAACATCAAAAGGTATAAAAGTATGTAGAAAGTATAAAGTTTCAAGAACTTTCAAAACAACAAGATATCATCATAATATTTCTCCCCCTTTGACATCGTCAAAAAGAATTAGTAGAGGGGGGAGAAGAATCACATAAAGCCATAAAGATTTCTAACAAAAGAAAGTTTTAAAATCAGAAATTAACGGTTAAATTTTTCTCAACCAGTAAACAAAAAAAAATAAAGACTTCCTTAAACCATTTTTAAACAAACAAAAATGGAATAACAAGATATAATGGAGGAGACATATATCAAAAATTAAAGCATAAATCCATTGCCCTTAATGACAAATTGTTATCCACATTCAAATACCTTGAGCCTCCACTTGTCAATTTTATTTTCTTTCTCTTCGAATGCAGTTAAACAAAGATTTGCAGTTTCTTCTTCTTCTTCTTCGGAGATGGAGCTCAAGTCATTTTCTTCCTTGGTCGTCTTCTTTTTCTTTGAAGATTTCTTGAGCTTTGGACAATCAGACATGTAATGTCCGGGTTTCCTACATTCATAACAAGTAATTTTATTTAAGTAAGAAGAGGAGTTTCCTTTTTCACGTTTGGGGTTTTTCCTTCCTTGATGCTTGATGATTCGTTGGATTCTTCTTGTGATCCTTTGCATCTGCTCATCATCATCTTCATCGCTTGAGTCAGATGAATCCTTGTATGTTGACTTGAGAGCAATGATTTTCTTTTTCTTCCTTTCTCCATCATTGCTCCTCTCCATGTTCATCTCATAGGTCATGAGAGAACCCATGAGCTCATCAAGGGATATCTTAGTTAAATCTTTAGCTTCTTCGATTGCTGTCACCTTGGGATCCCATGTCTTATGTAGACACCTAAGGATCTTCCTTACCATTCCATCATTAGTATAACTTTTACCAAGAGAATCAAGAACATTTATAATATCTATAAAACGAATAAACATTTCATTTATATTCTCATCATCCTTCATAGAGAATAACTCATAATCATTAACAAGCATGCTAACCTTAGACTCCTTAACTCGTCTTGTTCCCTCATAGGTAACTTCAAGTTTTTCCCATATTTCCTTCGCCGTTTTACATGCTGAAATTCTATTAAATTCATCAGGGCTAAGGGCACAAAATAGAATGTTTTTAGCCTTGGCATTTACTTGAAGTTTCATTTATATTCTCATCATCCTTAATAGAGAATAACTCATACTGTTCTTTTCCCTCATTGATCTTTAAAGGGATAGAATCTCTATCTTCTATTATCATCCATGCATCATAGTCCATCGATTGTATAAAAATTTCCATTTTAGTCTTCCAATAGGGTGGTATATTGGTAGATTGTCCCTCTTGGATTTCCATCTTGATTTAGGATCCTCTAAGGGTTGTTACATCACAAAAATAGAGACCTAGCTCTGATATCAATTGAAGGTCTAAGAGGGGGGTTTATTTTAGGCCTTGTACGAAAAAATCAATTGTGGAAATCTAAATAGGAGCAGTCTAATTAAATCATATGCTTGCAAACGATAAGAGCAGAAAATATATTAAATCAAGGAGAAGAGATGAGAGTTAGAGAGATTGCACCAGAAATTTTATAGTGGTTCGGCCAACCTTGCCGACATCTACTTCTCTCAAGGGCCTCTTTGAGGTTCCACTACTTGCAAGACCTCTTACAAGTTGTCCACTAAGCTTCCAGGTGCTTGGCAACCTATCCATCAAGCTTACGGGTGCTTGGCAACCTTACAATATCTCCAAGCTCTCTCTTGGATACTTCTCTCAAGGTCTACTTCACACTTGAAGTAGTTTTACAAAGGTTTAGCTCACTGATAAAGAGATAGAAACTTGCTAGAATATTATTACAATAATCCCTTAGCTCCCCCTAAGTGTTGGGCAAGTTTGCTGCAACTTCTCTTTTATAGCTGAGCTCCAAAGCCCTCTAAATAGCCTCCCAACGGCTATTTTTTGCTCCTGCAATGGCTCTTTAACGGCTCTTTTCCTGGCTGGCGGTCGACCGTCGCATCGTCCGTGACATCGTCCGCCAGGTTCTTCTTGAGCCACAGTCGATCCACGCATCGTCTGTCAAGCTTCACGGTCGACCGTCACATCGACTGTGACATCGACCGTCAGGCTCTGTTGTAAAAACCGCTTCTCGGGGTCGATACCTCGTTCGACCGTCGCTCCTCCAAGACGGGTCATATAGGCCACGGTCGATCGGTCCATCGACCGTCAGCCTATTTTCCCACGACCAGCTTCCGCGATCGATCCATGCATCAACTGCCATACCCGACGATCGATTCATTCATCGACCGTCACATCGACCGTCGCATAAAAATACATTAAATATGATTTTAATACTTTTCAAATTAAGGGATATTAATATAAAACCAATGTTCTATCATCAAACATATATTGACATCATCGAAACAATATTAGAACTAACAGAGGTGGCACAGCATGGAGGCGTGTCGTGGCATGGTGCGGGGAGGTGGCATGGTGCGCAGAGGTGGCGCGGTGGCGGCCGAGGGCGTGTGGCAGAGTACTACGAGCGACGGGGGATGCCGTAGGGGGGTGCGTTACATGTAGGTGGCTGGGTGACTCGACGAGGCCGGCGGTGGGAGGTGCTCGGGAAGATCAAGCGGCGTAGCGGCGTTGAGCGACAGACGACCGAAAGAGGGAGGCCGACGGCGTGAGGTGCTCGGGAAGAGCAGGGGCGTAGTGGCAAGCGCCGGCGGCGGTAAGGAAGAGGAGGTCGGTGCGGTGAGGGGGAGGAAGAGGAAGGAGGGAGAAGAGGGACTGGAGAGGAAGTTGGATGAGGGGGGAAGAGAGGATGGCTGGGTTTATAGAAGGAAGAGGAAGAGGAGTTGGAGTAGGAGAGGGGAGTTGGAGGATTGGAGTTTTGGTTGGCTTAGGAGAAGAAGAAGAAGAAGGAAAGGTGGTACGAGCGATTTTGCTCATAACATCATGAGGGTTTTGCTTGTAACCTTGATGTCCTTAATCCGGCCGAAGAGGTCTCAAGTGGCGATGGCGCGGTGGAGAAGGAGGTAGGAGGAAGCGAAGCTAGGGTTAATGATAGGGTTTTGAAGGATGGAGATGATGAGGATGGTGTAGAGGAAAGAAGGTTGCTGGGATGCGGCCAGTGAGGCGGAAGCCACCGATGGGCCGCTGTCCTTACTGCATGGTGCCGGTGGCGCGAGGCCGGCTGCACTGGGTCGAGGGAGAAGAAGGGGCAGCCGCCAGCCTAGTGGGAGTGAGGGAAGAAGAGAAGAGAAAGAGGGGGGAGTGGCTTTGGCTGTGGTGGTGTCCACGCTGGGTGTGGCTGTCACACTCTGACTCAGAAAACCCATCCGGACCGAGGCGTGAGTGACCTAAATTAATTATATGAAAAATATCACAATTAATTTGAACAATTAGATTTGGGTTATAAACTGTAATCTTAACATTCTACAGATGATCAAAAATTCAATTTATACATCTAGAAGTAATACAACATTTACTAATACAAATTGTTCCTCAAATAAACATTTATACATAGATATAAAAAATCCTCAAAGAGGGAAATTATAATTTTAATGTAATCTATCAGAATAAACTAGATCCCAACTCCTTAGACATTTCCAGAGGTCAATGCACCGCCAAAAGCCTATCCTCCTGGTGCTACAGAAGAAAAGCTGACGGTTGCACCTGCAAAACGCAGCCCAGGTACGAGTGAGTAACAAGTTCAGTAGGGTTCTACTCTACGTCACACTGAAAGGGAGAAACACAACAACAGTGTTGTTTCTCCGCCTAAGACTAAGGTATGCCAAGGGTCCCATAACTCTATCGATGTTCCAAGGACTCCTGTCATGAAATCTCTCTCTTGAACATGTTGCCAAGTGGCAGTGTAACAGTAATATGCAAGATCACTCTTATCCAAGCCGGATTCCCATATTTGGGGACCCGCGTCGGGAACACATCGACAATCATGCTTTGCACAAGGCCTTGGAGAAACGACACGATCTATAAACCACAATAACAATATCATTGTAGCCAACTAGACATTAATCTCGATAACATAAGGATTCCAATAATACAATCACGTCCTAGACCTTACTACTCAGCCTTGGTCCTACGGCTAGATTCGAGCTGCCTGAGCCCTCGAATCGGCGATCAACCCGTTGCCCAGGCTTAACCTTGAATGCTTATAATGCATACAATGCATGCACCTATACAAGCATTTAGCCTAAGTGTCACTATATATCACATGAACAATTAAAAGTTAAACAGTTAAACTAAAGTATGATAAAAGAATCAAACCTGATTCTCAAACAGAAATCGGCCTTACAATGCCACTATACAATAGCTCTCGGCGCAATACCGACACACAACAGACTAAGGTTTTATAGTTATCCAACAGAAAATAGTTTAACAATACGACGTGTTTTTCAAGCATTCAATTACAACAATAGAGCACACCATCAGCCCATTTATTCTACGCATTGCCTGGAGTTGTCACTCCCCCGGTTAACCTTAAAGCGGTAAAGGGCACACCGCCGACCCAGTTATCTTCGCATTTCTGGGAGTCGTTACTCTCCCGGTTATCCATAAAATGGTAAAGGGCTATATACCAATGGTTAGGAAAACTGCTAAGGCAATCACATACTATATATTGCATGCTTGACATAAAACCGTTTGCAATCGGTAAATTTCGGTAAATCAATCCAAAAGATGAATTATAGCATAATTCGATGATAAATCCATGAAAATCCCAATTTAAATCGCATACTAGTCCTTATTCATCATCGGGAAAGACATAAAAGAAATTCGGGTTGAATAGAAATCAAAATCTTTGAACTCGGAATCAATTTCAGTTAATTGCATATAAAGATCGATCTTCCCTTATACATGTTCTTTGCCAGAACAAGAGATCGATCTTCACACCTATGAAGATTGATCTTCTACAAGCAGGTCATCTGCTGGGACAAGAGATCCATCTTTATGCCTATAAAGATCGATCTTCCCCATGCAGATCTTCTGCCATGCAACTAAAAGATCGATCTTCATGCCTATGAAGATCAATCCTTCATATGTCGGCAACACATATGAATAGTGTCAAAAATCTAATTTCTTGGATTTGATCTATCAAAACTTGTTGGAATAAAATCAAACTTTGCAAAGAGGTACAATTGAGGGTGGGGAAACTAATAAAACCATGAAATCAAACTTCTAACGGGTAAAATCTAGGACAAAATAGCTGAAAACCGACAAAACAGACGAAAATACAAGATTCATCCTAAGAAATACGAAACGGATTTGGTGGCAATCTTCTAAACAAGCTATTACACTACTCTATCAAGTTCCAAAACATTCCAAATAACAAAACCACATCAAATCAACAATAATTGAAACCTAGATTTACCAATTCACTGGAATTGGATAGAAACACTTACTTGTATAGATGAGCTGACGATCTACCAATCCCTGGCTCCGATTGCCGTGATTTTCTCCTTGAAATCCGCAGCCCAAAGCCCAAATGGAAGCCAAGAGAACAGACAAGGAGGGAAAGAGATAGAAAAGAGAAGAGAGAGAAAGGCTAAGGGTTATTTATAGAGACCTGAACTGATCTCGGTCGTCCGATTCGATCTTTCCGGATCGAGCTCCGATCTTTCGATCGAAAGTACCCCTAAGGTTCTAATCAATCACATATATCAATCCAAGGCAGTGTGTTGACTACGTCGGTGTAAAACTGACTACCATGGCATATTTTACCAAATTGCCCCTAGGTCAAAAACAACAATGCGCTCGCCCGATCGCACCCGACGTGAAACTAGACTCTCAACCTAACGCGGTTGGATCGGGTTGGAAGCACAGGTCCTCACACTAGCGGCTCACGGCCAGCTTGACGCTGGGGGCCGAAAGAGGGAGGAAGAGAGAGAAGATGAAGATTGGAAGTAGACCATGACGATGGGAAAGAGACAAGTATCAGGAAGAGGAGGAATTGGAGATGAACTTGGAGAGGCGCTCTTGGAGTCCTAGCTGGTGAAGGAAGGAGGAAAGAAGAGAGAGTGAGAAAGGAAGAAAGCCGAGAGGCAGCAGCTGTGAGGACCCGTCCCTCTATTTTTGTGGCTCGTCGTTGACCGCAAGGGCAATTTGGGAAATTGCGTCTTGTTGGTTTGTTTTACACCCGCGTGTGCACACACATGCCTTGTTTTGGTGTATGTGTTTGAATAGGATGGTTAGGTGGACCCTGGGATCGAGAGATCCGAAATTGGGCTTGAACCGGGCCCAATTTCTCTTCCCAGCGTAGGTTGGATCGATCCGAACTCCACTTCGGATCGATCCGACTCGCACTAGGGAAGTGTTGCCGCCAGTGAGACTGGGATCGATCCGAGGTGGCGTGCGAATCGATCCGAATCGCACTGAGCGTCTGTATAAGAACGGACGTCGGGCTTCTTCTCTTCTCTTTTCCCGATCTCGCCACGTCCGAGCCCGTTCCCGGCGATTTCTTGGAAGGGGATAGGAAGATCCAAGGCTCTGCTTCGTGGATTGAAGCAACACTTGTGAGGTAGGGTTCCTACCTTCGGCATTCGCCAGGTTTGGCTCCTGTTCATCGTCGTTCTCGCCGGATTTCCGAGGTGTTTTGTGTAAATCTTCTTGCATAGGCGTTGTTTTCCGGTTTTGATGCTATGGGTAGCTTCGTGAGCGTCGGCTCTACCAGCTCACCAAGTTTGGTGAAGCTTGGCTCAGCTTTCCGCCCGTGACCGCCGTCGAAAGCTGGCCGGAGGGTCGGTTGGGATCGATCTGAGGATATCGGATCGATCCAAGTTCAACTCAGGGCGACTGTTCTTTGGTGGGAGTCGGATCGATCTAAGGTGCTAGTTGGATCGATCCAACTTGTCCCAGGAACAGTGCCTGAGGGAATGGCTTTACGTGGTTTTCCTAGCCGGATCGATCCAAGGGTGAGTTGGATCGATCCCAAGGCTAGTCGGATTGATCCAAGAGCTAGTTGGATCGATCGGGTGTGGATGTTTTTTCGGTTTTCCACGCCGGATCGATCCAAGAAGATGTTGGATCGATCCGAGAGCAAGTCGGATCGATCCGAGAGCAAGTCAGATCGATCCAAAGATGTTGGATCGATCCAACTTGTGCCAGATCGCCTTGTTTTGCCCGCGGGGCTTCGTATGCATGCGGTTTTAACAATTTTGCCCGCGGGGCTTGCTATGATGGTTTATTTACCGCTTTCTGACATGTTTACTAGCATAGTTATAAACTGTTGTGTGTTTACAGTTTTGTGGTTGAACCGGGAGAGTGGTGACTCCCGGGATTGTGTAGTATAAATGTAATGCCTCTTTTACTGTTTTGTGGTGAACCGAGGGAGTCATGACCCTCGGGAGTGTTTAGTATAAATGGGCCGAAGGTGTGCCCTTGTTGTGATGCTTGTTGATAGTGTTATATAATTATTTGCCTGCTTTTCTGTTTCATAATTGCCTATTGCTATTGCTGTGTTTGTTTTGCTTTCCTGTGCATTATTGGCATGATAGGCTTGTCATGGGTTGGGGGTTTGTCCCTAGTACTCCAGTATCAATAGCTAAGTATTGGCCGTTATTACCCCGGCATGGGTGTCCTACTGGTATCGTCATCGTCCACCCTGTGTATGGGATCATCGGAGAAAGCCCAACCCTTGAACAGTGGCCCTCGGAGGACATACTATGGACAGCAACCCTGGGGTTATTGATGGGGTGTGTGGGATCCCTGGTAGGACTTAGCTCTTGATTTGGAGTTTAGGGGTTGTATTGACTCTGTGCTTTGAGTGCTGGGAGATGGTTGTCGTAACCACGGTTGTTCCGCCAAGTGTGGAAGTCCCGCTTGGAGAGGGGTGTCCTACGGGTAGCGTCATGTCCACCTTGTGTCAGGGACTATCGGAGGAGGACCACTCCTGAACAGTGCCCTTCGGAGGACGTACTTTGGACAGGTGCCCCTCGGGTTATTGACGGGATTAATGGGGTCCCTGGCAGGCCTCAGCACTTGGCACAGAGTTAGTACGGTTAGAGTCGCCTTCCTTGTGAGTGTCGTAGAGTAGAACCCTGCTGAGCTTTGGCTCATTCCTATCTGGACCATGTCGTTTGTAGGTGCAGGTACCAGCGCTCCTCTTGTGGGCCCCCGGTGTTCGTCCTGTGGTAGCCCGTCGCCAGCAGACCTTGTTTGAGGGCCAAGACGGCTTTTGTTGCACTTTTGCGGAGACCTCAGGCGATGTATTATTTCCTTTTGAAATTGTAAATGTAGTAAACTTTGTATAACTCTGATGTATTTAATGTTTTATTATAGTTAATGTTAACATTACTTCCGCCTTTTGTTTATTGTAACTGTCTCCGCTGTTGGTTGTCAGTAGATGTAGGTTTCCCCCTCGTGTCCCGGTCCGGGATGGGTTTTCTTGGCCGGGGCGCGACAGCAGCGCTGGGGTGGCGGTTTGAAGCCACAACAGGCGGCTTGAGGGCTGCTGCTATTCCGCGAGCGGGGCGGCGGTGCAAGGCCCAAACGACCGGATGCGGGGAAGAGGAAAGAAGAGGAGGAGAGGGAAGAGAAGGCGGAGCCGCGTCGAAGGCCGAGGGCTTTTCTGCTAGGTGGTTGTGCAGTGGCCAGCTGGCAGCGATGGAGGCCATGAGGCACGCGGCAGGGGCCTGTGTGTGCCTGTGCAATCGGTCGGCGCTAGGCCAGATGTCGGGAAGAAGGAGAGCACTAGGATGAAGAAGAGGAAAGAAGAGAGGAGAAAGACGGGGGGAGTGGCCTTGGGCCACGGTGGTGTCCGTGTCAGGTGCGGCGGCTCACAACTGGCTTGACACCATGGGCCGGATGATAGAGGAAGAAAGAGAAGACAGAAACTAAACCCAGGTGAAGGGAAGAGGAGTAGTACCCAGAGGAGAAGGGATCGTCGGCAGCTTGTAGACGATCATCACTGGTGGAATTTCATTTGGTGCTCCGGAACTTGGGAGCGAACTTCTTCGAACAATCCCTTCATCAAGGGGACCGAGGCCAAAAGTCAAAGCGTTTGATTTATTATTTATGGATGATTTTATTCATAGGTATGGGGGCCTTTATATAGGAAAACTACAAGAGGCCTAGTTGGAGTGGAACTCGGACCTAATGGCTTTCTACTCAAATAATAGCTCTAACTAAGAAAGAAGGAAGGGTCCTATTACAAGATGAATAACTAAACTTGGAAACCAAACTAGGGAAGCAAGTAAGTAAATATGAAAGCAATTAGGAAACTAATTTGGATAGGATGAGGACCAAGGAGGCAAGTGGGGGCTGGCCCTTGGCTTGGATGGTTCAAGGTAAAATGATACGGTTCAAAACCGCATCCATGTCTCTAACCTAGACCGCACTCAAGGACCCTTAACTTTGACCCGAGTCAAGGCGTTGGCTGAGCAAGCCCAAGGCGCTGCACCCATGGCAAGCTTGCCCTTGAAGCCAGCCAAGCCAGGGACCGACCCTCACACCTACCATCCTGGTCACCTATCCTAATTGGTTTCCTAGTTTAATCATCTGAGTTGTAGTAGGACTCTTTTTTTTCTAGAATGGGCTATTACTTGAGTAGGAAGTCAGTAAGCTAGAGTTCTACTCTTGTTAGGTCTCTTGTATGATGCCTATATAAAGGCCCACATACCTCTGTAGTTAACTAATTCAGAAATAATTAAAACCCCTCCAAAGGATTCTGCCACCAAAGCTCGTCCAATTGACGAAGGGAAGGTTTTAGAGAGTTCGTTCCCAGCTCACACCTTGAGGCTCTTGATAGGGCTCTGACCGCAAAGATCGCATGTGAGAGTCGCCAAGTTGACCAAGCCGCTCCGGAGCTCCCGCTTCCGTCTCCCTCCTCTCCCTTCACTTTCCTTGCTCCGGCCCCCTTCTTCTCCTTCCTCCCCGGTTCCGGTGCTGTGTGGCCCTCGCGCCACCTCCCTTGCGGGGTGGCAGTGACCCAAGGCCGCTTGCTCACTGCCCCGTCGCCGCCCAGGCTAGCCCCAAGACTGACAACGACCTTGTAGCCGCCGCCCGGCTCAGCACCGCCTCCCCGGCCTCCACCGTCTTCCTTTCTTCCCCCCTCTGTTTTCTTTCCCCACTTCCACCCGGACGCTCCTCCCCTCTCCTACTCCTACTCTAACTTCCTCCTACACCACCTCTCCTTTCTTCCTCTTCACTCCAACTCCACCGCCCACCTCTCCTTCTCCCACTCGAACTCTCTCTCTCCTCCCCTACCTTAGTCGTCCGCCTACTTCCCTTCTCTCTCACTCCTTTCTCCCACCACCCTCTCGTAATTCCCTTCCGTCGCCTCCTTCCTCCTCTTTGACGTCATCTTCTCCCTCCCGGCCACCGCCAGCCTCCTGCCTGGCTCCCTCGACCTCGCCTCCACTCCTTGAGCCCCGTTGTCACGCCCCCATTTCTCCTTCCTCTTCCTCGTAGTGCACCCCTGATGATGATGCATAATGTTATATTTTTATCCCTTAATACTTACTCTCCTGTGCTTATTTGGTACCTAAAAATACACTCATTATTCTTATATTTTGATTTAGGATGCAATTGAAGTCCTTAAGTTCGAAAAGAAGCTGAAAAGAGTGGATCAACTTTAAAGATTAAACTGTATCTACTGATGAAGAACAAAATGATGTGCCATATATGGTTGAAAAGCTCTTGAAGTCTAGTTTCTGGATAATTTTACGGTTTATGATTCCGAGTTTTCTAGAAGATGTTATGGCAATTTTAGTACCAATGGCGCAGTCTGGATGGCAAAACAGTAAATACTCAGGAAAGAAAGATCGATCATTTTTCTTAAAAGGATCAATCCTTTTATGTAGACAGACCTGACAGAACGCATACTTTTCAGATGATCACAGAAGGATCAATCCTCCTTTCACTCGAGAAGATTGAGGAAATCGCTGATGCAAAGGATCGATCTTTCTCCTATCGAAGGATCCATCCTACTCTATCGAAGGATCCATCCTACTGAGAAGGATCCATCCTACTCCTATCAAAGGATCCATCCAACTGAGAAGGATCGATCCTTTGCCTTACAAACGATTGATCTTCCTCGGGCGTAATCAGAAATTGAAGATTTTGATATTAGAGGATCGATCGTACACCTATGGAAGGATCGATCTTACCTTCGCAGTGAAGAAAATTAATGGTTCAGATCTAATCCGAGGATGGAGACACTTGAAGGCTATAAATAGGACTCTTTCTAGGGTTTGATGGGGGATTCCTAAATACTTTTGGCTGCTACTTTCTACTCTTTTATAATTTTTCCTAGGTTTTCCCTAGCTTATTGGAATCTTTTGAGGATTGTTCTTGATGGCCATGCATGGCTAAATCTTGATTCTTGGTCAAGGAGACTGAAACCTCGGAATTAATGAAACTGTGAGATCTAATCTATTTTTATTGTTCAGTTTATACTTGAGTATTGGATGTTCTTCTGTGATTAAATATTCATGGTTGTCTTGTCTAATTGCTAGTAGGCCTACTAGTTTATTATTCATTGGGATCTACTGCTAGGTTGGATATCAAATCCGTAATTATTTGATCCCTCTAATCTGCGAAGCAACTGAGATCTATTGATTTACTGCGTTTCAGAGATTAATAGATCTTAGGAAGAATATTCGACTAGATTAAATGCAACCGCGTGTGCTCGTGTTGTTTAGCTTCATCGATCTCCCTATTCTTAAGGCTGCTACTAGATTAAATCTACAACGCTTGTCTTAGGTTGTTTAGTAGTTAGGGTTGATTACATCGCTTGTTTGTAATTAACTATGATTGAGGAGAGATTCGAATTCAATTCGAACGGTGAATATTCATGGTATGAATTGATATATACTTGCATCAATGATCAGTTATAAGGATTCCGATTGTGGATGTTGACTTAGACCAAGATTTGTTCTCTTGATTCTTTCTAGACACTCTTCGTGGGATTGACTCGTACTCGCACTACTACATTTATTTTAACGAGTATTGGTTTTATTTTTGAGTGCCTACGACAGCACACCAACCCCCTTAGGCCACCCGTAGCCTTCGTATACACCACCCTGACTCGCCGCCACCTCCTCGCGCCACCAACCCACCGCGCTCACCGCAGCCATCACCTTCAGCTCCGTGCTGCACATTGCCACCCTCGCCATTATCACCATGCGCCGCCACTGCACGCATGCCCGCCGCGCTGTGCCATCCTCACACACCCCCGACCAGCCTCGAGCCGTGCTCGACGCCCGCGCCACGCCTCTCGTACTACATCCCGCCGCACCCGCGCCGCGCCCTTGTCATGCCGTCCTCCGAGTCGACTTCCCCTTCCGTCGTGCCAACTTCCGGCTTCGTCATGTCGACTCAAACCGATCGCCTCGGCTCCTCATCTAGAGAACTTGGGATCGCACCCGCGACTTCCCCTCCGTCATCATTACGAAGGAGAACCCTAAATCCTAGGGAACCCCCACGCCGGCGTTCCGCCCGCAACGACCCGGCACGTGAGCCTCGAAGGTTTACGAGTAAAACGCTCGTAATAGAAAATAGCCCCTTGTGGGGCAGCTTGGGTTTGGCCCAAGTTGGGTCCGGTCTGGTGCATCGAGCCAAGTTTTTGAAGGGTTGAATTTTGACACGTATCACATTAGGTCCATTAATTTACACTTCTTCAGGCCTTAAGGTCTATTATATGGTGGTTTTGGTTAGTTTTTAAAATCATGTGACCAAAATACCCTTCTATCGAGCGATGCTGAATTGACGGCGAAAATAGGTCCGTGAGGTCAAGACCAGTGCCAGAAAGAGAAAAATGAAAATGATGGTGAAAATAGGTCACCGAAGATCAAGATCGGCGCCGTAAGAGAAAAATGAAAGGCGTCGGAAAGAGAAAAATGAAAAGAGAAGTTATTAATGATGGATCGAAAAAGAAAATAGGTCGCTGGAGGTCAAGACCGACGCCGGCAAGAGAAAAATGAAAGGCGCCGGAAAGAGAAGAAAAGAGAAGTTGTCGTTGATGGATCGACGGCGAAAATAGGTCATTGGAAGTCAAGACCGGCGTTGGAAAGAGAAAAATGAAAAGAGAAATGAATCTGGCTGGCTGGAACTTAATCTGGTCATGCCTGATTGGATGAATATGAGTCTGAACCCAGATCTTGCCCATAATTACCTTGGAGAAGAGGCATGGGAGATCCGGCAACTATAATCTTACCGGAGCGTGACCGACGGTGAAACATTAATGCCGGGATTGAAGGTTGCCGAGGAAGGAGTCATGAAAGGCCAAGGATCCCTCCTGTGAGATCTGATCGATAAATGAGGGTTGTAGATGGTGGAACTGTTAACTCTAACCTTGTTTTGATGAGCCAATGTACATTAAATGATAAAATATATGTTCTATATTAATTTCCCCTTTAATTAGAAGCTTTAAAATTAATATTTTAGAATTTTTGGTACTGGCGGTTTGATGTGCTATCGTAGGCAACTAAAAATAAAAACAATGCTCTCAAAATAAATGTAATAGTGCGAGCAAGGATCGATCCCACAAGGAGTGTCTAACCTAAGTTTTGTGCTTTGTGAGCAAAGATGGGGGGTTTTGAGTATAACAAAAACAAATAAGAAATAATCTAAATTGAAGAATCGAATTTAATCAAGAGTATAAACCTTGGTCTAAGTCAACATCCACCATCGAAATCTTTGTAACTGATCATCGATGCAAGTATATATCAATCCACAACTTGAATATTCACGATTGGAATTATTTTCGCATCTCTCTTTCTCATAGTTAATTAGAAACAAGCGATCTAATGAACCCTAACTACTAAACAAACCAAGACAAGCGCTGTAGATTTACTCTAGTAGCGGCCTTAAGATTCATAGAGATCGATGAAGCTAAATAACAAGCACAATCGGTTGAATTTAATTTAGTCGAATGTTCTTCCTAAGATCTAATAATCTCTGAAACACAGTAAATCATTAAACCCTAGTTGCTTCATAGATTAGAGGGATCAATCAATTACGGATTTGAAATCCAACCTAGCAGTAGATTGTAATGAATAATAAACTAGTAGGCCTCCTAGAAATTAAACAAGACAATCATAAATATAATCACAGAAAAATATTCAATACTCAAGGTATAAATTGAACAATAAAAATAGATTAGATCTCACAGTTCATGGATTCCGAGGTTTAAGTTTCCTTGACCAAGTATCAAGATTTAGCCTCGCAGGGCCATGTAGAACAATCTTGTAAAGAAAAATTTCCTCAAGAGAAGAGTCCTAGAAATATAAAAGAATTAGAAAGTGGCTGAAAACTCTGTAGTGTTTGCTTCCCTTCAATCCCTAAAAAGAGTCCTATTTATAGCCCAAAAGTTTTCCATCCTCAGATTAGATCTGAGTCCTTTATTTTGCAAAGTCGGCTAACAAAGATAGATCTTTATATAGGAGAAGATCGATCTTTTCTTCCCAGATTTGGCTGCTCCCCGCAGAAGATCGATCATTTATAGAGAGAAGATCGATCATCTAAAACATAGCTCTCTGTCAACTCTGGGTGCATAAATGATCGTTCATTTATGGAAGAGAAGATCGATCATTTCAAGTCTTGCTCTCTATTAACTCTGTCGTAGAGGAAAGATCGATCATTTATGCACGGAAGATCGATCTTCTTTTTTTTGCATATTTCTTTTGCTATTCAACCTTGCGAGGGTCCGATTCTAAACCTGCCGGCAAACCGTAAAATTCTGCAAAAACTAAACTTTCAGAGCTTTGCAATAATATATAGTAGTTCATTTGGTGCTTTCCGAGTAGGTATAGTTTAATCTTTGAAGCTGACCTATCTTCTTTGTAATCTTCTTCGTACCTTCTGGCTTCAATTTCTTTGATGCAACCACCCAGAATCTCTTACAACAAAAAACATGAAAGTTGTAGAGCTCTTTCTTGCCTTTCCATAACATCTTGAATTATCCCAGGCAGAGTTTGGATGGAAACGTTATGCGCAAATTACGAGCTGCTGTCAAAACTGTCCAGAATTGTCCATGTGGCTTCGTTTCGCACTTAAGGACTCCAATTGTGAGGACCCATCCTTCCAACCTGGTCCGACCACGTTGGGTCGAGGGTTTGGTTTTGTGGTTTGGCTAGGTTGGCCTTGGTTTGCGATCGGTTGATCGCATCGCTGCTTTTGAACACCAAGGGCAATTTGGTAAATTGCGCCTTGACGGTCGGTTTCACACCCGCGTAGTGCACACACAGCCTTGATTGATGTATATGATTGAATAGATCCAGTAGGAGCATTCGTGATCGTCAGATCCGGACGAGATTGCGACGAGATCGTAATTTGGGGTCAAATCGGATTCAGTCCGATTAATTAACTCGGCTAGACCAACTCAGCCACTTAAGTGGCTTAGCTTTCTCTCTCTCTCCTTTATCCCTTTTCTCTCCCTTTCTTTTCTTTTTCTTTTCTTTCCTTTCCTCTTCCTTCCCTGCCTAACCCCTGCCCGATCCCCCTTCCCTTTCTCCCCCCCACCGGCTTCTTCTTCCTCCGGCCACCTTCCCCGACGGTCTGGAGGCGGCGGCGAGGTCCCTTCCTCCTTCTCCTTCCTTCCCTTCTCAGGGGGAGATGTGCATGCACGCCGGTGTTGTCCATTCCCTCGCCTGACAGTGTCTCCCCCCGTGCTGGAAACGAGCGAGTAGGGGATTGGACGTGTGTTGCCTCTGTGCTCTTGGAATCCCGAGAGGTGTACCCATTATGGTCCAAAGGCGATCTTGGAGATCCTTCGACAATAGAGGACTGATTGAAGGAGGTGTCCTGGATCCCGGATGTTTTGGACGTCTTGGAGTATCGCTTGGTTGGGAAGCCTTTGTTTTCTTGCCTTCCCTGGAAGCGATGCGTAGTGGCGCTTGTCGGGGCCACTAGAGACACTGCTGATTGTGTGTTGAGAACAGTTCGCGTACTGTTTTCTGGCACCTACCCTTGGAGGGTGGTGTAGTTGGGAGTACCTTCCTCTGTTCTTGGTACTCGCACCGTGTGGCAGCACGTGGGTTGGTTGGATAACCTGGCTCGGTATGCTAGATCAACAGCGGGGGACGCCCTGGAATGTACTCCGGATACTGAGACAGATGACTTGAGGGTTGACACCGGACTATTGGTCGGTGGTCATGATGAGATTCGGGGTTGTCGTTCCTGCTTCTGAGGAACGGCAGGGTAGCCGTTGGTAGAGGCAGTGGTTTCAGCATCAGTGACAACCGTGGCAGCAGCATCGTCGTGCTAGTTCTTTGAAAGGTGACATGCACCGCCAGACTGAGAGGGAATCCACAGGGTGCTCGTGTGTTAGCCACCGGGTGCCTTTCTGCTGACGGTGCTTGTAGCGACGGGCGCAAGGCGCTTGCCGCAGAGCAGTCGGGCGTGGCGTACAGCGTGAGGAAGAGCAGTGGGTTGATACCTTAGTTGGGGCAGGTACCTGAGGCAGACGTAGGAATTCAGATTCCAGATAAGTCTTGCTGGAGACAAAGCAGCGACCAGTCTTACCAGAGTTTCATGTACTTATGGGCAAAGAGCAGCTTCAGCAGCAGCCCGTTTCAGAGCCACCTTCCTCCAGGTTTCAGCTTTCAGCTTCAGCCATCAGCTTTCGGAGTATCTTGCGGCTCGTGGTTTTCTTGTGGCGCTGGGTGTTTCCCCCTTGTGACTCGACCCCGTGCAACTGTGTTGGCTTGGGACAGGAGTCGGGTGTGGCTTTGGGAGTAGCCACCGATTTGGGACAAGAGCTTGGGTTGATTGCTCTTGTCGGGGCGTTTGCTAGAGGTTGGAGACCTTTAGGTGTCCGTCGCCCACGTGTGGTGCACGTTGGGGTTCGACGGCTGATTGCTCACAAACGTCGTCGTTAAAACGTATGCAAAACACAATTTAGAAATATATAAACCTTTCTTTCAACACTAAATTAATAAGATAGAATAATGGTGAAATACGGGGTCGGTCCTCAGGGAAAACTTTGACTAACAAGAAACACTAGAATTAACTCTCAACACTCTAATCCTAAAGCGAAAAAGGATTGATTTGGGGTTTTTAGGAATTGATTAATAAAACTAATTAAAAAGAACAATTAACGAAATTGAAATAGATCAATGAGGGGAAACCTAGGGATTACTCAATCCACTTTAGTTTCGCTTCCTATATTCTCTAGTTATCCTCTTGTTTTCTTATCTCGACATTATGGATTCATAGCTTCTTAAGCTTACATGAATCCCTAAAATAATGCTATTGTTTCCCCAAGGCATAACCTATCCAAACTTAGCATAGATTGTCTTCGAACTTAATCTGAGTCCAACCTATCTTCATCTAGCATAGATTATATCAAAGGCATACACAAAAGCAACATAAAAACCATCTTACGAATCTCTACCATCAAGCACATCAATCAAGTAGGTCTGAATGTACGTCGAGGAACTCTGTTCCCTCAACTCTTTATAAAATAAAACCATATTCATAGGATCATGTCTTTGAAAAGATAACAAGAATCAAACGAGAAAATACAAAGAAGCTACACTAAAGCTTCATGAGATCCCTAAGTAAAGAGTTTAGCCACTCATCTTTTGGATGAGATCCATGTATTCGATGAAGAAGGTTAGGAATCCACACCGCATCTCCGTCATCTTCTCCAATCTGAATCCCTCTTTTTCTCTCTATGGAGGCTCTCCGTTTTCCAGCCACAAAACCCTTTTTATATCTTAATTCCCGGATTAGGGTTTTAGGGTTGAGTTAGACCTCTAGTGAACTCGGATTTCCTGGTTCGATCTTGACAGCTTCTTCCGATCGCGACTGGGTTCAACCCGTTCAGAATTTGAGAACGAGTCCAACACAAAAGATGTAGATTTGGAAGTCTTCTGTCAGATCCCAATGATTTGATAATATTTGGACTTATCTAGAATATTTGGCGAATATTCTCCCACACGTTGACGGACCAGTCTTCCAGCAGCTAAATATCTTCATCTTCTTCAAAACTGCTATGACACCATCAGGAATCTCATAAAGTGTCCAACATGAAAGTTGTTACTCTTGAAGTCTTCTACAGGTCCCCCAAATTTCATAATATTTGGCCATAAGAATAATTTCTGGTGAATATTATGCTAACAGTCGACAGAGCAGTGTATTTCAGCATATTAAGCCTTTTCTGTAATTTCTAGCTTGAATCTTCATTAAACCTGAAATCAACTAACAAACTATTAAATACAAACACTCTAAGCCTAACAAAGGTAAATTAAGGGGTTTAATTATGAATATTTAGTGACTCATCACACCCCCCAACTTACACTTTACTAGTCCTCGAGCAAAGAAAATATAAAAAGAAGGCAATAAATCTAACTAACCACTTTCGTAGGTCTCACGATTGCACTTAGCATGTGCAACAAGCCTTTAAACCCCTAGGTTACCCCAGTGGAGGAGTTATAGTCTTTTGAGGGTTTTCAGGGATGACACCCACAATTATCTATACATTCCCTTGAATATATCATTAGAAATCAATTGTGATATTCATCAACTCTAATGCATGAAATAGAAATAATATCCATCAATACATCCTTCAACTCACAGTCACATAAAAATATGGTAAATCAAAACATGTCATAACATATTTCCAACATTTCAACATCTTTAATCATGATTAAAAATAACTTTAACACTCCTGTGTGTGAATGGGGTTCCACATGCTTCAGAGCATCAATTATATCTAAACACTTCAACAATTCAAGATCACACTTCTATCCAAGCACATATCTTCCACTCATCACATAGCAATATCTATTTTTATTCATTTTTTTCATCCGGAATTTTAACTATTTTACGCGAACAACACACCTTGTTAGGCGCCTTGCCCGGTTACTAAGTATGAAACCCTTCTTTTCTCTTTTTTTTTCAAGAAATCCAACCGTTTTACGCGAACACCATGCTGGCTAGGCACGCTGCCCGGTTACTGAGTTGAAAATCCACATTTTTTTCCATGAAATCCAACCGTTTTACGCAAACACCATGCTGGCTAGGCACGCTGCCCGGTTACTAAGTTGAAAATCCTTTTTTTTTCCGCATACTCAGATAATTGCATGTGTTCATGTATTTTCTGTGCCATGACATAGAATTGTAAATCTATCCTAATATCATGTTTAGAATCTAATATCAACCCCTTAACATGTAGAAGTGAACATATGCATTAGGATATGTCAAGTTATCCTTAAATCATGGTAAAAGTGTTAAAGTATAGAAATAGTGTCATGCATAGCAAAATTTACTATCCCTTATGTGACACACAAGTCTCAGAATAATGCATAAAATAAATTTCTAAAACCTACATCTTTGTCAAATCATATCATAATTTCATCCTTTTGATATATTTCAAGGGATGTATAATACTAAAAATTAAATTCCTAGAATCTACCCCCCAACTTGAATGTAATTGACCCCAATTATACTAAGTCTTAAAAATAAAGCACGGAAAAAGGGTAGAGATCACCGTAAATATCGCGCTATAAGCAGTTGGCTCGCATAAAAGACGATCACCACACTACCCCATAAGAAGAATACGTCGCTATGGAATAAATGCATGTCTCTAGAAGAGATTAAACAGATAAAACCATAGAAATCACCATGAACCATTAGAGACATATATAACAACTGAAGAAGAACCCCCTGATGGATCATATAAGATTTGTAACATGCGCCCCGTAATAAGTTCCAAAGGAACACTTGCCATAAAAGATACCTTTCCAAAAGATCAAATAAAATAGAATGATAAATATAGCCCAAAGAAAAGCTGAAAGGTATAAAGGAAACAATTGGCAGAAGATCCTATGCTTTTATTGAGCATAAACGACGATGATCCAACATCTACATGCCTCCAAAGAAAAATATAAAATATAATCCAAAAGAAAAATAAAAACTCACTGCATGAGCATCTCTAAAGCACACCATCTCACCACGAGAAAAGAAAACTAGAAAAATAACCAACCACGAAGAGAGTCCTAAAGAAACTAAATCAGCAAAACTCCTCAGTCGTCATCCGTCTCATCCTCGCTATCTTCGTCATCAGAATCATAAGCACTTGACATCGGGATCAGCGGACGGTCAGGATCATCTGATGTGTACGGTGAATCAGGACGAGTGAGAAGAGCAGGATCAATGAGGGAACGTGGCGGGACGACGAGCTTTGAACCGCCGGGACTCTCGAAGGAGACCCAAGCATCGTCAAGGTTTGGAGCATGCTGAATATCATAAACAATGCGGGCAAGCAAATCTGCTGGAGGTAACGGCCCATAGAACTCAAAACCATTAGGATAGGTGTCAGAGGAATTACCAGGTGCATCGTCTTCAGACCGAACTCTAGGCGGAAAACATAAGACTGTGGGTGGCGATGGTGGTGATGGAGAATCGGCAGTGCTCATCGAGTCCTCATCGGAGGAGAACCACGACGCTTGCGACATTGGAGATCCAGGTGCGAAGTCGAACATCGGGGAGTGGGACGGACTATCATCAGAATAGTAGGAGGATTGGCTCGATCGAGATATCTCGGAAGTCAGTTCTCTGGCTGAGTGGTAGAAGACGAAGGAACGTGAACAACGATGGACACAATGGAAACTTGGGAAAACAGAGGAAGAATAGAGTAAAAACGGGATGATGGAGGAAGGTTGATGATCAAAGAAGAAAAGATGCCCTAGGAAGTCAGGAACGGACGAATTTAAATAGAGGATAAGCTCCAATTTGAGTTAGAGTACGAAATCGAGTAGGAATAGGATTGAAATCCGAGTAAAGTTCCGTTCGAGCAGAAAAAACAATATTAGCGGTCGATCCCACGGTCGACCGTGGGAGTGGGTGATGTTGGGATACGAAGGCGACGGTCGACCGTGATATGAGAAACAAGCCGACGGTCGATCGGTCGATCGACCGTGAAATGCTAAAATACGCCGACGGTCGATCGGTCGATCGACCGTGATTGATAGGATTGGTGTGGAGGCGTTGGCGGTCGATCCTTGTATCGACCCTGCGAAGCTTTATTTTTGACAGAGCCGCACGGACGATGCCGCGGTCGTTACGACGGTCGACCGTGATCTAGGAATTCGATTTTCTAAATAAAATCACAGAAAATCATAGAAAAATCGGAAAAATCATGGAAAAATCCTAAAAATCAAAGAAAATTTTTCAAAGCTAAGGAAGAATCATAAAACTGGGTTGCCTCTCAGAAAGCGCATAATTTTACGTCTTTCGCTTGACGTCCATAAAAGGATTACTTAAAGCATGGATCCGTCAGCTCGACGGACTCAATAACCTCACCATGAACGATGTCCTCCACATAAGGCTTTAATTTGTGCCCATTAACAGTGAAAATCTCATTCGTGTGTGGATTGCAGATTTCTACTGCACCATGCGTGAATACGTTATTTATGATAAAAGGCCCAGACCACCTAGAACGTAATTTACCAGGGAAAAGGCGCAATTTGGCATTGAAAAGCCACACTTTCTGCCCAACAACAAAAGTCCTTCTCGAAATGTGTTTATCATGAAACGCTTTTGCTTTGTCTTTATAGATTTTGAAATTCAAGTATGCCTCATTGCGAATTTCCTCAAGTTCACATAAACTAAGCTTCCTATGTGTTGTGGCGGCATTGATATCAGTATTAAGCTTTTTAATGGCCCACATAGCCCGATGCTCTAATTCAACAGGTAAATGACAAGGCTTACCAAAAACTAATCGATATGGGGACATACCAATAGGCGTTTTATAAGCAGTCCTGTAAGCCCATAATGCATCGTCTAGCTTTATGGCCCAATCTGTTCGGTCAATGCGAACGGTTTTCTCTAAAATACGCTTTTTTCCCTATTAGAAAGTTCTACTTGGCCACTGGTTTGAGGATGATAAGGGGTGGCTACCTTATGAGTAATAGAGTACTTTCTAAGAAGGGAAGCAAAATGTTGATTATTAAAATGAGAACCACCATCACTAATAATCGCACGAGGACAACCGAAGTGAGAAAAGATATTACTTTGAAGAAATTTAACCATGACTTTATGATCATTCGACCTGGTTGCTATAGCTTCTACCCATTTAGACACATAGTCAACAGCTACGAGAATATACTGAAAATCAAAGGAAGGTGGAAAGGGGCCCATGAAATCAATGCCCCAAATATCAAAAATATCGGCAACTAAGATCGGAGTTTGAGGCATCTCATTCCTACGAGAAATATTTCCAGTCTTTTGACACCTAATATAGGAGTGGCAAAAAGTATGAGCATCCTTAAAAATCGTAGGCCAATAGAATCCACTTTGTAAAACTTTTGCCGCAGTTTTCTTTCCTAAGAAATGACCACCACATGCATGTGTATGACAAAAAGTGAGAATATCATGCACTTCAGACTCGGGCACACACCTACAGATAACTTGGTCAGAGCAGTGCTTAAATAACTCAGGGTCTTCCCATATATAATATTTAATCTGGGAAAAGAATATGTCTTTGGCATTTTTAGACCAAGAATCAGGAAGCTTGTCGGAAACAAGAAAATTAACTATATGGGCATACCATGGTTGTGAAAAACGAGTCACTTGAAAGAGATGCTAGTCTGGAAAGGAGGTATTAACAGGAGTGTTATCAAGAATGTGTTCCAAAGGAATGCGGGATAAGTGATCAGCAACTACATTTTCTGAACCCTTCTTATCCCTAATCTCAAGATCAAATTCTTGCAAAAGCAAGATCCAACGAATCAGTCTAGGTTTGGCATCCTTTTTGTCTAAAAGATATCGTAGAGTGGCATGATCAGTATAGATAATGATTTTGGAACCTAGGAGATAGGAACGAAACTTTTCCAATGCAAAAATTAGTGCTAACAATTCCTTCTTAGTAGTCGTATAATTTAATTGAGATTCAGAGAGGGTCTTACTGGCATAATAAATCACATGTGGGAATTTACTTACTCGTTGTCCTAACACAGCTCCTATGGCAGAATCAGAGGCATCACACATTAGTTCAAACGGTAGGGAATAATCAGGTGAATGAATGATAGGTACGGTAGACAGTAAATCACGAATAGTCTTGAAAGCAATCAAACAGGCATCATTGAAGACAAAGGGGACATCCTTGGCTAGTAATTCACATAAGAGTCGTGAAATTTTAGAAAAATCTTTGATGAAACGGCGGTAAAATCCAGCATGACCCAGAAAAGAGCGAATTTGACGCACAGAAGTCGGTGGAGGTAATTTAGAAATTAACTCAACTTTAGCCCTATCGACCTCTATACCACGTTTTGAAACAATGTGCCCTAACACGATTCCTTCTTGAACCATGAAGTGACTCTTTTCCCAACTGAGGACAAGATTGGTTTCAATGCATCGCTCAAGAACTTTAGAGAGATTGTCTAAACAAGATTCAGAAGAATTTCCAAACACCGAAAAATCATCCATAAAGACTTCAAGAAATTTATCAATCATGTCAGAGAAGATGGCCATCATACACCTTTGAAATGTCGCAGGTGCATTACAAAGACCAAAAGGCATACTACGATAAGCAAAAGTACCGAAAGGGCAAGTAAAAGTAGTCTTCTCTTGATCTTGAGGATCAACTGCAACTTGGTTATACCCTGAATATCCATCTAGAAAACAATAATAGCTCTGGCCGGAAAGTCTTTCTAAGATTTGATCAATGAAAGGAAGAGGGAAGTGATCTTTTCTAGTCAAAGCATTAAGTTTCCTATAATCAATACAAACATGCCATCCTGTAGTTTGGCGCATCGGGATTTGCTCTCCCTTATCATTTTCTATTACAGTCAGACCAGATTTCTTAGGTACCACCTGTGTAGGGCTAACCCACTGGCTATCAGAAATTGGGTATATAATACCCGCATCCAACAGTTTCACCACTTCTTTTTTCACTACCTCTTTCATATTCGGATTTAGACGGCGTTGCATTTCCCTAACAGTTTTAGACTCATCCTCTAAGTGAATCTTATGCATACAAATCGAGGGATCAATACCTCTCAAATCAGCGATTGTCCAACCTATAGCTTTCCTATGATCCTTAAGAACATTAACAAGTTGACTCTCCTGATCAGAAGATAAAGATGAAGAAATGATAACGGGAAGAGTAGAGTTTAATCCAAGGAAAACATATTTTAGAGTTTTAGGTAGCGGTTTAAGTTCAAGTTCAGGTGGTGACTCCAGTGAAGTAAGGGCAGGAGTTGATGAGAGTGATGGAAGGGGTTCAACAACCCAAGAGATGATTTCTCGGTCATTTTCAGAATTGTGACCGATCGGTCGCTCAGGTGTGTGATCGGTCGGATCTGGCGCGACTGGTCGCTCAGGTGTGCGATCGGTCGGGCCAGAATCCATTTGTGTTCCAATATCATCTTTTGACTGTGCAATTCTTATACTAACATCATGCTCATCATCTAAATCATATTCATGCAGACTAGCAGTCAATCCATCATTATATAATTTCATGTCATAATCATCATGATTAACCTCATACTCACTCACAATTTTAGACAGTTTATCGGTTATCATAGAATGAGATTTATCATCAATACATTCAGTCAAAATACCAACATTATAACATTCATCATCATCAGGCTCAGGCAAACATGCAGTTTTAAAAATATTCAATTTAACATGCATGTGACCAAAAGAAACATCCATCACCCCAGTTCTACAATTTATGCAGGCATTGGCAGTGGCCAAAAAGGGACGTCCTAGGATAATGGGTACAGTCTTTTTGCAGTGGACAGCAGGTTCCATGTCTAAGACAACAAGGTCCACAGGAAAGAAGAAATTGTCCACTTTGACTAAAACATCTTCTAAGATACCTCTAGGTGTCTTAATGGACCTATCAGCTAATTGCAAAATCACAGGTGTCGGTTTAAGTTCACCCATCCCAAATTCCTTATACAGGTAATAAGGCATAAGGTTAACACTGGCACCTAAGTCAAGGAAGGCACCATCTATATGGTAGTCTCCTATGTAATAAGGTATTGTAGGGGTACCAGGATCTTTTAGTTTGGGAGGTGTATCATGTTTTAAAATTGAACTAACCTGCTCAGTGAGGAAGATCTTTGTAGACACTTTGGATTTAGCCTGGCGTTTATGAGTACACAGATCCTTAAGAAACTTAGCATAGGAAGGAATCTGTCTAATGGCATCAAGTAGAGGAATGTTGATGTTGACTTGCTTAAAGGTTTCAAGGATTTCTTCGGCAGTTTTTCGAGCTTTTATGGTTGAAAAAGGATCCTTAAGAGCTACTGGGAAAGGAACTTTAGGGATATATTTATCTGGATCAGGCTCTCTAGAATTAGATGTGTCAATATTAGATGAGAAATGAGAATCATCTCGGGCTGGACGCTTGGTTGTCGGATCGGGTGTTTGATCATCCCGATGGACAGGTTCACCTATTTGGTTATCTACTGTTTTGCCACTTCTGAGGGTCACTACGGCCTTGGCACTCTCGATGTTTTGGCTTTCTACATAGTGGTGGCCTCTCGGATTGGTAACAGATTTACTTGGCAAATGTCCATCCTCTCGTTTAGCCATGTTATTAGATAGCTGCTCAACTTGCTTTTCTAAATTTGAAATGGATTGAATCGTTGAAGATAAGTTACTTTTCAATACGGAGACATCACCTTTGACAGTTGAAATTTCGACCTTCATGGATGACATGTCCCTATTGAAATCACCTCTCATATCTAAAAGTGTACTCGTGATAGAATTTAAAGTGGGCTCAGTTGATGATTCAGGAGGAGGAGGTTGTGAGGTATTCTGAGGATAATGTGAAGAGTACACAGGGTTTGGATTTGCAAAAGATTTAGGTGGGTACTTGAAAGTGGAAGTATTGGATGTAGTGTTTTGTCCCTAAAAGTTACTTGATTGTTGTGGCTTCCAACTAAAATTAGGATGATCTCTCCAACCTGGATTATAGGTATTCAAATAAGGGTTGTTCTGAGGTTTGGAAAAACCATAAGTTGCATTAACTTATTCCTGAACAAAGTCAGGGAAATTGGGGGCCAGATGACAATCGATAATATGGTGATCAAAATTAAGGCAAAGGGCACAGGTTTCAAGAGAAGTGTTAGGTAATTGTTGAGCAATAGATTGACCTGTTTTCAACTGGTTGAAGTCTTTAGTTAGGAGGGCTACTTGTGCGGATAAACTTTGGAATTCAGAAATTTCATGAATTCCCCGAGAATTATGAACAGTGGTAGACCGACTCCTAGAGACTGAGGCATTGTGTTGTGAATTTTCAGCAAGGTTGTCGTACATTTCCCAAAGAGCAGTCCAAGGCTTACTAAGAACAACACCGCCGCTGCAAGCTTCGACCATCGTCCTATGACGATCAATAAGACCATTATAAAACGAATGGGCTAACTGCCACTCAAGTACTTCATGATGAGGACATTCTCTAAGAAGATCTTTAAATCTTTCCCAAGCTTCATGAAACATCTTATCTTCATTTTGCTTAAAAGAGATGATCATGGTTCGATAATTTTGAGTTTTAATGATAGGGAAATATTTCTTAAGGAAAGCATCCTGAAGTTGGTGCCATGTTGAAATCGAATTTGGAGCTAAAGTTTGGAGCCAATGTTTAGCCTTGTCTTTCAAAGAAAAAGGGAAGAGTTTGAGTCTAAAGGCATCATCATTAAAATGCTGAAGTTTGAACATAGAAAGGATTTCAAGAAAGCTAGCAATGTGTCCATAGGAGTCCTCATTCTCACGCCCATAGAAAGAAGGTAAGGCTGTAATCCAGTTAGGCTTAATCTCATAATGGGTAGTATTGATGGTAGGTGGGTTGATACAAGAAGCATAGGTACAAGGTCCAGGTACGAAATGATTCCTAATTGGGACTTTTCTATTATTGTTATCATTTCCACCCCTACCCATGTTATCATTAAGGTCAATGACATGTTCCTCGTGTTCAGCCATTAGGGATTATAAGGTGCTTATGGCCTTCTGGTAATTACTTAAAGATTTTTGTGCTAAGCTTCTAGCTGTTCGAAGTGTGGCCTCTATTTCTAGATCCAACGGTTCCAACGGGTTATTTAGGGATCGTCTACCTTGCATGCAAGATCACACCAAAAAGAGAAAAAGAAAACAGAATATTCGGAGGAGAGGACAAAATCCGGAAAACAAAGATTGAAAGAAAAGAAATTTAAAACAATAAAACTAACCTGACTGCACTCAAGGTCGATCTGACGGTCGACCGTGGATGGCTCGCGGTCGATCGTGGATGGCTCGCGGTCGACCGTGGGTTTCTCGCGGTCGACCGTGGGTTTCTCGCGGTCGAGCGTGGAACTATGCAACCTCACTTGAAGACGCGACGGTCGATCCTTGTATCGACCCTGAGATGCTTTTTCCATGACAGAGGACGACGGTCGATGTCGCGGTCGATGTCGCGGTCGACCGTGGCTGTCGTAGAGAATGACGATCGATCCGGCGGTGGATGTCGAGGTCGACCGTCAGTAGTCTTCAACGTAAGATCGTTCCAACGCTGCAATAATTCCAGAAAATTATCAGAAAAATCCTAAAAATTTTAAAATAACGTAAAAATAAAATTAAAATCTAACTACGCTCAGAAAAAGAGTTAAAAGAAGATTAAATCGATACTCCATTGTAAATCAAAAGATTTTCCCCGGCAACGGCACGAAAAATTGATCGCTCACAAACGTCGTCGTTAAAACGTATGCAAAACACAATTTAAAAATTTATAAACCTTTCTTTCAACACTAAATTAATAAGATAGAATAATGGTGAAATACGGGGTCGGTCCTCAGGGAAAACTTTGACTAACAAGAAACACCAGAATTAACTCTCAACACTCTAATCCTAAAGCGAAAAAGGATTGATTTGGGGTTTTTAGGAATTGATTAATAAAACTAATTAAAAAAAACAATTAACGAAATTGAAATAGATCAATGAGGGGAAACCTAGGGATTACTCAATCCACTTTAGTTTCGCTTCCTGTATTCTCTAGTTATTCTCTTGTTTTCTTATCTCGACATTATAGATTCTTTTTTTTTTTGTAAAATCAAGCCTGCATTCATAAGGCTACACCCAAAACCTGGGACTACACAGACTCAACCAAAAACAAATGAAGGTTCAGGGAAGGACCCCTCCTCAAAGAACAGACCCAACCTTCTAGCTTGTTGAGCCAGACAATCAGCTCTTACATTTGAGTCCCTATCTATATGCTTAATGACAATTTCCCTAAGTCCAATCATCAAGTTCCAAATTTTCTGCAAATCATCAAGACAGTGGTCCACCCAAGCAATAGAACCATTAACCATCCCTACAGTAAAGCAAGAATCTGACTCAATGCACAATCTACGATTACCATTGCTATGGGCCACCTCCAGTGCCTTCAAAATTGCAATTAATTCAGCATGCAAAGCAGATTTAGCCCATCCCGAAGAAGCTTTCTCCCATAGAGATACACCCTTAATATCACAGCAGACCAACCCAAAGCCAGTCATACCTGAGACATGGTCAAATGAAGCATCAACCTGGCATCTAACCCCTTCCCAACTGTTCCTGCAAGGGTTAGGTTTCTTAGCATTTCTGATTAGCAGAAACTCAGAAACTTGCCAGCAGACTGATCTTATCACACCAGAAATATCCATTCCACCCTCTCCATGAACAACACAACATCTTTGCTTCCACAACACCCATAGGCTGAAATCGGTTGCGGCTTATTGCCTATGGGTGTTGTGGAAGCAAAGATGTTGTGTTGTTCATGGAGAGGGTAGAATGGATATTTCTGGTGTGATAAGATCAGTCTACTGGCAAGTTTCTGAGTTTCTGCTAATCAGAAATGCTAAGATCACACTCACTCTTCCTAGAATTATTCAACACCATAAAGCAATCATCCAAACATGTTATTTGTCCCTGCAGACCCAACCTTGCATACACACCAGTCCATACCTCCTGTGCAAAACTGCAACTAGTAAGGATATGCTCTACTGTCTCATCCTCACCTAGGCATCTCCTACAAAGTTTGTCACTAACCAGCCCCAAATGCCAGCACTTAACCATGGAGGGAACTTTTTCATAGGCTAGCTTCCATAAAAACTGTCTCACTCTAGGACATGCTGGGACATGCCATATGTTCCACCAGAATCCTAAGTCAGACTCAACATCTGTGCTCATTTCCAGAGATGCCAAAAACTTGTAACAAGATGAAGAGGAGACTATTCCAGATGCACCCCATCTCCACTGAGGGATTATAACCTCCCCCTCCCCCAAAATAGGAATCTGCAATATAGCAGCTACCAAAGAGACATTGAATATGGAGCTCAAAGCTTGCACATCCCACTCTCCCCCAGCAGTGATTAAATCACATACCTTCAACTTGCCAACTTCTTCAGAAGCACCCATTGGACAAGGAATACTAGCTAGTGGTGCATCCAATACCCACCAGTCCCACAAAACACTCAACTGGCAGTTTCTCTGCACTGGCCATCTCAAACCACTCCGCAAAAAACTTGAAGCTGCACAAATTGACCTCCAAATAGCAGAGGCTCTAGAAGGAACTTTAGAACTAGGCAGAGGAGCAGCCAAATTATATTTAGCAGCAACCACTGATCTCCAGAAAGAATCTTTGTATAGAGCCAAACTAGCAACCCTCTTCATTCTCAAAGCCATCTGCCAAAGTATCAAGACTTTTAAACCCTAAACCACCCTAAAGCTCGTGTTTACATACCTTTCCCCAAGCCACAGTTGATATGCCACCCTTGTGACCCTGCCAAAGGAACTCTCTGGACAAAGCCTCAATCTTGTTAAGAACAGATTTATAAACTGGAACTGCAGCCATCGTATACACAGGAATTGATTGTAGCACAGATTGAACTAGAGTTGTTCTTCCAGCCTCAGCTAGCCTCACAGCTGTGAGGACCCGTCCCTCCCCTCCTGTGGCTCGCTGTGGACCGCAAGGGCAATTTGGTAAATTGCACCTTGTCGGCTTGTTTCACACTCGCGCTTGTGCACACACTAACCATGTTTGTGGTAATGTTTGCTTAGAATGGTTAGTGGGACCCGGGATCGAAAGATCCGGGCTTGGGCTTGAGTTTTGGCCCAAGTCTAGCTTTCTAGATAAGTGGGATCGATCCTCTCTAGCTAATAGATCGATCTCCTTGTGCCAGAAAGTCAAACCCGTTCTGGCAAGGAAGATCGATCTCTTCTCAAAGGGAGATCGATCTCCCTTATGTCGGTTCGCTTGTTTATAAAACAAACGAGATCGTTTTCCTTTGATTTGTTTGGGTTTTCCGAGATTTGAGCTGTGTTCTTGCTGGATCTGAGCTCGTTTGAGGAAGATCTAAGGCCTAGCTGCTTGGATTTAAGCCGCTCTTACTCCGGTAGGGATTCCTACCTACTTTCATTTCGGGGTTTTGAGTTTTCCGGTTTGATTCATGTTCTGTTGCTTAGATCTCTCTGAATACATGTTTAATTCTCGTGTTTTCACCGGTTTTGGACTCGTGGGATCCTGATCTATCAGATCCCAGAGTTTGGTTAAGTTTGGATGTGTTTTCCGGTGGTATTCCTCGCCGGAAGTACGCCGGAGAACCCATTCGGATCGATCTCCTTGAGAAGGGAGATCGATCCCTTATGGTGTGTCACGCCCAGCCCGAGCGGGATCGATCCCCTTGAGAAGGGAGATCGATCCCTTGGTGGCTGGTGGCGGTGAGTCCCAGGTCACGAGGAAGATCGATCCCCCTAGAGGAGGAGATCGATCTCCTTCGGTTCACAGGGACGAGTTTTTCCCTAAGTATTAAGAGATCGATCCCCTTGAGAAGGGAGATCGATCCCTTAGTGACTGAAGGGCGTTTTAAGTGGGTTTTTGCCCGCGGGGCTTTGTATGATGGTTTTTCTCTACTGTCTTATAACTGGTACATACGATTAAGCATGTTAGCCCTATAATAGGGCAGTGGTGAACCGGGAGAGTGATGACTCCCGGGATATTTAGAATAAACGGGCGGGTAGCCCTACAGCTTTCCATAGCCTTGCATGCCGGCGTGCGCCGAGCGCTTTATCTGTTATGTTTGTGAGCTGTTGTTTGCGGGGTTGTTTTCCGGTGCAGGTGTTGTGGTGGACTGCTGGCAGTTGGTGGTGGTACCACTGCAGCAGTCCCTAGACCTTAAATATTTGTTCACCACCTCGGGCCGGCAGGGTTCCATGCCCAGGCCTTGTATGTATATCATCACATCCTGTTGCATGCTTACATGTATTATTCTGTGCATGTTCATAGCATGCATTGTGTTGTGTACTAGTTGCATCTGCTTAGGGCGTTGCCGATCCGGGGCTTCCGGGTAGCTTGGATCTATCTCTTAGGACAGTTGCGGGCAGCTTGGTCCAGGACTCGATTTGTAGTATTCAGTCGTTTTCGATGATAGGGTTAGATGACTCGAATATTGATGTTGCTTGATGTGTAGAGGTCGTGTCGGCCTCGAGCCAAGTCCAGGTGTAGCCGATACCCAGTCCTTCTTGAACTCTTGGGTGGCAGGTGTGACTACCCAGCGGTGCTACCCGCCGACAGTGCCCAGGATCCTGTTGTGAGTTGGCAGTGCCGTTTCCTGCCTTACTGAGTGTGACCCAGTGTGTGGCCAGCTCGCTGGAAGACCATGACTGGGGCTCTCAGGGGTATCCGGTGGGGTTATGGGACCCCTGTGATACACCTAGGCTTTGCTTGGGGGCGACACTGTTGTGTTCCCTCCCTTGTGAGTGTCATAGTGTAGGGTCCCTGCTGAGCTTAGTGCTCACTCCTACCCGGGCTGCGTTTTGCAGGTGCTGGCGCGAGCTCTTCTTCGGTCGCCCCTACCGGGCAGGTGTTTGGTGACGTGGCGGCGTCTGGCGGTGCTTGAGAGGTGGCGATCTTACCGTTTTACCCTTTTTGTTATAGATAGCCTCCTATGGGAGTGATAAATGTATAATTTCCCTGTTTGAGGTTTTGTATCTATTTCAGTTCCAGTATTTGAGGTTTGTAATTGTTGTTACTACAGGATGATTATCACTTGTTAGGGTAACCACTACGATTAGAGGGAAACCTCGCCAAATTTTTTCCGCAGTAGGTTAGGTTCCGGTTCGCGTCGCCCAGCCCGGTTGGGCCTACGCGGGTCGGGGTGCGATAACTTAGTATCAGAGCATAGGCTGTAGATCCCAGGGTGTTAGGATTTGGATTCGGTTGAGCTGAGCGTGGAATGGGATAGTTCTAGGTTTAGGACATCCTTGCATGCTCTCCTTGTGATGTGTATGTCTTCCGCTTTATTGATATGCTGTTTGTTTTGCCGTTCTAACGAGTGGCAACTCATTTGTTGTTGGTGATCGTGCAGATGTCGGGAGCTCGCGGCCGACTTCCGGTTGCCGGTCGAGGTGGGGCACGACCTGGTCGACCCGGTCGGCCGGACAGGACTGTTCCTGTCAGGGTGGTCCGGGCTAGACGGACTGTACCATCACCAGCGACTGTTTCGGTCGCGCAGGCGGAGGTCTTCCTCGCCGAGGAGGAGGCCACCGTTCCTGTCGACGGACAGACCTCGGTGGCTATCTCAATGGCTTTCCAGCGGCTGAACCCTTCCTGGTTCAGTGGTAGGTCTGGAGACCCGACTGCAGCGGACGAGTGGCTTGACGGAGTCACGTGCGTCCTGGAGGCTCTCTTCGTCGAGGATGACCGTGTTCGAGTCACCCTCGCAACGTTCCAGCTCGACGGCGAGGCTCGCGACTGGTGGCACAGCGTCAGGCACACCAGTGGCGGAGAGTTGCCGCTGTGGGAGGAGTTCATGGTGATGTTCCTAGACGTGCACTTTCCAGCTAGTGCACGTGACGCCCTGACCCGCGAGTACCAGTCCCTTCTGCAGGGTACTTGCACAGTTCAGCAGTATGCCACCAGGTTAATCCAGCTTGTCCGTTTTGCGGGGGCAGTTGCAGCAAACCCCATAGCCAGGGTGCGGCAGGTCGAGTGGGGACTCAGGCCAGAGATCCGGCGGCAGATCAGCTCACACTACTTCCAGACGTACTCGCCGATCCTGAACTGCGCCTTATCAGTGGAGGCGCAGTTGCGGGATGACAGGTACCGGGCAGTTCCACCGGTACCTCCCACCAGCACACAGCAGCGACCCCAGTTCAGGGGTGGGTTCGGCAGAGGGCAGCAGCGGCGCCAGCGACCCTTTCAGCAACAGCCGCCGCGTGCACAGCAGTACCAGCAGTCACTACCGATTCCACCAGCCCCATACTTACTGGCAGCCGGGCCATCTGGGCAGGCTTCGTCAGGGGGAGCCAGGGTCAGTCGCCTAATGGTGCGTCAGGCTCGTGTTTTCTCTGCGGGCAGCTAGGGCACTTCCGTAGAGACTGTCCCCAGCGAGGAGCGCGAGGCGCTGTGCAGCAGGGCAGTAGAGGCGGAGGGTCCGGTGCTTGGCAGGGGAGCAGTGGCGGGCGCGGATCAGGGGCGGGACCGGGGCGTCCCAGGGGCGGAGGCGGCCGGCGAGGGCAGGTGTTTGCCCTCCCATTGCGTGAGCAGCGGGACACCGTGTAGTTGTACTAGCCGCCACCGCAATACCAGCAGCCGTTGCAGTACCAGCAGCCATTGCAGTACCAGCAGCCGTTGCAGTACCAGCAGCCGTTGTAGTGTCAGCAGCTATTGCAGTACCACCAGCCTCAGCAGTACCAGCAGACCGCAGCAGAGCCGTTCGTTCTCAGAGGTATCTTTCAGCTTTCTAGTTCTTTGGTAGATGTGCTGATAGACTCTGGGGCGTCTCATTCCAACATTGCTAGCATGTGCGTGGCATCGCTAGGATTAGAGACGAGTTGGCTAGAGGTGGCACAGTCTGTAAACTCACCGATCGACGGGGCGGTCAGGGTGGACCGGGTCTGCCGATCTTGTTCCTTGGAGGTTGGAGGCCTCCGGGTCTGTCTAGACCTGTGGGTGCTAGACATGACCGGCTTTGACGTGATACTCGGTATGGACTGGTTGGCAGCATACCGGGCAGTCATCGACTGTAGTCGCCGGAGGGTGATCGCTTGGACACCCGACGGGACACGGTTTGTGTTGTTGGGGGATCGGTTCTCCACCGATTCCTTTGCTTGTGGTGTGGGAAGGCGTGGCAGCGAGCTTTCAGCCTTGTTGGCCAGCCTGTCCCTGTCCGGTTCTGATAGAGTGCAGTAGCAGTGCAGTTTTCCGACGATCGTGTGCGACTTTGAGGACGTGTTCCCCGAGGTGTTGCCAGGGCTTCGACCGTCCAGAGAGGTCGATTTCGAGATCGGCCTAGTACCAGGTACCGCACCGATCTCTCTGCCGGCTTTCAGGATGGCACCAGCAGAGCAGAGCGAGCTGAGGACCCAGTTAGATGAGCTGATCAGCAGAGGCTTCATCCATCCCAGCATGTCTCCCTGGGGGGCGCCAGTGTTGTTTGCAAAGAAGAAGGATGGTACCCTTCGACTTTGCATAGACTACAGGCGGCTCAACAGGGTGACGGTGAAGAACAGGTATCCAATGCCGCGAATCGACGACCTGTTTGACCAGCTTCGAGGATCTTCAGTGTTCTCGAAAATCGACCTCCGCACCGGCTACCACCAGTTGAGGGTTCGGGATTGCGACATCCCGAAGACGGCATTCCGGACTCGGTACGGCCTGTACGAGTTCGTGGTAATGCCGTTTGGGCTGACGAACGCACCAGCAGCGTTCATGGATCTCATGCAGAGGATCTTCCGGCCTTTCCTAGACGAGTTCGTGGTGGTTTTCGTCGACGACATCCTTATCTACTCCCGGTCAGAGGCGGAGCACGAGCGACACTTGGCGACAGTGTTGCAGCTACTTCGGAGGCATCGGCTTTTCGCCAAGGCCTCCAAGTGTGAGTTCTAGCTTGCACAGGTGGGATTCCTTGGACACGTGGTGTCGGCAGCAGGGATCTCAGTCGACCCAGCCAAGGTCGAGGCAGTAGTACAGTGGCAGAGACCGAGGACAGTGTTCGAGGTTCGCAGCTTCCTGGGCTTGGCGGGCTACTACAGGCGGTTCGTGCGGGACTTCTCTAGAGTCGCCGGACCGTTGACCAGACTGACACAGAAGGCCGTCCTGTTCGTATGGGATGATGCTTGTGAGCGGGCTTTCGTACAGCTGAGGACCAGGTTGACCAGTGCACCGGTGCTGATCGTCCCCGAGCGAGGCGTTGGTTACAGTGTCTACTGCGACGCCAGTGGTGAGGGTTTGGGGTGTGTCCTCATGCAGGAGGGGCACGTAGTTTCCTATGGTTCTCACCAGCTGAAGAACCATGAGAGGAACTACCCGACCCATGACTTGGAGCTCGGAGCAGTGGTCTTCGCCCTGAAGACCCGGCGACACTACCTCTATAGCGAGAAGTTCTCAGTCTTCTCGGACCATAAGAGTTTGAGGCATGTTTTCACCCGACGTGACCTCAACCTGAGGCAGCGACGCTGGATGGAGCTACTGGAGGACTACAACTTCAAATTGCATTACCATCCTGGTAAGGCAAACGTTGTCGCAGACGCGTTGAGCAGGCAGGTGAGAGAGACCAGGGCAGCAGTAGCAGGGCTTTCAGCGCGGCAGTGGCAGGCACTCGAGACAGCAGGCCAGTTGGGGCTAGAGTTCGAGGATCAGGGATCCACCGGCTTCCTCTATGCAGTGCAGAGCATGCCAGCAGTACTGGCTAGAGTGTTAGAGGCGCAGCGCAGTGACGCAGAGCTCGAGGAGTTACACACCTCAGCGGGCACAGAGGGCGCAGACGGAGACTGGACAGTATCGCCAGACGGAGGGCAATGGTTCCGAGGCAGAGTAGTAGTTCCAGCAGATCTAGTTCTTCGAGACGACGTCCTATGAGAGTTTCACCACTCTCGCTTTGCAGTTCATCCGGGTGGCACCAAGATGTACCAGGATCTTCGGCGGCAGTTCTGGTGGCGAGGGATGAAGAGGGCGGTGACGGAGTTCGTATCACACTGCCTTACCTGTCAAAAGGTTAAGGCAGAGCACCAGCGAACTCCGGGGTTACTATAGCCGCTTCCACTAGGTGAGTGGAAGTGGGAGCACATCACGATGGACTTCGTGACCGGGCTACTGAGATCGCCTAGGGTGAATGACACGATTTGGGTCATCGTCGATCGATTGACCAAATCAGCGCACTTCCTGCCTATGCGGACGACAGACTCGTCAGACAGGTTGGGCAGTTTGTACGTCAGAGAGGTAGTCAGACTACACGGAGTACCAGTGTCGATCGTGTCAGACCGAGACCCCAGGTTCACTAGCAGGATCTGGCGAGGCTTTCAGGAGGCTGTCGGCACACTCCTGACGTTCAGTACGGCGTTTCATCCGCAGACCGACGGCCAGTCAGAGCGGACGATCCAGATCTTGGAGGACATGCTGCGGGCATGTGTCCTCGACGCAGGAGGCAGCTGGGAGGAGCACGTTCCCTTGGTGGAGTTCGCCTACAACAACAGCTACCAGTCCAGTCTTGGAGTAGCACCTTTCGAGGCGTTGTACGGTAGGCCGTGTCGTTCCCCAGTGTGCTGGACAGAGGTTGGAGAGGCTTCACTCACCGGTCTAGACATCGTCAGGAGGTCGTCAGAGAGGTTAGTGCAGATCAGGCAGAGGCTTCTGACGGCTCAGAGCCGGCAGAAGAGCTATGCAGATCGGAGGCGTCGACCGCTTGAGTTCGCAGTTGGCGACAGTGTCTTCCTGCGGGCAGCACCGTACAGAGGTTCTGTCAGGTTTGGCAGCGGGGGCAAGTTGGCCCCGAGGTTCGTCGGGCCGTTTGAGATCCTAGAGAGGGTCGGCGAGGTAGCTTACCGCCTTGATCTTCCTCAGCACATGTCAGCTGTGCACCCGACTTTCCACGTGTCGATGCTGAGGAAGTATCACCCAGACCCGTCTCATGTCATCAGGGTGGATGACATTGAGCTTGAGGCAGACGCGACGTTCGTTGAGCAGCCAGTTTGCGTACTTGACCGGAGGGATCAGGTCTTGCGGGGCAAGACGATTCTCTTGGTCAAGGTACTGTGGAGACACAGAGGCGTCGAGGAGGTGACCTGGGAGCGCGAGGCGCGCATGCGGCAGGAGTATCCGCACTTGTTTCCTTCTCGAGGTACCTTTTGTTCTGTCTACTAGTGTAGCATTTCCTTTTGTTCCGAGCCCTACCTTTATCGAATCTCGGGACGAGATTTCCTTTAAGGGTAATAGAATGTGAGGACCCGTCCCTCCCCTCCTGTGGCTCGCTGTGGACCGCAAGGGCAATTTGGTAAATTGCACCTTGTCGGCTTGTTTCACACTCGCGCTTGTGCACACACTGACCATGTTTTTGGTAATGTTTGCTTAGAATGGTTAGTGGGACCCGGGATCGAAAGATCCGGGCTTGGCCTTGAGTTTTGGCCCAAGTCTAGCTTTCTGGACAAGTGGGATCGATCCTCTCTAGCTAAGAGATCGATCTCCTTGTGCCAGAAAGTCAAACCCGTTCTGGCAAGGAAGATCGATCTCTTCTCAAAGGGAGATCGATCTCCCTTATGTCGGTTCGTTTGTCTATAAAACAAACGAGATCGTTTTCCTTTGATTTTTTTGGGTTTTTCGAGATTTGAGCCGCGTTCTTGCTGGATCTGAGCTCGTTTGAGGAAGATCTAAGGCCTAGCTGCTTGGATTTAAGCCGCTCTTACTCTGGTAGGGATTCCTACCTACTTTCATTTCGGGGTTTTGAGTTTTCCGATTTGATTCATGTTCTGTTGCTTAGATCTCTCTGAATACATGTTTAATTCTCGTGTTTTCACCGGTTTTGGACTCGTGGGATCCTGATCTATCAGATCCCAGAGTTTGGTTAAGTTTGGATGTGTTTTCCGGCGGTATTCCTCGCCGGAAGTACGTCGGAGAACCCATTCGGATCGATCTCCTTGAGAAGGGAGATCGATCCCTTATGGTGTGTCACGCCCAGCCCGAGCGGGATCGATCCCCTTGAGAAGGGAGATCGATCCATTGCTGGCTGGTGGCGGTGAGTCCCAGGTCACGAGGAAGATCGATCCCCCTAGAGGAGGAGATCGATCTCCTTCGGTTGACAGGGATGAGTTTTTCCCTAAGTATTAAGAGATCGATCCCCTTGAGAAGGGAGATCGATCCCTTAGTGACTGAAGGGCGTTTTAAGTGGGTTTTTGCCCGCGGGGCTTTAAATATTTGTTCACCACCCCGGGCCGGTATGGTGCCATGCCCAGGCCTTGTATGTATATCATCACATCCTGTTGCATGCTTACATGTATTATTCTGCGCATGTTCATAGCATGCATTGTGTTGTGCACTAGTTGCATCTACTTAGGGCGTTGCCGATCCGGGGCTTCCGGGTAGCCCGGATCTATCTCTTAGGACCATTGCGGGTAGCTTGGTCCAAGACTCGATTTGTAGTATTCAGTCGTTTTTGATGATAGGGTTAGATGACTCGAATACTGATGTTGCTTGATGTGTATAGGTCGTGTCGGCCTCGAGCCAAGTCCAGGTGTAGCCGGTACCCAGTCCTTCTTGAATTCTAGGGTGGCAGGTGTGACTACCCAGCGGTGCTAGCCGCCGACAGTGCCCAGGATCCTGTTGTGAGTTGGCAGTGCCGTTTCCTGCCTTACTGATTGTGACCCAGTGTGTGACCAGCTCGCTGGAAGACCATGAATTGGGCTCTCAGGGGTATCCGGTGGGGTTATGGGACCCCTGTGATACACCTAGGCTTTGCTTGGGGGCGACACTGTTGTGTTCCCTCTCTTGTGAGTGTCGTAGTGTAGTGTCCCTGCTGAGCTTAGTGCTCACTCCTACCCGGGCTGCGTTTTGCAGGTGTTGGCGCGAGCTCTTCTTCGATCGCCCCTACCGGGCAGGTGTTTGGTGACGTGGCGGCGTCTGGCGGTGCTTGAGAGGTGGCGATCTTACCGTTTTACCCTTTTTGTTATAGATAGCCTCCTACGGGAGTGATAAATGTATAATTTCCCTGTTTGAGGTTTTGTATCTATTTCAGTTGCAGTGTTTGAGGTTTGTAATTGTTGTTAATACAGGATGATTATGACTTGTTAGGGTAACCACTACGATTAGAGGGAAACTGTCGCGCCTCGAACCGCGAAAGCCCAACCGGGCCGGGCGACGCGAACCGGAACCTAACCAACTCGGAAAAAGAACGGCGAGGGTTCCCTCTAACCTATGGGTCTCCCTAGCAATTCACCAAAACACCCTCAAGAATACAATATTATTTAGCAAACCTCGAACCTCAGATTAAAAACTTCAAGTATTAATTATACAAAACCTCGGAGAGGGGAAGTTCAAATACAATATTACTCCCGTAGGAGACTATCTAACATAAGGGTAAAAGCAGTAAAGGATCACCAGCTCTCAGACTCCACCTGGCGCCGCCGCACCGCCAACCAACTGCCCGGTAGGGGCCACAGAAGAAGAACTTACGCCTGCACCTGCAAAACGCAGCCCGGGTAGGTGTGAGCACTAAGCTCAGTAGGGATCTACACTACGACACACAGAAGGAAGAGGGAAACGCAACAGTGTCGCCCTCGAGTAGGATCTGGGTGTATACAGGGGTCCCATAACCCCACCGAGTGTCCCTGGTGCCCAGGAGCAGCAGACAGTTGAAACAACACTGGTGAACACACAACTGCAGGGAACGGCACTGCAGGCGGAAAAAAGGCACCGCTGGGTAGGCAACACCTCTACCCCAGGGTCCGCACAGTGAGACACCGGCTACACCTCAGCATACGAGTCAAGGCCGACACGACCTCTACAATCATCAAGCCATAAGTGTACCAGTCATCTAAGCCTATCATCGAATCGACTGGCCACCACAATTCAACCGAGTCCTAACAGCCCAACCCCGGTCCTAGGGCTAAGTCCGAGCTTCCAGCCTCGGGACAACGACCCAAGGATCACCCACGCCCTAACCAATGCAACTAGTGCACAAAACAACAATGCATGCCATGACATACACAAACAGGAGATAGGCATGCAACAGTATGGCAAACATCATATAAGTCTATCGGACCGCTGCAGCGGTACTACCGACCGCTGCCAGCCGGTCCGCAGCGGGTCCCGGCATTACGACGGTATCACAACCGTCAACCGCGAACTCCTGCAACGGGAAGCAACCCCGAAAACGATGAGGTACAATAAACAATATAATATTATATTTCAAAATATAATATTATATTCAAACACTCAAAGCCTCTACTTAGGGCTAAATGATCCCGTCGATCCGACGTCCAAACGACGTCGGATTCAAGATCCAATTTAACCACCAGTAGGTTTATATACCAGGATCATCATATCCAAATTGCATAAACATCCAACGGTTGGATTAACGGGAAACATTAATCAAAAATCGCTGATTAAACCAACTTACCCTTTAATTGCTGCAACGCAGCCCTCCAGAAAACAAATCATAAGAAATCGTAGAAAAATCGGAGAGCTACAACTCTTATGTTTATGAAAAGCCAAGATCATGTACTCGCCGGCCGGAAAACTCGCCGCAAGCCGGCTGTTTCTCAAGAACAGCAGAAAACCAGAAATCCGAGACTAATCTTACATAAAACCTACTCAAATCAAAACTGATTAACATGAAACTTAAATCAGTTATTCTAACAGGTATAAGGAAGCCAACAAAGCAAGGATCAACAAGATCCAACGGCTAGATCTCAAGAAAACCTGAAAAGAACATCAGTAGGTATAACCCTACCTAGCTGCGCTTTCCTCGGCTGATTCCCCGCGATTTGATCGCCAACAAGCTGCCAAACCACACCAGGAGCCTTCCTCTCGTTGTCACGAATCCAACGAGCCAAAGAACACCCAATTTGGTGGCCGGAGGAGGGAGAACGGAGGGAAAGAAGCTCGCCGGCGGTAAAGGGAAGAAACAGAGCACCGCGGGAAAGAGAGAAGGAGGGAAGAAGAAGAGAAGGAGAAGGAGGAAGAGGAGGGGAAAAAAAGAGGGGAAAGCGGGAGGGGAAAGCCGGGAAAGAGGGGAAAAGGCTGGGGGAAAAGGGAGGGGAAGACTTCTCTCCCTGACAGGGGAGAGCGACGGCCGACGGCCGTCCTCGCGAAAGAGAAAACCCACCGACTCGATCATGATCGATCTCCAAGGCATGTGAGATCGATCTCCTTTGCAATCGAGATCGATCTCCTTGAAATCCAGATCGATCTTCTTTGCAAAAAGGGCCAGATCGATCTCCCTAGCCATCCAGATCGATCTCCTTTACTCAGAAAGGCAAACTTGGGCTAAAACACAAGCCCAAGCTCAGATCTTCCGATCTCGGGTTCACCTAGCCATTCTAAACAAGCACGAACACAGACAAGGCCAGTGTGTGCACACGCGGGTGTGAAACAAACCAACAAGGCGCAATTTACCAAATTGCCCTTGCGGTCTACAGCGAGCCACAGGGGTAGAGGGGCAGGTCCTCACATCCTATTACCCTTAAAGGAAATCTCGTCCCGAGATTCGATAAGGGTAGGGCTCGGAACAATAAAACAGCTACACTAGAGGACAGAACAAGAAGTACCTGGAGAAGAAAACAACTGCAGAAACTCTTGCCGCATGCGCACCTCGCGCTCCCAAGTCACCTCCTCGGTGCCTCTGTACCTCCACAGTACCTTGACCAAGGGAATCGTCTTGCCCCGCAAGACCTGATCCCTCCGGTCAAGTACCTAAACCGGCTGCTCAACAAAGCTCACGTCTGCCTCAAGCTCAATGTCATCCACTCCGATGACATGAGACGGGTCTGGGTGATACTTCCTCAGCATCGACACATGGAAAGTCGGATGCACAACAGACATGTGCTGAGGAAGATCCAGGCGGTAAGCTACCTCGCCGACCCTCTCTAAGATCTCAAACGGCCCGACAAACCTCGGTGCCAACTTGCCACCTCTGCCAAACCTTACAGAACCTCTGTACGGCGACGCTCGCAAGAACACTCGGTCGCCGACTGCAAACTCCAACGGTCGTCGCCTCTGATCTGCATAACTCTTCTGCCGGCTCTGAGCCGTCAGAAGCCTTTGCCTGATCTGTACCAACCTCTCTGACGACCGCCTGACGATGTCTGGACCGGTGAGTGAAGCCTCTCCAACCTCTGTCCAACATACTGGGGAACGACACGGCCTACCATACAACGCCTCGAAAGGTGCTACTCCAAGACTGGACTGGTAGCTGTTGTTGTAGGCGAACTCCACAAAGGGAACGTGCTCCTCCCAGCTGCCTCCTGCATCGAGGACACATGCTCTCAGCATGTCCTCCAGGTTCTGGATAGTCCGCTCTGACTGCCCGTCTGTCTGCGGATGGAACGCAGTACTGAAAGTCAGGAGTGTGCCGACTGCCTCCTGAAAGTCACGCCAGAACCTGCTAGTGAACCTGGGGTCACGGTCTGACATGATAGAAACTGGAACCCCGTGTAGTCTGACCACCTCTCTGACGTACAAACTGCCCAACCTGTCGGTCGAGTCTGTCACCCGCATAGGCAGGAAGTGCGCCGATTTGGTCAATCGATCAACAATGACCCAAATCGCGTCATTCCCCCTAGGAGATCTCGGTAGCCCGGTCACGAAGTCCATCGTGATGTGCTCCCACTTCCACTCAGCTAGTGGAAGCGGCTGATGTAACCTCGGAGTCCGCTGGTGCTCTGCCTTGACCTTCTGACAGGTAAGGCAGCGCGATACGAACTCCGTCACTGCCCTCTTCATCCCGCGCCACCAGAACTGTCGCGGAAGATCCTGGTACATCTTGGTGCCGCCGGGATGAACTGCAAAGCGAGAGTGGTGAAACTCTCGTAGAACGTCGTCTCGAAGAACTGGATCTGCTGGAACCGCTACTCTACCTCGGAACCGTAGCCCTCCGTCTGGCGATACTGTCCAGTCTCCGTCTGCGCCCTCCGTGCCCGCTGCTTTGCGTAACTCCTCGAGCTCTGGGTCACTATGTTGTGCCTCCAGCACTCTGGCAAGAACTGCTGGCATACTCTGCACCGCATAGAGGAAGCTGCTGGATCCCCGATCCTCAAACTCGAGCCCTAACTGGCCCGCCGTCTCTAGAGCCTGCCACTGCCGAGCTGACAACCCTGCAACTGCTGCTCTGGTCTCTCTCACCTGCCTGCTCAGCGCGTCTGCTACGACATTTGCCTTACCAGGATGGTAATGCAACGCAAAGTCGTAGTCCTCCAGTAGCTCCATCCAGCGTCGCTGCCTCAGTTTGAGGTCACGTTGGGTGAAAACGTGCCTCAAACTCTTATGGTCCGAGAAGACTGAGAACTTCTCGCCATAGAGATAATGCCGCCAGGTCTTCAGGGCGAAGACCACCGCTGCTAGCTCCAAGTCGTGAGTCGGGTAGTTCCTCTCATGGTTCTTCAGCTGACGAGAACCATAGGAAACTACGTGGCCCTCCTGCATGAGGACACACCCCAAACCCTCACCGCTGGCGTCGCAGTAAACACTGTAACCAACACCTCGCTCGGGGACGATCAGCACCGGCGCACTGGTCAACCTCGTCCTCAGCTCCACGAAGGCTCGCTCACAAGCATCATCCCACACGAACGGGACGGCCTTCTGTGTCAGTCTGGTCAACGGTCCGGCAACTCTGGAGAAGTTCCGCACGAACCGCCTGTAGTAACCCGCCAGGCCTAACAAACTACGGACCTCAAACACTGTCCTCGGTCTCTGCCACTGTACTACTGCCTCGACCTTGGCCGGGTCAACTGAGATCCCTGCTGCCGACACCACGTGCCCAAGGAATCCCACCTGTGCAAGCCAGAACTCGCACTTGGAAGCCTTGGCATAAAGCCGATGCTCTCGAAGTAGCTGCAATACTGTCGCCAAGTGTCGCTCGTGTTCCGCCTCTGACCGGGAGTAGATAAGGATGTCGTCGACGAACACCACCACGAACTCGTCTAGGAAGGGCCGGAAGATCCTCTGCATGAGATCCATGAACGCTGCTGGAGCGTTCGTCAGCCCAAACGGCATCACCACGAACTCGTACAGGCCGTACCGAGTCCGAAAAGCCGTCTTCGGGATGTCGCAATCCCGAACCCTCAACTGGTGGTAGCCGGTGCGGAGGTCGATCTTCGAGAACACTGAAGATCCTTGCAACTGGTCAAACAGGTCATCGATCCTCGGCATTGGATACCGGTTCTTCACCGTTACCCTATTGAGCCGCCTGTAGTCTATGCAAAGTCGAAGGGTACCATCCTTCTTCTTTGCGAACAACACTGGCGCCCCCCAGGGAGACATGCTGGGACGGATGAAACCTCTACTGGTAAGCTCGTCTAGCTGGGTCCTCAACTCATTCTGCTCTACTGGTGCTATCCTGAAAGCTGGGAGAGAGATCGGTGCGGTACCTGGTACCAGGTCGATCTCAAAATCGACCTCTCTGGGCGGTGGAAGCCCGGGCAACACCTCGGGAAACACATCGGTGTAGTCGCACACGATCCTGGGGAAACTGCTCTGCTGCACTCCCTCTGACCCAAACAGGGACAGGCTGGCCAGCAAGGCTGAAAGCTCGCTGCCACGCCTCCCCACACCACAAGCAAAGGAATCGGCTGAGAACCGATCTCCCAACAACACAAACTGCGTCCCATCGGGTGTCCAAGCGACCACCCTCCGGCGACCACAGTCGATGATAGCTCGGTATGCTGCTAACCAGTCCATACCGAGTATCACATCGAAGCCTGTCATGTCTAGCACCCGTAGGTCTAGACAGACACGGAGGCCTCCAACCTCCAAAGAACAAGATCGGCAGACCCGGTCTACCCTGACTGTGCCGCCGATCGGTGAATCTACAGACTGTGCCACCTCTAGCCAACTCGTCTCTAATCCTAGCGATGCCACACACATGCTAGCAATATAGGAATGAGACGCCCCAGAGTCTATCAGCATATCTACTAAAGAACTAGAAAGCTGAAAGATACCTCTGAGGACGGTTGGCTCTGCTGATACTGCTGCGGCTGCTGGTACTGCTGGTAAAGCTGAACGGTGTCCGGCTGCTCACGCGTCGGAAGAGCAAACACACGCCCCCGCTGCCCACCTCCACCTCTGGAGCGGCTCGGTCCAGCCCCTGACCCGCGACCACCACCGCTCCCCTGCCAAGCACCGTACCCTCCGCCTCTACTGCCCTGCGGCACAGCGCTCTGCGCCCCTCGCTTGGGACAGTTCTGATGGATGTGTCCCGGCTGCCCGCACTGGAAACACGTGGCTGGTGCGCCGCCAGGCTGCTGACCCTGGCCTCCCCCTGACGGAGCCTGCCCAGACGGCCCGGCTGTCAGGAGAAACTAGCCTGGCGGACTCGGCAACTGTGCCTGGAACTGCTGCGGGTACTGCGACCGCTGCTGAAAGCGTCGCTGACGCCGCGGGTTCCCTCTGCCGAATCCCCCTCGGAACTGGGGCCTTTGTTGCTGTGAGCTGGTAGAGACTGCCGGTGGAACTGCCCGACGTCTCTCATCCTGCGACTGCGCCTCCACAACCAAGGCGCAGTTCAGAACTGCCGTGTACGTCTGGAAACGGTGGGAACACGTCTGGCGCCTGATCTCTGGACGAAGACCCCACTCAAACTGCCGTGCCCTAGCTACTGGATCTGCTGCCACTGTCCCCGCAAAATGGACCAAGTGCGTAAACCGGTTGGCATACTGCTGCACGGTGCGAGTACCCTGCAAGAGGGACTGGTACTCGCGAGACAGGGCGTCACGCGTACTCTCCGGGAAGTACGCGTCCAAGAACAACGCCCTGAACTCCTCCCACGTCGGCTCCTCTCCGTCACTGGTGTGCTGGGCAGTGCACCACCAGTCAAGGGCATCACCATCAAGCTGGAACGCCGCAAGGGTGACCGGAATCCGGTCATCCCCGACAAAGAGAGCGTCGAGAACGCGCGTGACTCCTCGGAGCCAGCCATCTGCCGTGGTCGGATCTCCAGTCTCACCGCTGAACCTAGGCGGGTTCAGCCGCTGGAAGTCCATCATGACCGCTGCCGCGGCTCGCCCGTCGACCGGAGCGAGGACCCCCTCCTCGGCGAGAGGAGCCTCCTCCTGTGCGACCGCAACCGTCGCTGGTGATGGTACAGTCCGTCGAGCTCTGACCGTCCTGACAGGTGCTACCCTGTCTGGTCGAGCGGGTCGACCAGGTCGTGCCCCACCTCGACCAACAACCAAAGGTCGGACTCGAGCTCCCGACATCTGTGCAATCACCAACGACAACGAGTGTTCACTCGTAGAAGCCGCCAAAACAAGGCAACACAAACAGAAAGCGGAAAAGCACAACACATCAAAAGGAGCATGCACGGATGTTCTAGACATAGAACTAACCCATTCCACGCTCAATCTCAACCGAATCCTGATCCTAAACCCTGGGATCTACAACCTATGCTCTGATACCAAGCTGTGGCGCCCCGACCCGCGAAAGCCCAACCGGGCCGGGCGACGCGAACCGGAACCTAACCAACGCGGAAAAAGAACGGCGAGGGTTCCCTCTAACCTATGGGTCTCCCTAGCAATTCACCAAAACACCCTCAAGAATACAATATTATTTAGCAAACCTCGAACCTCAGATTAAAAACTTCAAGTATTAATTATACAAAACCTCGGAGAGGGGAAGTTCAAATACAATATTACTCCCGTAGGAGACTATCTAACATAAGGGTAAAAGCAGTAAAGGATCACCAGCTCTCAGACTCCACCTGGCGCCGCCGCACCGCCAACCAACTGCCCGGTAGGGGCCACAGAAGAAGAACTGACGCCTGCACCTGCAAAACGCAGCCCGGGTAGGTGTGAGCACTAAGCTAAGTAGGGATCTACACTACGACACACAGAAGGAAGAGGGAAACGCAACAGTGTCGCCCTCGAGTAGGATCTGGGTGTATACAGGGGTCCCATAACCCCACCGAGTGTCCCTGGTGCCCAGGAGCAGCACACAGTTGGAACAACACTGGTGAACACACAACTGCAGGGAACGGCACTGCATGCGGGAAAAAGGCACCGCTGGGTAGGCAACACCTCTACCCCAGGGTCCGCACAGTGAGACACCGGCTACACCTCAGCATACGACTCAAGGCCGACACGACCTCTACAATCATCAAGCCATAAGTGTACCAGTCATCTAAGCCTATCATCGAATCGACTGGCCACCACAATTCAACCGAGTCCTAACAGCCCAACCCCGGTCCTAGGGCTAAGTCCGAGCTTCCAGCCTCGGGACGGCGACCCAAGGATCACCCACGCCCTAACCAATGCAACTAGTGCACAAAACAACAATGCATGCCATGACATACACAAACAGGAGATAGGCATGCAACAGTATGGCAAACATCATATAAGTCTACCGGACCGCTGCAGCGGTACTACCGACGGCTGCCAGCCGGTCCGCAGCGGGTCCCGGCATTACGACGGTATCACGACCGTCAACCACGAACTCCTGCAACGGGAAGCAACCCCGAAAACGATGAGGTACAATAAACAATATAATATTATATTTCGAAATATAATATTATATTCAAACACTCAACGCCTCTACTTAGGGCTAAATGATCCCGTCGATCCGACGTCCAAACGACATTGGATTCAAGATCCAATTTAACCACCAGTAGGTGTATATACCACGATCATCATATCAAAATTTCATTAACATCCAACGGTTGGATTAACGGGAAACATTAATCAAAAATCGCTGATTAAACCAACTTACCCTTTAATTGCTGCAACGCAGCCCTCCAGCAAACAAATCATAAGAAATCTTACAAAACTCAGAAAAATACGAAACAAGATGGAATGGAAAGTTAACGAGTAGAGCTACAACTCTTATTTTTATGAAAAGCCAAGATCATGTACTCGCCGGCCGGAAAACTCGCCGCAAGCCGGCTGTTTCTCAAGAACAGCAGAAAACCAGAAATCCGAGACTAATCTTACATAAAACCTACTCAAATCACAGCTGATTAACATGAAACTTAAATCAGTTATTCTAACAGGTATAAGGAACCCAACAAAGCAAGGATCAACAAGATCTAACGGCTAGATCTCAAGAAAACCCGAAAAGAACATCAGTAGGTATAACCCTACCTAGCTGCGCTTTCCTCGGCTGATTCCCCGCGATTTGATCGCCAACAAGCTGCCAAACCACACCAGGAGCCTTCCTCTCGTTGTCACGAATCCAACGAGCCAAAGAACACCCAATTTGGTGGCCGGAGGAGGGAGAACGGAGGGAAAGAAGCTCGCCGGCGGTAAAGGGAAGAAACAGAGCACCGCGGGAAAGAGGGAAGGAGGGAAGAAGAAGAGAAGGAGAAGGAGGAAGAGGAGGGGAAAAAAAGAGGGGAAAGGGGGAGGGGAAAGCCGGGAAAGAGGGGAAAAGGCTGGGGGAAAAGGGAGGGGAAGACTTCTCTCCCTGACAGGGGAGAGCGACGGCCGACGGCCGTCCTCGCGAAAGAGAAAACCCACCGACTCGATCATGATCGATCTCCAAGGCATGTGAGATCGATCTCCTTTGCAATCGAGATCGATCTCCTTGAAATCCAGATCGATCTTCTTTGCAAAAAGGGCCAGATCGATCTCCCTAGCCATCCAGATCGATCTCCTTTACTCAGAAAGGCAAACTTGGGCTAAAACACAAGCCCAAGCTCAGATCTTCCGATCTCGGGTTCACCTAACGATTCTAAACAAGCACGAACACAGACAAGGCCAGTGTGTGCACACGCGGGTGTGAAACAAACCAACAAGGCGCAATTTACCAAATTGCCATTGCGGTCTACAGCGAGCCACAGGGGTAGAGGGGCAGGTCCTCACGGAAACCTCGCCAAATTTTTTTCGCAGTAGGTTAGGTTCCGGTTCGCGTCGCCCGGCCCGGTTGGGCCTACGCGGGTCGGGGCGCGACAACAGCTTTCCATGAAGATAATTTGGACTGGACAGCTTAAATCATATAATTGAAATCACTAGCTGTTAGCCTTTTCACATTCAAAGGCACACCCAGATATCTCCAAGATCTTGTAACCTCCCTAAAACCCAATTTCTGAGCTAAACATTTGCGTCTCCTAATAGATGTCTTGCTTGAAAACTTTAGACTAGACTTCTCTTTGTTAACCTCCAAACCAGATAGAACCCGAAACCTTTTAAGAACATTTAGGATTTTGGCAACTTCCACCTTGTTTGCCTGGGTGAGGAACAAAAAATCATCTGCAAAAAGCAGATGATCTACTTTCACTTTTCCCCTACCAAATTTAATACCCTCCAATTCAAACAATGGTTGCCTCATCATCCTAGTCGACACTTCTTGTACCAATAGGAACAAATAAGGGGACAAGGGGTCCCCTTGCCTAAGCCCTTTCTTTGCACAAAAATATCCCACAGTCTTACCATTTATAATCAAGGAGAAATGTGTGGATGTCACACAAGTTTTAATCCAGCTAGTTCAAATAGGAGGGAAATCCATAGCCTCCAATACTTGAAGCAAAAAATCCCACTTTACTGAATCATAAGTTGCCCTCAAGTCCACCTTGACAGCCATAAGAGGTGACTTTTCAGATGCAATTCTCATAGAATGCAAGGCCTCCTCTGCAATACTTATGTTGTCAACTATGGATCTTCCATGTAAGAATGCTGACTGCTCAACACTAATCAGTTCTCCTAGGAATGGTTTCAATCTATTCACAAGAATTGTAGTTATCAACTTATAGATGACATTGCATAGACTAATTGGTCTATAGTCTCTAACCTTCTTGGGATGAACACATTTGGGAATGAAGGATATAAATGTGTCATTCCACCCATTTGGTAGTACACCAGTCTCAAAGAACTGTTTAACCAAGGAAGTCACCGACTTACCTACAATATCCCAATGTGAAATGTAGAATTCAGCTGAGAATCCATCAGGACCAGGACATTTGAGCCTACCCATTTGATTCAAAGCAATTTCAATCTCCTCTGTAAGCACCTCATTAACCATAGCTTGTTTACCCTCCGTTGATAATTTAGGAAGGGCAGGGAGACGTAATGAGCTCCTGCTAACACTCTTCCCCTATAGATTCTGGTAGTATTTCAAAAATGTAGCAGCTACCTCCTCATGTTTCTCACAAACCCTGCCATCTTCCTTCCTAACATGCATAATCTTGGACCTATGCTCAGAAAAACCAACTGACTTATGAAAAATTTCCGAATTCCTATCACCCTCAGCTACCCATTTAGTCCTTCTATTTTGCTTCACAAAAGAGTCATATTGAAGCTGCGGTGCCACTATCTGATTTTCTAACATCCTCATCTGGCATTCTTGGTCTTCAGTCAATAGGCCATCCTCTTCTAACAGATAAAGACTCTGCAGTTGAAGATGCAGTTGTCTTTGTGAGTTAACCAAGTCAAACTCATCACTGGTGTTCCAAGACTTAACAGCCTTCCTTATTTCCTTCAACCTTCCCTTAAAAACATACTGCAAAGAACCATGTCTCCTCCTACCCCAAGCCAACAAGACTGTTCTTCTAAACTCCGGGGTAGAAATCCAAAATTGTTTTAGCCGAAAGGGAGAAGGACCTGCTGGACATTGATCTTGAACCAAATTGAGGAGAATAGGTCTATGATCAGACCCCATTTTACCCAAATGTTTCACAAAGGCTGAAGGGAACCAATCCCTCCACATACCATTACAAATTACTCTGTCCAACCGTTCCAGTATTCTATCTCTACCAAACTTATTATTGCACCACGTGAATGTTGGCCCACTGAATCCCAAATCTATCAACTGATCTCTCGCCATGAATGAAAGAAACTCCCTTGTAGAACTATCATAAGAGAAACACTTACCTCCCCTCTTCTCCGAACGCGCAGCAACGACATTTAGATCTCCCATAATCACATGCAGCCATCCCTGGTTGTTGAGCTTACTCAATGTATCCCAAAGCATCCTCCTATCCTTTACATTCCTGGCCCCATAAACCACTGACATAAACCATTGACCAAAAGTATCCGAAGTAATTACACCATGGATAGCTTGATCCGTGAAATTGACAAACGAAACATCACCAATTGCTTCCCTCCATATGGCCAAAATCCCTCCCTTCTTCCCCCTAGCTGGTTGTAAGAACAATTTCCATCCCATTCCAAGCTGCTGAGCAATCCAAACTAAGTGTTCTTGTACAACTACGGTTTCCATCAGGAACAAAAAATCCAACCTAAACTTCCTAACTAGCTCCCTACAAGCGCTAACTACCCTCACCGGCCCAATGCCATGGCAATTCCATGCTGCAGCCCTCATCAATATTACTGTGGAATATGCTCGGGGCCTCCAGCCCCTGGCTCTCCACCCCTTAATCTCTTTGCAGCTCCCCTTCCCACCGGGCCATCACTCATACACAAATCCCCTCTCCCCATAGTAAAAACCCCAGATGAGAATCCCGGCGGAACAACCTCGACCCAAGACCCATCGCCCTCCCTTGGCGGAGTAGCTTGAGCCAACGCCAGATTAAGAGCTTCCTTCCCCTTCTCATGGAGGACCGTGAGCTCCTTGCCCTGTTCTACCTCAGATTCCCCTTCTTCTCCACTCCGATCATGATAGCCTTTGGGGAAGACGAGAGGGCCTGGTCGAGCCAAGCCGCCATTGTCTCTCGCCAACCAACCCCTCTCCAGCAAAGACCACTCTTTGAGATCGAAATCCTTGAATGAACGGTCCTGATTAGCCAGCGGGGAAAACCTATTCCCCCCCTTCCGACCCACTTGTTGAGCCAAACCTTTGCCGCCACCTGTAACACCAACTCCCTTACCACCTAACCGTCCCACTGATGTGGACTCCCCACCATCACTTCTTATCTCACAAACCGTTGCAGATGAGCTGGCGCCAGCTGTAAAGATCATCGGCGCCTTACCTCTATCCACACGATCTCTGCCATCTATTTCTTTACCAGCCGTGCGATTAACCGAGACCCACCTATGATTAGCTAGATTCCCGCCACGTGCCCCTCCTTGCTGGTCACCTCTACCTTGGTTCCCACGATCTCCACTCTGCTTCCCTACCAAGCCACTCGCCAGCTTCTTCTCCGTCGACGGCGACCATCCACGACGCCGTCGGAGTTGCACCGTATGCCATTCCGTACCCTCCACACCCTTGCTCTGGTCCTCGGTACTCTCCACCACCGGTCCTTCATTGTACACAGGCGATTCCTTCCCCTCCAGCTTGGCTGGTGGGCACCCATCTTCAGATACCATATCCGAGCTCCCCTCCGCCTCCTGCGACACCGCCTCCACCGTCTTACGACGACACCCTTCCTTATTGTGCCCAAAGAATTCACAGAGCTCACAAATTGTTACATTCTCAAACATAAAGCTCTGCTCAAACTCTTCCTCATCCTCTATACCATCAACCTCATCGTCCCCATCTACAGCCCCTACAGTCCCCAACCTCGCAGGCTTCGTTAGATCGACTTCAACACATACCCTAGCAAAACGGCTACGATCAACCACCGCCGTCGAGGCATCCAACATCAGAGGCTTCCCGGCGCATCTCACAATCGAGAAAATGGCCTTTTCTTCCCCATAGTCGGAAGGCAAATCCGGCAACCTAATCCAGACAGGAACTAGAGCAAAGTCCTTCGCCTTTGGCCTAAACGAATTCCTCCACCTGATCAGAGATAAGGTCTTGCCGTCGATCAACCAGGGGGCGCCTGTAAAGATCTTCATCAGATCAGTCTCACTCCCAAATTTAAACGCATAAACTCCTTGCGGTCGATGCCTCGGTTGACCGTCAACTATGCATATTATTTGGAAAAGTGGCGGTCGATCATCGCATCGACCCTGAGAAGTGTTTTTCTTGACATATGTTGACAGTCGATGCCACGATCGACCGTGAGCATAGTGAGCGCGACGGTCAATCTCACAGATGATGCGACGGTCGATCTCGCGGATGATGCGACAGTCGATCTCGCGGATGATGCGACGGTCGACCATCACATCGGTACCAAAAATGTTGTATCGTTCTCTAAAAAACTTGGAATCACGAACCGTAAAATTCTACAGAAACTAGACTTCAAGGGCTTTCCAACCATATATGGGACCTCATCTAGGTCTTCATGACCAGGTACAACTTAATCTTCCAACTTGACTCATGTAATATTTTCAGCTTCTTTCAGCTCCAATTTCCTGCATTTTCCAAGCAACTATGTGAACCACATATAAGTATAAAAATAGTGCTAAAGAGGTTGATTAACGGTGACAATCTAGCAATTGAGATGATTATAAGACTGTTCAGATTGCATTTTCATGCACTCAGGACACCCCTCAACCCGCTTATCGCTAGTCTCTAGCAATTCAAAGCGCCTGAAAATATAATTAAGCACACCAATTGTGAGGACCCGTACCTCCAACCCGGTCCCACCGCATAGGTCGAGGGTTTGGTTTAGTTGGTTTGGCTCAGTGGGCCTTGTTTCGCGATCTCCTTTGATCGTTGCGGTTCTGGGGGTAATTTGGTAAATTACCCAAGGCGCAGTTGGTTTCACACACCTGAAGCGCACACATGACCTTGTGATGATGTATGTGTTTGATTAGACCATTAGGAGTACCCTAGATCGGAGGATCTGGGTCAGATCGTAAAGATCTGGACGTGAGCGGCTAGGATCAGATCTGGCATATTGGATGGGCAAGATCTGATCTTAAGCCCATCTTTTTAACCCCCGTTAAACCCTTCTCTCTCTCGAGAGAGAATCAGCCGCGATCCATTCGGAGGCAGAGGGAGAGAGAGCGGCGGCCCGATCTCGCGAAAGAGAGTGAGGGAGAGAGTCCCGCGGCCGGAGAGTAGCTTGGCGACGGCGGCGACCGCGGTTGGAGAGGCGACTAGAGAGGAGTGGCCGGTGACCCGTGCTCGATGGCGATCGTGACCCGACGAGGGCGGAGAGGACGACGAAGGCTGGGCTTCCCTCTTCAATGGTGAAGAGCCTGGCGACAACCTGCGTCAACAGCTGTTTGAGGAGATGACGATCGGCGACGACGTGCGAACGGTAGAGATCTCGAGCTCGGGGGCGACACACGGCCGGAGAAGAGGAAGGAGAAGGCGAGCTTGACGCTAGAGGTAGGGTTCTGATCTAATCTCTTGATTAGGCTCTACTAGACTAGAATAGGGTGGCTTGTTGCATGATTCCTTGGTGCTATCTTCCTCTCTACTACTACCCTTATTTGGATCGTTGGGTTTCCCTGGTTTTGTGGATACTTCTTCTTGTTCGTTGTGCTGCAGTGGAATGGTTTCTGTGGGTTTGCATTGATTGTGGATGAGATTCTTCCTCCCCATTTTCTCTGGTTTAATTCGTTATCGATGCAATTGGCTTGGCTTTCCCGGATATGCTCTGTTTCCTTGGGTTGATCGGAGCCTCTGTTTTCCTTCCCTGTTCTTCCTCTTCACTTTGCTGCCATGGTTCATATCCATGGATTAGTGGTGGATTTTAATGAATGTTGCTTCCCCTGTTTTCGGATTGATGAGTCTTCCCTCTTGCCCTGTTGTTTCCGTCGAGATGCATGTTACCATAGTTTCCTTGATCCTCTGTTTTGCTCCCTGCTACCATGTTGTATCTTCATGGTTTGGTGGATGGATCGGATGGATTTCCATGCTAAGCTAATGAGTATTTTCAGATCCGGTCGAGTTAATCCTTGCATGCTGATGCTTGAAGTTTTCAAGGCTTGATCGATTTCTGCGACTGCCGGATTTCTTATGGATTTTCTGGGTCGGGGTAGTGGACAGTTTGGTATCAGAGTAGGCTGTAGATCCCAGGGATAGGATTAGGCTTGCAGTTGAGATTTTGGGTGTGGAATGAGATAGTTCTAGGTCTAGAACATCCTTGCATGGCTGTTTGCGAATGCGTGTGATGTGCATT
>OY986963.1:19631211-19763931 GCA_963920575.1 Narthecium ossifragum
CATAACCATACCCCTTTCTTGGAGTATTAGGAGGATTCATAAACACATTTTGTAACATGAAAAACAGTTTCCTCCTTCACTTTCTTTTCTTCTTTTTTTTTCTGTTTTTTTTTTCTTCTCTTTTTTTTTCCAGAAACAACATACTCACGAATTAAGTATGAAAAATATACTCCACTTGACCAATCATAGTCATACCACTATTCCAAACACCCCCACACTTGAACTTTCGCACCCATACATGTCATAATGATGATCAATGCTCCACTAGTTTTATGGCTTGGGTAACGGAAATACTTTTCATGTTTAAGGCTTGTAATGTGGGTTAACAATAAAGTCAATAAAGCTCAAAGGTGTTTAGCAAAAGGAAAATTTAATTGCAAGGTAGGCTATTTGGCTTATGTAACTTAAAACAAAAATGGCCTTAATCATGTTTATGTTTACATGTGTCAATGTGACCTCGAATAGAATCAAAGCAAGTTCTAGAGAAACAAATCCATGAAAGAATATCTCTCATGAAAGAAATTAGTGAGACTGATATGAATGTGTCCGTCTAAAGGCTCAAAATCTCACCAGCTTTTGTCTACTCATTTAGTCACTACCATCTCAAGGAAAATAACTCAACTAATTAATTCCAAGTCGCAAAATTACTCATTCAATCATGTTATGAATATGTCAAGCTTAACTAGTTCTCACTCATGGCAAATGTAACGTGGAATGCAAAGAAAAGCAAAAATAACTAAAATCGAAATGCGAAAATAAAAAGAGAAAGGAACGAACTCCCCTTGGGTTGCCTCCCAAGCAGCGCCTTTGTTTATTGTCATTGGCTCGACTTCATGCTTGCCTCTTTAAGCAATATAAGTTGATTCCTCAAGGTCCAATTTTGCCAACTTTTCTGTTGGAACGCCTTCATAGAAAGGTTTAAGTCGATGGCCATTCACCGTAAACATTTTGGAAGTGGCTAAACTTTGAATTTCAACTGCACAATGAGAAAAAACATTAGTAACAATAAATGGTCCAATCCAACGATAACGCAACTTACCTGGAAACAAACGTAGGCGTGATTGGTAAAGGAGGACTTTTTGACCAACTTTAAACTCCTTTCTAGAGATCATCTTGTCATGAAAAGATTTTGTCTTTTCCTTGTAAATCCTAGCGCTCTCATAGGCATCATTACGAATTTCCTCTAATTCTTGCAGTTGCAACTTCCTGTGTTCTCCACTCTCATCCATGTTCATATTAAAGCTCTTGATAGCCCAATAAGCTTTATGTTCTAACTCAACTGGAAGGTGACATGGTTTCCCAAACACCAAACGATAAGGTGACATACCGATGGGTGTTTTATAGGCAGTCCTATATGCCCACACGCATCATCCAAACGCAAACTCCAATTGTAAGGACCTGTCCCTCTACCCCTGTGGCTCGCTGTAGACCGCAAGGGCAATTTGGTAAATTGCACCTTGTTGGTTTGTTTCACACCCGCGTGTGCACACACCGGCCTTGTTTGTGTTAATGCTTGTTTAGACTAGCTAGGTGGACCCAGGATCGGAAGATCCCAGCTCGGGCGTGCGGAAGCTTGCCTTTGGGCAGATGACGACCCTCGAGCGATCGGTCGGACTCATGAGCGAGTTGGTGGTGGGATCGAGCCAGGGCGCGAGCGATCGATCGCTCCTTGGAGCGACCGATCGGACTCGCGTCGGTGGCTTTTCTGCTTCGCGAGGACGGCCACCGCTGGGCGTTGATGTGCTGTCGCAGGCACTCAAAAATAAAATCAATACCCGTTAAAATGAATGTAGTAGTGCGAGTACGAGTCGATCCCACGAAGAGTGTTTAGCCTAGTTTTGTGCTCAGTGAATAAAGATGGGGGGTTTTAAACGTGAGGAAAACAGTAAAGAAATAATCTAAAGCGAAGAAACGAGTTAAATCAAGAGAACAAACCTTGGTCTGAGTCAACATCCACCATCGGAATCCAATAACTGATCATAGATGCAAGTATCAATCAATTTATACCATGAATATTCACCGTCCGAATTCAATTCGAAGCTCTCCTCGATCATAGTTAATTAGAAACAAGCGATCTAATCAACCCTAACTACTAAACAACCTAAGACAAGCGCTGTAGATTTAATCTAGTAGCAGCGTTAAGAATAGGGAGATCGATGAAGCTAAGCAACACAAGCACAAGCGGTTGCATTTAATCTAGTTGAATATTCTTTCTAAGATCTAAAAAGATCTTATTAGCAGTAAATTATTAGATCCTAGTTGCTTCGCAGATTAGAGGGATCAAACAATTCCGGATTTGATATCAAACCTAGCGGTAGATCACCATGAATAATAAACTAGTAGGCCTCCTAGCAATTAGACAAGGTAATCATGAAGATTTAATCTCAGAAGAACATCCAATACTCATGTATAAACTGAACAATAAAAATAAATTAGATCTCACAGTTTCATTGATTCCGAGGTTTCAGTCTCCTCGACCAAAGATCAAGATTTAGCCACGCAGGGCCATCAAGAACAATCCTCCAAAAGATTTCATAAAGCAAAAGAAAACCTAGAAAAAATATAAAAGAGGAGAAAGAGTAGCCAAAAGTGTCCAAGAATCCCCCCTCAAACCCTAGAAAGAGTCCTATTTATAGCCTCAATTGTATCCACCCTCGGATTAGATCACAATCGTTGATTTTTGTTACTGGGAAAGTCCGATCGGTCGGACCTTGGATGCTGGATCGATCGGTCTCATTAAAATCTTCAACTTCTATTCACGCCCGAGCCCGATCGATCGGACTAAGGGAGTCGGATCGATCGATTTCGTAAAAATCCTTCGTCTCTGGCTCTTCCCGAGTTCGATCGATAGTCCGATTGATCGAACTGTGTTCCTCTAAAAAGCATACGTTCTGTCACCCTTTAATTCCCAAGTCCGATCGATCGAACTTTAAGTGCTGGATCGATCGGACGCATAAAAATCCACCTTCTCTGGCTATTTTTGAGTCCGATAGATCCAACTCTAGGAGTCGGATCGATCTGGCTCAGTAGGAGTGATGGTTCGATCGATCGAACCATGTTCAGCCAAAAACTACATGTTCTGTCACGGTTTTGCCAGGTCCGATCGATCGGACCTTCGCTCGGACTTCCAGCTTATTTTCCTTTCTGCCATTCAGACTGCGCATCGGTACTGAAATTGCCGTAACTTCCTCTAGGAAATTCGGAATCACGAACCGTAAAATTCTCCAGAATCTAGACTTCAAGAGCTTTCCAACCATGTATGGAACAACCTCTAGTTCTGCATGAGCAGGTACAGATAAATCTTTAAAGTTGATCCATGCACTCTTTTTAGCTTCTTTTCGACTTAAGGACTTCAATTGCATCCTAAATCAAAATATAAGAATAATGAGTGTATTTAGGAACGAAATAAGCATAGGAGACTAAATATTAAGGGATAAAAATATAACATTATGCATTCTCATCAAATTCCCCCACACTTAGCTTTTGCTCGTCCTCGGGCAAAACTAAAATTCACTCTACTCAAGATATCAAGGTTGCAACACCATCAACAAAGAACAATCAAGCTCTTCACAACTCATAACATATCATGAACAAACATTTTTAAACAACTTAAAAATCAATCAATAAGCATTTTCACTTGAAGATGAAGCATACTAAATAAGTAGACCCTCACGGAAATTAACACTCAACTCTCATGTGTTTGAAGGGTATGTATTTCACTCAAATTCATTCCAATGAAAATGATCTACCATAGGCTTGCATATCTTCTCATTCTCCGCCACTAGAATCACATGCATAACACAAATCATAAGGACTTCAAAAGGTTGTAATGGGGTCCAGGATTAAGGTGGGAAATATTTGGGAATGTAGCTCAAAAGCCAATGGAACTAATGGAGCAAAAATGCATCAATAAGACATGTACAACCAATCACTCCATTCAACAACTTTCTTCAACTTAGCTTTAACATACTTAACCCAATAAACATTACCACATTGGCAAAGAGATTGTTCAAAGGAATACTTTTTAACTGAAATAGTGAACAATCTTTTGCAAAAACTTCTACCTTTGTAGAGATCATACATAAACATACCCCTTTCTTGGAGTATTAGGAGGATTCATACACACATTTTGTAACATGAGAAACAATTTCCTCCTTCACTTTCTTTTCTTTTTTTTTTCTTTTTTTTTCAAATATAGCCAAACCACAAATCCAAACACCCCCACACTTGAACTTTTGCACCCATACATGTCATAATAATGATCAATGCTCCACTAGTTTCATGGCTTGGGTAACGGAAATATTTTTCAGGTTTAAGGCTTGTAATGTGGGTTAACAATGAAGTCAATAAAGCTCAAAGGTGTTTAGCAAAAGGAAAAATTAATCACAAGGTAGGCTATTTGTCTTATGTAGCTTAAAACAAAAATGGCCTTAATCATATTCATGTCTGCATGTGTCAATGTGACCTCGAATAGAATCAAAGCAAGTTCTAGAAAAACAAATCCATGGAAGAATATCTCTCATGAAAGAAAATAGTGAGACTGATATGAATGTGTCAGTCTTAAGGCTCAAAATCTCACCAGCTTTTGTCTACTCATTTAGTCACTACCATCTCAAGGAAAATAACTCAATTAATTAATTCTAAGTCAAAAAATTACTCATTCAATCATGTTATGGATATGTCAAGCTTAACTAATTCTCGCTTATGGCATATGCAACCTAGATCTCCTCCCCCACACTTGAAACTGACATTGTCCCCAATGGAAGGTGGAATGCAAAGAAAAGCAAAAATAATTAAAATGGAAATGCGAAAATAAAAAGAGAAAGGAACGAACTCCCCTTGGGTTGCCTCCCAAGCAGCGCCTTTGTATATTGTCATTGGCTCGACTTCATGCTTTCTTCTTCAATCAGTATAAGTTGGTTCCTCAAGGTCCAATTTTTCCAACTTTTCTGTTAGAACGCCTTCATAGAAAGGTTTAAGTCGATGGCCATTCACCGTAAACATTTTGGAAGTGGCTAAACTTTGAATTTCAATTGCACAATGAGAAAAAACATTAGTAACAATAAAAGGTCCAATCCAACGAGAACGCAACTTACCTGGAAACAAACGTAAGCCTGATTGGTAAAGGAGAACTTTTTGACCAACTTTAAACTCCTTTCTAGAGATCATCTTATCATGAAAAGCTTTTGTCTTTTCCGTGTAAATCCTAGCGCTCTCATAGGCATCATTGCGAATTTCCTCTAATTCTTGCAGTTGCAACTTCCTGTGTTCTCCACTCTCTTCCATGTTCATATTAAAGCTCTTGATAGCCCAATAAGCTTTATGTTCTAACTCAACTGGAAGGTGACATGGTTTCCCAAATATCAAGCGATAAGGTGACATACCTATGGGTGTCTTATATGCAGTCCTATATGCCCACAACGCATCATCCAAACGCAAACTCCAATCTTTTCTATTTGGATTTACCGTCTTTTCAATGATGGACTTGATCTCTCGATTTGACACTTCCGCTTGTCCACTCGTTTGCGGATGATAGGCAGTTGACACCTTATGGGTCACATGGTACTTCCTTAGTAACACCTCAACAGTTCGATTGCAAAAGTGAGTGCCTCGATCACTTATGAAAGCTCTTGGAATTCCAAACCTGGATAATATGTTAGACTTGATAAAATCTGCAACAACTTTAGAATCATCAGTCCTGGTAGCTTTAGCTTCTACCCATTTTGAAACATAATCCACAACAAGTAGAATATAAACATAACCAAAAGATAGGGAACGGACCCATGAAATCAATGCCCCAAAAATCAAAAATTTCGCAAAATAATATGGGGGTTTGTGGCATCTCATTCCTTTGGGATATATTACCTGTCTTTTGACAATTTTCGCATGATTTACAAAGAAAGTATGAATCTCGAAATAAAGAAGGCCAATAGAAACCACATTCTAACACTTTTCTGGCCGTTCTCTTAACTCCAAAGTGACCTCCACAAGCATAAGAATGACAAAAAGTGAGTATAGAAATAATTTCACTTTCAGGAACGCACCTTCTTATTACTTGATCTGCACAATGCTTCCATAAATATGGGTCATCCCACACATAATATTTAGCGTCACTTTTAATCTTATCTCTTTGAGCCTTAGACAATTCAGAAGGTAACATATTAGTAACCAAATAATTCACAATATTTGCATACCAAGGTAATGTCACAGTTGCAGAAAATAATTGTTCATCAGGGAATGTTTCCTGTAGACGAAGTTTATCCTCCATATGAACTAACCGACTCAGATGATCTGCAACTCGATTTTCTGTTCCTCTTTTGTCTTTTATCTCCAAATCAAATTCACTCAAGAGAAGTATCCATCGGATTAATCTTGGCTTTGCCTCCTTCTTCGTCATTAAATAACGAAGGGCTGCATGATCAGAATAAACAATGACTTTAGTACCAAGTAAATAAGAACGAAATTTTTCTACAGCAAACACAACAGCTAAAAGTTCTTTTTCAGTTGTGGAATAATTTCTCTGGGCATCATCCAAAGTCTTGGAAGCATAGTAAATTGCATGAGAAGCTCTTCCAATCTTTTGACCCAAAACTGCGCCCACTGCATAATCACTTGCATCACACATTATCTCGAAAGGAACGCTCCAGTCTGGGGGTTGAATAATTGGAGTAGAAGTCAACAATTCCTTCAGCTTATCAAATGCCTTTTTGCATGCTTCATCGAACTCAAAAGCCTTGTCCTTTTGTAACAACGTGCACAACGGTAATGCTATTTTGGAGAAGTCCTTGATGAATCTTCGGTAAAAACCTGCATGTCCAAGAAAAGAACGAACTTCTCGCACACTAGTGGGATAAGGTAAAGATTGAATGACATCAACTTTAGCTTTATCAACCTCAATTCCTTTAGATGAAACAACATGACCCAAAACTATACCTTGTTCAACCATGAAATGACATTTCTCAGAATTTAACACAAGGCTAGTTTCTATGCATCTTTGAAGAACAAGTGTAAGGTTATGTAAACAATTATCAAAAGAGTTTCCATAAACTGTGAAATCATCCATAAAAACCTCTATGATCTGTTCAATATAATTTGAGAATATACTAACCATACACCTTTGGAAAGTAGCTGGGGCGTTGCAAAGACCAAAAGGCAAGCGACGATATGCAAAAGTTCCAAATGGGCATGTGAACGTCGTCTTTTCCTGATCTTCAGGGGCAATTGCAATCTGAAAGTAACCTGAATAACCATCAAGAAAACAATAATAAGAATGACCAGCTAACCTTTCAAGCATCTGATCAATAAAAGGTAAAGGAAAGTGGTCCTTGCGGGTTATAGCATTTAATTTTCTATAATCAATACAAACCCTCCACCCATTTTGCACACGGGTGGGAACTAACTGATCTTTGTGATTTCTCACCACGGTTATTCCTGTCTTTTTAGGAACAACTTGAACTGGACTAACCCACGTGCTATCCGAAATAGGATAGATCACTCCAACTTTAAGCAGTTTGAGGATCTCCTTCTTTACAACATCCATCATGGCCGGATTTAACCTTCTTTGTGGTTGGCGGGAAGGTTTCGCTCCCTCTTCAAGCAAGATACGATGCATACATGTACTTGGACTGATTCCCTTGATGTCTGCAATTGTCCAACCAATAGCTGTCTCATGCTCCTTAAGAACCTGCACAAGTCTTTCTTCCTGTGGTGCACTAAGGTTATTGGAGATAATCACTGGTAATACTCCTTCATCTCCAAGAAAAGCATATTTAAGATGATTAGGAAGAGGTTTCAGATCTGGAATAGGTGCTTGCAATTCAGAAGGTAATGATTTCTCATTAGATATAGGTAATAAACTAGAAGAATCGTTACCTGATTGCTGAATTATCAAAAAATCATTCAGTGTTGCAACAGTTTCCTGCAAATTAGTACTCAAAGATAGCTCCTCATTTTCTTCCTCAAGAGATTTGCTAATAGCCACTTCCAATTCTTCTTTATCACTAAGTTCAAAAACTTCCTGTGATAAATAATCAATCACATCAATTGAATACACTGAACAATCATCAGCATGATATTTCATGGCATCATAAATATTAAACTTAACAGTTTCACCATCAAATTCCATGGTAAGTGTGCCACTATGGACATCTATCTTAGTCTTGGATGTCTTCAAGAAAGGTCTTCCCAACAAAATAGGAGTACTATGATCACCATTCTCCATATCAAGCACATAAAAATCAGCAGGGAAAACTAAATCATTGACCTGCACAAGAATATCTTCAACTACACCTTTAGGATAGGCGTTAGATCTGTCAGCCAATTGAATCACAACACCAGTTTCATTCAAAGGCCCAAGTTTTAAAGAAGAATATATAGAATATGGCATGACATTGATAGAAGCTCCCAAATCTAACATAGCTTTCTCAAATTTGGTGTTACCAATTGTACATGGGATAGTAAACATACCTGGATCCCTACACTTTGTAGGAATTTTTCTTTGCAGAATTGCAGAAACATTTTCCCCTACTTTCACCTTCTCACATCCTTTAAGTTTCTGCTTTCTCTTAATTGTGCACAATTCTTTCAAAAATTTAGCATAACGAGGTACTTGTTTAAGAGCATCTAAGAGTGGAATATTTACCTCGCATCGGCGAAAAGTCTCATATAGATCTGAATTCTTCTCATATTTTCTTGATTCTGTCAAAGCCTGAGGAAAAGGAGGTACAGGTTTATAATCAGAAAGAGGTGGAAACTTACGTTTAGGTACGTCGTCGTCATCAGGAAAGATTTTGTCCGCGACGATGTCTTGCTCTTTTCCTTGCACAGACGATGTAGGAACTTCCTTTATTGGAGTCTCAAGTTCTTTACCACTTCTCAAAATGATTGCACTTGAATTCTCTGTTGGATTTATTACCGTTTGAGAAGGTAATTTTCCCGAATTTTGCGCCTCTAGCTTGCTAATTGCTGACGCCATCTGGCCCATTTGATGTTCCAAACCTTGGATACTGGCCTTTGCGTCTTGTTGAAATTGTTTTGTATCTTGTTTAAATTGTTTTGTATCCTGTTGAAGTTGCATAGTACTAGTAGCAAGGGAATTAACAATATCTTTTAAAGACATACCAGAATTCGGAGTTGGATTTTGTTGTGGTCTCGGGGGGTATGGCGGTCTATATTGTTGATATTGCTGTCCAGTTGGGCGAAATTGAGTTGTAGGCTGATTCACTTGTGGATTCCCATAGTTGAGATTGGGGTGATCCCTCCATCCCGGATTATACGTGTTTGAATAGGGATCATACTTCCTTTGCGGTGGTCCTGGAAAACTCCCAGCTGCATTTACTTGTTCAATGGGCTCCTCTTGAAGAGTTGGGCACATATCGGTTGGATGTCCCGCCACCGAACAAATTCCACAAACCTTCGCTGTTTGCATGTTACCTACAGCCATTTGACGAACAAGAGAAGTTAGACTCGCAATCTGTTCTTCAAGAGATGAAACATTTACCTCATTAACATGTTTTGAATAAGAATCAAGTCTAGTATTAAATTGTTGAGAATTAGCTGCCATATTTGCAATCAAGTTCCTCGCGGCTTCAGGAGTTTTATCCACCAAAGCTCCTCCACTAGCTGCATCAATCATACTCCTGTCATTGGTTAGTAAGCCCTCATAAAAATATTGAATAAGTAATTGCTCACTAATTTGATGATGGGGACAGCTTGCACATAATTTCTTAAAACGTTCCCAATATTCATGTAGAGATTCTCCATTATGTTGTCTTACACCACAGATCTCTTTCCTAATGTTGGCCGCTCTTGAGGCTGGAAAATACTTCTCTAAAAACAACCTCTTCATCTCGTTCCATGTGGTAATACTCCCAGATGGTAAATAATAAAGCCAATCTTTAGCCGAATCCTTCAAAGAAAATGGAAAGGCGCTCAATTTGATTTGATCTTCAGTCACCCCCATGGGTTTCATACTTGTGCACATAACATGAAGCTCCTTTAAATGCTTGTGAGGATCCTCACCTGAAAGTCCATGAAAAGTAGGTAAGAGATGTATTAGTCCAGATTTCAACTCAAAAGTAGTAGCAACATCCAAAGTAGGAAATGTAATGCATAAGGGTTGTTGATTCAAATCTGGGGCTGCAAGTTCTTTCAAAGTCCGATTTCCGGCCATGACTTCTTCCTCTTCTAATTCAGAATCACTGATAAATACATGGTCAAGAGCCAAATCGTCCTCCTCAGGATTTATGAAAATTCGAATAACTCTTTTTTTTTTATGAAAATAAAGATCACAATAAACACAAAAATCAACTAGAATCACTCCCCGGCAACGGCGCCAAAATTTGATGTGCTGTCGCAGGCACTCAAAAATAAAATCAATACCCGTTAAAATGAATGTAGTAGTGCGAGTACGAGTCGATCCCACGAAGAGTGTTTAGCCTAGTTTTGTGCTCAGTGAATAAAGATGGGGGGTTTTAAACGTGAGGAAAACAGTAAAGAAATAATCTAAAGCGAAGAAACGAGTTAAATCAAGAAAACAAACCTTGGTCTGAGTCAACATCCACCATCGGAATCCAATAACTGATCATAGATGCAAGTATCAATCAATTTATACCATGAATATTCACCGTCCGAATTCAATTCGAAGCTCTCCTCGATCATAGTTAATTAGAAACAAGCGATCTAATCAACCCTAACTACTAAACAACCTAAGACAAGCGCTGTAGATTTAATCTAGTAGCAGCGTTAAGAATAGGGAGATCGATGAAGCTAAACAACACAAGCACAAGCGGTTGCATTTAATCTAGTTGAATATTCTTCCTAAGATCTAACAAGATCTGATCAGCAGTAAATTATTAGATCCTAGTTGCTTCGCAGATTAGAGGGATCAAACAATTCCGGATTTGATATCAAACCTAGCAGTAGATCATCATGAATAATAAACTAGTAGGCCTCCTAGCAATTAGACAAGGTAATCATGAAGATTTAATCTCAGAAGAACATCCAATACTCATGTATAAACTGAACAATAAAAATAAATTAGATCTCACAGTTTCATTGATTCCGAAGTTTCAGTCTCCTCGACCAAGGATCAAGATTTAGCCACGCAGGGCCATCAAGAACAATCCTCCAAAAGATTTCATAAAGCAAAAGAAAACCTAGAAAAAATATAAAAGAGGAGAAAGAGTAGCCAAAAGTGTCCAAGAATCCCCCCTCAAACCCTAGAAAGAGTCCTATTTATAGCCTCAATTGTATCCACCCTCGGATTAGATCACAATCGTTGATTTTTGTTACTGGGAAAGTCTGATCGATCGGACCTTGGATGCTGGATTGATCGGTCTCATTAAAATCTTCAACTTCTATTCACGCCCGAGGCCGATCGATCGGACTAAGGGAGTCGGATCGATCGATTTCGTAAAAATCATTCGTCTCTGGCTCTTCCCGAGTTCGATCGATGGTCCGATCGATCGAACTGTGTTCCTCTAAAAAGCATACGTTCTGTCACCCTTTAATTCCCAAGTCCGATCGATCGAACTTTAAGTGCTGGATCGATCGGACGCATAAAAATCCACCTTCTCTGGCTATTTTTGAGTCCGATATATCCAACTCTAGGAGTCGGATCGATCTGGTTCAGTAGGAGTGATGGTTCGATCGATCAAACCATGTTCAGCCAAAAACTACATGTTCTGTCACGGTTTTGCCAGGTCCGATCGATCGGACCTTCGCTCGGACTTCCAGCTTATTTTCCTTTCTGCCATTCAGACTGCACATCGGTACTGAAATTGCCGTAACTTCCTCTAGGAAACTCGGAATCACGAACCGTAAAATTCTCCAGAATCTAGACTTCAAGAGCTTTCCAACCATATATGGGACATCCTCTGGTTCTTCATGAGCAGGTACAGATAAATCTTTAAAGTTGATCCATGCACTCTTTTTAGCTTCTTTTCGACTTAAGGACTTCAATTGCATCCTAAATCAAAATATAAGAATAATGAGTGTATTTAGGAACTAAATAAGCATAGGAGACTAAATATTAAGGGATAAAAATATAACATTATGCATTCTCATCAGCCGTCGCTCTCCTCTGTCAGAGGGGGGGAGGACTTTCCCTCCCCTCCCCTCTCTTTTTCCCCCTTCCCCCAGCTTCCCCTTTCCCTTTCCCTCCTTTTCTTCCCCTCCTCTTCCTCCTTCTCCTCCTTTCTTCTTCCTCTTTCTTTCTTCTCCCGAAACCTCTGCTTCTTCCCCTGTTTTGGCAGCCAACCTTCCTCACCTCCGTTCTCCCTCCTCCGACCATCTTTTTTGGCGTTCTAAGGCTCGTTGGATTCATGACAACGAGAGGAAGATCCCTGAAGTGGTTCGGAGGCTTGTTGGTGATCAATTCGCGGGGAATCAGCTGAGGAAAGCGCAGTTAGGTTGGGTTATACCTACTGATGTTTATTTCGGGTTTTCTCTAGATCTAGCAGTTGGATCTTGTTGATCCTTATTTTGTTGGACTCCTTATGCCTATTAGAATTACTGATTTAAGTTTCATGTTAATCAGTTGAGATATGAGTAGGTTTTATACATGATTAGTCTCGGATTTCTGGTTTTCTGCTGTTCTTGAAGAACAGCCGGCCGGTGTGTACATGATCATGGCTTTTGATAAACATAAGAGTTGTACATCTACTCGTTAGCTTTCCATTCCATCTTATTTCGTATTTTTCCGATTTGCTTACGATTTGTTATGAATTGTTTGCTGAAGGGCTGCGTTTAATGGGTAAGTTAGTTTGATTAACGATTTTTGATTAGTGTTTTCCGTTAATCCAACCGTTGGATGATTATGAATTTTGGATATGATGATTCTGGTATATACACCTACTGATTAATAAGTTGGATCTTGAATCCGACGTCGTTTGGATGTCGGATCGACGGGATCAATTAGCCCCTAAGTGTTGGTTTTGGGTGTTTGAATATAATATTATATTTCGGAATATAATATTATATTATTTACTATTCATCAGCGGTTTTTGGGGTTGCTTTCCGTTGCAGGAGTTCGCGGTTGATGGTCGTGGTACCGTCGTAAAGCCGGGACCCGCTGCGGATCGGCTGCCAACGGTCGGTAGTGCCGCTGCAGCGATCTAGTAGACTTATATGATGCTTGATATACTGTTGCATGCTCTGCTTTTTATCTGTGTATGTCATAGCATACATTGTTGATTGTGCATTAGTTGCATTGGTTAGGGCGTGGGTGATCCTTGGGTCGCCGTCCCGAGGCTGGAAGCTCGGACTTAGCCCTAGGACCGGGGTTGGGCTGTTATGACCCGGTTTGAATTGTGCTGTCCAGTCGATTCGATGATAGGCTTAGATGACTGGTGTTCTTGTTGCTTGATGATTGTAGAGGTCGTGTCGGCCTCGAGTCGGATCTGAGGTGTAGCCGGTGTCCGGCGTTCTTAAACTCTTGAGTAGAGGAGTTGCCTACTCAGTGGTGTCTTTTCCCACCAAACAATGTTCTGTGTCCTGTTGAGAGTCAGCAGTGTTGTTTCCTGCTACTGAGTGTGACCCGACATGTGACCAGCCCGGCTGGAAGATCATGATCGGGGCCTCAGGGACACGCGGTGGGGTTATGGGACCCCTGTATACACCCAGGTTCTACTTGAGGGCGACACTATTGCGTTTCCCTCTTCCTTCTGTGTGTCGTAGTGTAGATCCCTATTGAGCTTAGTGCTCACTCCTACCCGGGCTACGTTTTGCAGGTGCAGGCGTCAGTTCTTCTTCCTTGGCCCCTACCGGGCAGTTGGTCGGCGGTGCGGCGGCGCTAGGCGGAGTCTGAGAGGTGGTGATCCTTTACTGTTTTTATCCTTATGTTAGATAGTCTCCTATGGGAGTAATGTTGTATTTAAACTCCCCCCTCTCCGAGGATATCTATATTAAATCTTTTGAGTTTTAAATCTGTGCTTCGAGGTTTTGCTAATCAATGTTGTATCTTTTAATTGGAGGTGCTTTTGGTGAACTGTTAGGGAGACCAATAGGTTAGAGGGAACCCTCGCCAGCTTTTCTTCCGCGTTTGTTAGGTTCCGGTTCGCGTCGCCCGGCCCGGTTGGGCTTTCTTGGGTCGGGGCGCGACACCAATCTTTTCTATTTGGATTTACCGTCTTTTCAATGATGGACTTGATCTCTCGATTTGACACTTCCGCTTGTCCACTAGTTTGCGGATGATAGGCGGTTGATACCTTATGGGTCACATGGTACTTCCTTAGCAACGCCTCCACAGTTCGATTGCAAAAGTGCGTGCCTCGATCACTTATGAAAGCTCTTGAAATTCCAAACCTGGATAATATGTTAGACTTGATAAAATCTGCAATAACTTTAGAATCATCAGTCCTGGTAGCTTTAGCTTCTACCCATTTTGAAACATAATCAATAGCGAGTAGAATATAAACATAACCAAAAGATATAGGGAACGGACCCATGAAATCGATGCCCCAAACATCGAAAATTTCGCAAAATAATATGGGGGTTTGTGGCATCTCATTCCTTTGGGATATATTACCTGTCTTTTGACAATTCTCGCATGACTTACAAAAAGAATATGAATCTCAAAATAAAGAAGGCCAATAGAAACCGCATTCTAACACTTTTCTTGCCGTTCTCTTAACTCCAAATTGACCTCCACAAGTATAAGAATGGCAAAAAGTGAGTATAGAAATAATTTCATTTTCAGGAACGCACCTTCTTCTTACTTGATCTGCACAATGCTTCCATAAATATGGGTCATCCCACACATAGTATTTAGCATCACTTTTGATCTTATCTCTTTGAGCCTTAGACAAATCAGAAGGTAACATATTAGTAACCAAATAATTCACAATATTTACATACCAAGGTAATGTCACAGTTGCAGAGAACAGTTGTTCATCAGGGAATGCTTCCTGCAGACGAAGTTCATCCTCCACATGAATTAAATGACTCAGATGATCTGCGACCCTATTTTCTGTTCCTCTTTTCTCTTTTATCTCCAAATCAAATTCACTCAAGAGAAGTATCCATCGTATTAATCTTAGCTTTGCCTCCTTCTTCGTCATTAAATAACGAAGAGCTGCATGATCAGAGTAAACAATGACTTTAGTACCAAGTAAATAAGAACGAAATTTTTCTAAAGCAAACACAACAGCAAAAAGTTCTTTTTCAGTTGTAGAATAATTTCTCTGGGCATCATCCAAAGTCTTGGAAGCATAGTAAATTGCATGAGAAGCTCTTCCAATCTTTTGACCCAAAACTGCGCCCACTGCATAATCACTTGCATCACACATTATCTCGAAAGGAACGCTCCAGTCTGGGGGTTGAATACACCTTTGGAAAGTAGCTGGGGCGTTGCAAAGGCCAAAGGGCATGCGACGATATGCAAAAGTTCCAAATGGGCATGTGAACGTCGTCTTTTCCTGATCTTCAGGGGCAATTGCAATCTGAAAGTAACCTGAACAACCATCAAGAAAACAATAATAAGAATGACCAGCTAATCTTTCAAGCATCTGATCAATAAAAGGTAAAGGGAAGTGGTCCTTGCGGGTTATAGCATTTAATTTTCTATAATCAATACAAACCCTCCACCCATTTTGCACACGGGTGGGAACTAACTCATCTTTGTGATTTCTCACCACGGTTATTCCTGTCTTTTTAGGAACCACTTGAACTGGACTAACCCAAGTGCTATCCGAAATAGGATAGATCACTCCAACTTCAAGAAGTTTGAGGATCTCCTTCTTTACAACATCCATCATGGGCGTGTTTAACCTTCTTTGTGGTTGGCGGGAAGGTTTCGCTCCCTCTTTAAGCAAGATACGATGCATACATGTACTCGGGCTAATTCCCTTGATGTCTGCAATTGTCCAACCAATAGCTGTCTTATGCTTCTTAAGAACCTGCACAAGTTTTTCTTCCTGTGGTGCACTAAGGTTATTGGAGATAATCACTGGTAATACTCCTTCATCTCCAAGAAAGGCGTATTTAAGATGATTAGGAAGAGGTTTCAGATCTGGAATAGGTGCTTGTAATACAGAAGGTAATGATTTCTCATTAGAAACAGGTAATGGACTATAAGAATCGTTACCTGATTGCTGAATTATCGAAAAATCATTCAGTGTTGCAACAATTTCCTGTAAACTAGTACTCAAAGATAGCTCCTCATTTTCTTCCTCCAGAGATTTACTAATAGCCACTTCCAATTCATCTTTATCACTAAGTTCAAAAACTTCCTGTGATAAGTAATCAATCACATCAATTGAATACACTGAACAATCATCAGCAGGATATTTCATGGCATCATAAATATTAAACTTAACAGTTTCACCATCAAATTCCATGGTAAGTGTGCCACTATGGACATCTATCTTAGTCTTGGATGTCTTCAAGAAAGGTCTTCCCAACAAAATAGGAGTAGTTTGATCACCATTCTCCATATCAAGCACATAAAAATTAGCAGGGAAAACTAAATCATTGACTTGCACAAGAATATCTTCAACTACACCTTTAGGATAGGCGTTAGATCTGTCAGCCAATTGAATCACAACACCAGTTTCATTCAAAGGTCCAAGTTTTAAAGAAGAATATATAGAATATGGCATGACATTGATAGAAGCTCCTAGATCTAACATGTCATTCTCAAATTTGGTGTTACCAATTGTACAGGGGATAGTAAACATACCTGGATCTCTACAATTTGTAGGAATTTTTCTTTGAAGAATTGCAGAAACATTTTCCCCTACTTTCACCTTCTCACATCCCTTAAGTTTCTGCTTCCTCTTAATTGTGCACAATTCTTTCAAGAATTTAGTATAACGAGGTACTTGTTTAATAGCATCTAAGAGTGGAATATTTACCTTGCATCGACGAAAAGTCTCAAATAGATCTGAATTCTTCTCATATTTTCTTGATTCTGTCAAAGCCTGAGGAAAAGGAGGTACAGGTTTATAATCAGAAAGAGGTGGAAACTTACGTTTAGATACGTCGTCGTCATCGGGAAAGATTTTGTCCGCGACGATGTCTTGCTCGTTTCCTTGCGGTGAAGATGCAGGAATTTCCTTTACTGGAGTCTCAACTTCTTTACCACTTCTGAAAATGATTGCACTTGCATTCTCTCTTAGATTTATTACCGTTTTAGAGGGTAATTTTCTTGAACTTTGTGCCTCTATCTTGCTAATTGCAGTTGCCATCTGGCCCACCTGATGTTCCAAACCTTGAATACTAGCCTTTGCCTCTTGCTGAAATTGCTTTGTCTCCTGTTGAAACTGCAAAGTATTAGTAGCAAGGGATTTAACAATATCTTCTAAAGACATACCAGAATTAGGAGTTGGGTTTGGTAGTTGTCTCGGAGGATATAGCGGTCTATATTGTTGATATTGCTGGCCACTTGGACGGAATTGAGTTATGGGCTGATTTACTTTCGGATTCCCATAGTTGAGATTGGGATGATCCCTCCATCCCGGATTATACGTGTTTGAATAGAGATTATACATCCTTTGCAGTAGTCCAGGGAAACTCCCCGCTGCATTTACTTGTTCAATGGGTTCCTCTTGAAGAGTTGGGTACATATCAGTTGGATGTCCTGCCACTGAACAAATCTCGCAAACCTTCGTTGTTTGCATATTACCTACAGCCAATTGACGAACAAGAGAAGTTAGACTTGCAATCTGTTGTTCATGAGATGAAACATTTACCTCATTAACATGTTTTGAATAAGAATCAAGTCTAGTATTAAATTGTTGAGAATTAGCCGCCATATTTGCAATCAAGTTCCTTGCGGCTTCAGGAGTTTTATCCACCAAAGCTCCTCCACTAGCGGCATCAATCATACTCCTGTCATTGGTTAATAAGCCCTCATAAAAATATTGGATAAGTAATTGCTCACTAATTTGATGATGGGGACAGCTTGCACATAATTTCTTGAAACGTTCCCAATACTCGTGTAGAGATTCCCCATTATGTTGCCTTACACCACAGATCTCTTTTCTAATGTTGGCCGCTCTTGAGGCTGGAAAATATTTCTCCAAAAACAACCTCTTCATCTCGTTCTATGTGGTAATACTCCCAGATGGTAAATAATAAAGCCAAGCCTTAGCCGAATCCTTCAAAGAAAACGGAAAGGCTCTTAATTTGATTTGATCTTCAGTCACCCCCATGGGTTTCATACTTGTGCACACCACATGAAGCTCCTTTAAATGCTTGTGAGGATCTTCACCTGCAAGTCCATGAAAAGTGGGTAAGAGATGTATTAGTCCAGATTTCAATTTAAAAGTAATAGCAACATCCAAAGTAGGGAATGTAATGCATAAGGGTTGTTGATTCAAATCTGGGGCTGCAAGTTCTTTCAAAGTCCGATTTCCGGCCATGACTTCTTCCTCTTCTAATTCAGAATCGCTAACAAATAAGTGGTTAAGAGCCAAATCGTCCTCCTCAGAGTATTCCTTTGAACAATCTCTTTGCCAAGGTCGTAATGCTATATGGTTCGAGTATGTTAAAGCCAAATTGAAGAAGTTGCTGAATGGAGTGATTGGTTGTGCATGTCTTATTGATGCATTTTTGCTCCATTAATTCCATTGGCTTTTAAGCCACATGCCCAAATATTTCCCACCTTAATCCTGGACCCCATTACAATCTTTTGAAGTCCTTATGATTCGTGTTATGCATGCGATTCTAGTGGTGGAGAATGAGAAGATATGCAAGCTTATGGTAGATCATTTTCATTGGAATGAATTTGAGTGAAATACATACCCTTCAAACACATGAGAGTTGAGTGTTAAATTCCGTGAGGGTCTACTTATTTAGTATGCTTCATCTTCAAGTGGAAATGCTTACTGATTGATTTTTAAGTTGTCTGAAAATGTTTGTTCATGATATGTTATGAGTTGTGAAGAGCTTGATTATTCTTTGTTGATGGTGTTGCAACCTTGATATCTTGAGTAGAGTGAATTTTAGTTTTGCCCGAGGACGAGCAAAAGCTAAGTGTGGGGGAATTTGATGATGATGCATAATGTTATATTTTTATCCCTTAATACTTAGTCTCATGTGCTTATTTAGTTCCTAAATACACTCATTATTCTTATATTTTGATTTAGGATGCAATTGAAGTCCTTAAGTCGAAAAGAAGCTGAAAAGAGTGCATAGATCAACTTTAAAGATTAATCTGGACCTGGTCATGAAGAACCAGATGATGTACCATATATGGTTGGAAATTTCTTGAAGTCTAGATTCTGGGGAATTATTTGGGCATGTGAAGTCCTTAAGATTAATCTTGACATGTGACCAGCCCGGCTGGAAGACCATGATCGTGGGCCTCAGGGACACGCGGTGGGGTTATGGAACCGATGTATACACCCAGATTCCACTTGAGGGCGACACTGTTGCGTTTCCCTCTTCCTTCTGTGTGTCGTAGTGTAGATTCCTACTGAGCTTAGTGCTCACTCCTACCCAAGCTGCGTTTTGCAGGTGCAGGTGTCAGTTCTTCCTCTGTGGCCCCTACCGGGCAGTTGGACGGCGGTGCGGCAGTGCCTGGTGGCTTTTGAGAGGTGGCGATATTTACTGCTTTTACCCTTATGTTAATTAGTCTCCTACGGGAGTGATGTTGTACTTTGAATCTTCCTCTCTCCGAGGTTTTGTATATATTAACACTTTGAGTTTTAAATATGTGGTTCGAGGCTGCATTATTAATTGTCTTTTAATTGAGGGTGCTTTGGTGAACTGCTAGGGAGACCAATAGGTTAGAGGGAATCCTCGTCGTTCTTTTTTCGCGTTGGTTAGGTTCCGGTTCGCGTCGCCCGGCTCGGTTGGCCTTTCGCGGGTCGGGGCGCGACAGCTTGGTATCAGAGCATAGGTTGTAGATCCCAGGGTTTAGGTTCAAGATTCGGTTGAGTTGAGCGTGGAATGGGTTAGTTCTATGTCTAGAACATACGTGCATGCTCCTTTTGATGTGTTATGCTTTTCCGCTTTATGTCGTGCTGCTTTGTCTTGGGTTTCGAACGAGTGGACGCTCGTTTGTTGTTGGTGATTGCGCAGATGTCGGGAGCTCGAGGCCGACCTTCGGTTGATGGTCGGGGTGGGGCACGACTTGGTCGACCCGCCCGACCAGAAAGGGTAGCACCTGTCAGGGAGGTCAGAGCTAGACGGGCTGAGCCATCACCATCGACGGTTGTGGTCGCACGGGAGGAGGCTCCTCTCGCCGAGGAGGGGGTCCTCGCTCCGGTCGACGCGCGGACCGCTGTGGTGGTCTTGCTGGAGTTTCAGCAGTATGCCACCCGGTTCACGCATTTGGTCCGTTTCGCGGGGACAGTAGCAACAGATCCAGTGGCCAGTGCATGTCAGTTTGAGCAGAGGCTTCGATCAGAGATCAGACGACGGACCAGTTCTTACCGCTTCCAGGCGTACTCAGCAGTTCTGGACTGCGCCTTGGCAGTAGAGGCGCAGTTGCGAGATGAGAGGTGCCGGGCTGTTACACCGGCATCCTCTACCAGCACACCGCAGAGACCCCAGTTCAGAGGGGGATTCGGCAGAGGGAACCAGCGGCATCAGCGACGCTTTCAGCAGCGGTCGCAGCACCCGCAGCAGTTCCAGGCACAGTTGCCGAGTCCGCCAGGCCAGTTTCTCCTGACGGCCGGGCCGTCTAGGCAGGCTCCGTCAGGGGGAGGCCAGGGTCAGCAGCCTGATAGCGCGTCAGTCACGTGCTTCTCGTGCGGGCAGCTGGGACACTACCGTAGGGACTGGCACTTACGAAGAGCGCGGGGCGCTGTGCCGCAGGGGAGTCGAGGCGGAGGTCCAGTGCTTGGCAGGGGAGCAGTGGTGGGAGCGGATCGGGGGCTGGACCGGGCCGCTCCAGAGGTGGAGGCGGCCAGCGGGGGCTTGTGTTTGCTCTTCCGGGGCGTGAGCAGCCGGACACCGTTCAGCTTTACCAGCCGTACCAGCAGCCGTTGCAGTATCAGCAGGCAGCGGCAGAGCCAACCGTCCTCAGAGGTATGTTTCAGCTTTCTAGTTCCTTAGTAGATATGCTGATAGACTCTGGGGCGTCTCATTCCTATATTGCTAGCATGTGTGTGGCATCGCTAGGATTAGAGACGAGTTGGCTAGAGGTGACACGGTCTGTAGATTCACCGATCGGAGGCACAGTCAGGGTAGACCGGGTCTGCCGTTCTTGTTCTTTGGAGGTTGGAGGCCTCCGTGTCTGTCTAGACCTGCGGGTGCTAGACATGACGGGCTTCGATGTGATACTCGGTATGGACTGGTTAGCAGCATACCGAGCTATCATCGACTGTGGTCGCCGGAGGGTGGTCGCTTGGACACCCGATGGGACACAGTTTGTGTTGTTGGGGGATCGGTTCTCAGCCGATTCCTTTGCTTGTGGTGTGGGGAGGCGTGGCAGCGAGCTTTCAGCCTTGCTGGCCAGCCTATCTCTGTTTGGGTCAGAGGGAGTGCAGCAGAGCAGTTTCCCCAGGATCGTGTGCGACTACACAGATGTGTTTCCCGAGGTGTTGCCCGGGCTTCCACCGCCCAGAGAGGTCGATTTTGAGATCGACCTGGTACCGGGTACCGCACCGATCTCTCTCCCAGCTTTCAGGATGGCACCAGCTGAGCAGAGTGAGTTGAGGACCCAGCTAGACGAGCTTACCAGCAGAGGTTTCATCCGTCCCAGCATGTCTCCCTGGGGGGCGCCAGTGTTGTTCGCAAAGAAGAAGGATGGTACCCTTCGACTTTGCATAGACTACAGGCGGCTCAACAGGGTGACGGTGAAGAACCGGTATCCGATGCCGCGGATTGACGACCTGTTTGACCAGTTGCAAGGATCTTCAGTGTTCTCGAAGATCGACCTCCGCACCGGCTACCACCAGTTGAGGGTTCGGGATTGCGACATCCCGAAGACGGCTTTTCGGACTCGGTACGGCCTGTATGAGTTCGTGGTGATGCCGTTTGGGCTGACGAACGCACCAGCAGCGTTCATGGATCTCATGCAGAGGATCTTCCGGCCTTTCCTAGACAAGTTCGTGGTGGTGTTCGTCGACGACATCCTCATCTACTCCCGGTCTGAGGCGGAGCAGGAGCGACACTTGGCGACAGTGTTGCAGCTTCTTAGGGAGCATCGGCTTTATGCCAAGGCTTCCAAGTGCGATTTCTGGCTTGCACAGGTGGGATTCCTTGGACACGTGGTGTCGGCAGCAGGGATCTCAGTTGTTCTAGCCAAGGTCGAGGCAGTGGTACAGTGGCAGAGACCGAGGACAGTGTTCGAGGTCCGTAGCTTCTTGGGCCTGGCGGGTTACTACAGGCGGTTCGTGCGGGACTTCTCCAGAGTCGCCGGACCATTGACCAGACTGACACAGAAGGCCGTCCCGTTCGTGTGGGATGATGCTTGTGAGCGAGCCTTCGTGGATCTGAGGACCAGGTTGACCAGTGCACCAGTACTGATCGTCCCCGAGCGAGGTGTTGGTTACAGTGTTTACTGTGACGCTAGCGGTGAGGGTTTGGGATGTGTCCTCATGCAGGAGGGGCACGTAGTTTCCTATGGTTCTCGTCAGCTGAAGAACCATGAGAGGAACTACCCTACTCACGACTTGGAGCTGGCAGCGATGGTCTTCGCCCTGAAGACCTGGCGACATTATCTCTATGGTGAGAAGTTCTCAGTCTTCTCGGACCATAAGAGTTTGAGGCACGTTTTCACCCAACGTGACCTCAACATGAGGCAGCGACGCTGGATGGAGCTACTGGAGGACTACGACTTTGCGTTGCATTACCATCCTGGTAAGGCAAATGTCGTAGCAGACGCGCTGAGCAGGCAGGTGAGAGACACCAGAGCAGCAGTTGCAGGGTTGTCAGCGCGGCAGTGGCAAGCTCTAGAGACAGCAGGCCAGTTGGGGCTCGAGTTTGAGGATCAGGGATCCAGCAGCTTCCTCTACGCAGTGCAGAGTATGCCAGCAGTTCTTGCCAGAGTGTTAGAGGCACAACACATCGACCCAGAGCTCGAGGGGTTACGCACAGCAGCGGGCACGGAGGGCGCAGACGGAGACTGGACAGTATCGCCAGACGGAGGGCTATGGTTTCGAGGCAGAGTAGCGGTTCCAGCAGATCCAGTTCTTCGAGATGACGTCCTACGAGAGTTCCACCACTCTCGCTTTGCAGTTCATCCCGGCGGCACCAAGATGTACCAGGATCTTCGGCGACAGATATGGTGGCGCGGGATGAAGAGAGCAGTGACGGAGTTCGTATCGCGCTGCCTTACCTGTCAGAAGGTCAAGGCAGAGCACCAGCGGACTCCGGGGTTACTTCAGCCACTTCCACTAGCTGAGTGGAAGTGGGAGCACATCACGATGGACTTCGTGACCGGACTACCGAGATCTCCTAGGGGGAATGACGCGATTTGGGTCATCGTTGATCGATTGATCAAATCGACGCACTTCCTGCCTATGCGGGTGACAGACTCGACCGACAGGTTGGGCAACTTGTACGTCAGAGAGGTGGTCAGACTACATGGGGTTCCAGTGTCGATAGTGTCAGACCGTGACCCCAGGTTCACCAGCAGGTTCTGGCGAGACTTTCAGGAGGCAGTTGGTACACTCCTGACTTTCAGTATGGCTTTCCATCCGCAGATAGATGGGCAGTCAGAGCGGACGATCCAGATCTTAGAGGACATGCTGAGAGCATGTGTCCTCGATGCAGGAGGCAGCTGGGAGGAGCACGTTCCCTTGGTGGAGTTCGCCTACAACAACAGCTACCAGTCCAGTCTTGGAGTAGCACCTTTCGAAGCGTTGTATGGTAGGCCGTGTCGTTCCCCAGTATGTTGGACAGAGGTTGGAGAGGCTTCACTCACCGGTCCAGACATCGTCAGGCAGTCGTCAGAGAGGTTAGTGCAGATCAGGCAGAGTCTTCTGACGGCTCAGAGCCGGCAGAAGAGTTATGCAGATCAGAGGCGACGACCGTTGGAGTTTGCAGTCGGCGACCGAGTGTTCTTGCGAGCGTCGCCGTACAGAGGTTCTGTCAGGTTTGGCAGAGGTGGCAAATTGGCGCCGAGGTTCGTCGGGCCGTTTGAGATCTTAGAGAGGGTCGGCGAGGTAGCTTACCGCCTGGATCTTCCTCAGCACATGTCTGCTGTGCATCCGACTTTCCATGTGTCGATGCTGAGGAAGTATCACCCAGACCCGTCTCATGTCATCAGAGTGGATGACATTGAGCTTGAGGCAGACGCTAGCTTTGTTGAGCAGCCGGTTCAGGTACTTGACCGAAGGGATCAGGTCTTGCGGGGCAAGACGATTCCCTTGGTCAAGGTACTGTGGAGGCACAGAGGCACCGAGGAGGTCACTTGGGAGCGCGAGGCGCGCATGCGGCAGGAGTTTTCGCGGTTGTTTTCTTCTCCAGGTACTTCTTGTCCTGTCCTCTAGTGTAGCTGTTTTGTTGTTCCGAGCCCTACCCTTATCGAATCTCGGGACGAGATTTCCTTTAAGGGTAATAGGATGTGAGGACCTGCCCCTCTACCCCTGTGGCTCGCTGTAGACCGCAAGGGAAATTTGGTAAATTGCGCCTTGTTGGTTTGTTTCACACCCGCGTGTGCACACAATGGCCTTGTCTGTGTTCGTGTTTGTTTAGAATGGCTAGGTGAACCCGAGATCGGAAGATCTAAGCTTGGGCTTGTGTTTTAGCCCAAGTTTGCCTTTCTGAGTAAAGGAGATCGATCTGGATGGCTAAGGAGATCGATCTCGATTGCAAACGAGATCGATCTCACATGCCTTGGAGATCGATCATGCTCGAGTCAGTGCTTTCTTTCTCTTTCGCGAGGACGGCCGTCGGCCGTCGCTCTCCCCTGTCAGAGAGGGAAGACTTCCCCTCCCTTTCCCCCAACTTTTCCCCGTTTTCCCGGCTTTCCCCAGGCTTTTCCTTCCTTTTCTTTCCTTCCCTTCTCTTCTCTTCTTCTTCCTTCCATCTCTCTTTCCCGCGGTGCTCTGTTTCTTCCCTTCTCCGCCGGCGAACTACTTCTCCTCCGTTCTCCCTCCTCCGGCCATCTTTTCCGACGTTCTAAGGATCGTTGGATTCGTGACAATGAGAGGAAGATCCCTGAAGTGGTTTGGAGGCTTGTTGATGATCAAATCACGGGGAATCAGCCGAGGAAAGCGCAGCTAGGTAGGGTTATACCTACTGATGTTCTTTTCGGGTTTTCTTGAGATCTAGCTGTTGGATCTTATTGATCCTTACTTTGTTGGGTTCCTTATGCCTTGTAGAATTACTGATTTAAGTTTCATATTAATCAGTTGACATTTGAGTATGTTTATTGCATGATTAGTCTCGGATTTCTGGTTTTCTGCTGTTCTTGAGAAACAGCCGGCTTGCGGCGAGTTTTCCGGCCGGCGTGTACATGATCTTGACTTTTTATAGATTCAAGAGTTGTAGAACTACTCCTTAGCTTTTCATTCCATCTTGTTTCGTATTTTTCCAATTTATGTACGATTTCTCATGAATTGTTTACTTAAGGGCTGCGTTGCAGCAATTAATGGGTAAGTTAGTTTGATTAACGATTTTGATTAGCGTTTTCCCGTTAATCCAACCGTTGGATGATGATGAATTTTGGATATGATGATCCTGGTTTATTCACCTACTGGTGGCTAAGTTGAATCTTGAATCCAACGTCGTTTGGACGTCGGATCGACGGGATCAATTAGCCCCTAAGTGGTGGTTTTGAGTGTTTGAATATAATATTATATTTCGGAATATAATATTATATTGTTTATTGTTCTTCTTCGTTTTCGGGGTTGCTTCCCGTTGCAGGAGTCCGCGGTTGACGGTCGTGGTACCGTCGTAATGACGGGACCCGCTGCGGATCGGCTAGCAGCGGTTGGTAGTACCGCTGCAGCGATCCACTAGACTTATATGATGATTGACATACTGTTGCATGCCTTTCCTATTATCTGTGTATGTCATAGCATGTATTGTTGTTGTGTGCATTACTTGCATTGGTTAGGGCGTGGGTGATCCTTGGGTCGCCGTCCCGAGGCTGGAAGCTCGGACTTAGCCCTAGGACCGGAGTTGGGTTGTTAGGACCCGGTTTGAATTGTGGTGTCCAGTCGATTCGATGACAGGCTTAGATGACTGGCGCACTTGTTCTTGATGTTTGTAGAGGTCGTGTCGGCCTCGAGTTGGATCTGAGGTGTAGCCGGTGTCCGGTTCTTCTTAAAACTCTTGAGTAGAGGATTTGCCTACTCAGTGGTGTCTCTTCCCACCAAACAGTGTTCAGTGTCCTGTTGAGAGTTAGCAGTGTCGTTTCTTGCTACTGAGTGTGACCTGACATGTGACCAGCCCGGCTGGAAGACCATGATCGTGGGCCTCAGGGACACGCGGTGGGGTTATGGGACCGATGTATACACCCAGATTCCACTTGAGGGCAACACTGTTGCGTTTCCCTCTTCCTTCTGTGTGTCGTAGTGTAGATCCCTACTAAGCTTAGTGCTCACTCCTACCCGGGCTGCGTTTTGCAGATGCAAGCGTCAGTTCTTCCTCTGTGGCCCCTACCAGGCAGTTGGACGGCGGTGCGGCGGCGCCTGGTGGCTTTTGAGAGGTGGCGATATTTACTGCTTTTACCCTTATGTTAGTTAGTCTCCTACGGGAGTGATGTTGTAATTTGAATCTTCCCCTCTCCGAGGTTTTGTATATATTAACACTTTGAGTTTTAAATCTGTGGTTCGAGGCTTCATTATTAATTGTCTTTTAATATAGGGTGCTTTAGTGAACTGCTAGGGAGACCAATAGGTTAGAGGGAACCCTCGTCGTTCTTTTTCCGCGTTGGTTAGGTTCCGGTTCGCGTCGCCCGGCCCGGTTGGGCTTTCGCGGGTCGGGGCGTGACATCCATCCTAAGGGGTCCGATCGATCGGACACCTAAAGTTCGATCGATCGGACTCAAAAATAGCCAGAGAAGGTGGATTTTTACGCATCCGATCGATCCAGCACCCATAGTTCGATCGATCGGACTCGGGCGTAACTAGAAATTGAAGATTTTTAATGAGACCGATCGATCCGACACCCCGAGAAGGATCAATCGGACTTTCCCAGTAAAAAAAATCAACGATTGTGATCTAATCCGAGGGTGGATACACTTGAGGCTATAGATAGGACTCTTCTTAGGGTTTGAGGGGGGATTCTTGGACACTTTTGGCTGCTCTTTCTCCTCGTTTATATTTTTTCTAGGTTTTATCTTGTTTATTGGAATCTTTTGAGGATTGTTCTCGATGGCCCTGCGTGGCTAAATCTTGATCCTTGGTCGAGGAGACTGAAACCTCGGAATCAATAAAACTGTGAGATCTAATTAGTTTTTATTGTTCAATTTATGCTTTGAGTATTGAATATTCTTCTGTATTTATCCTCATGATTGTCTTGTTTAATGACTAGGAGCGCTACTAGTTTATTATTCATGGTGATCTACTGCTAGGTTGGATATCAAATCCGGAATTGTTTGATCCCTCTAATCTGCGAAGCAACTAGGATTTAATAATCTACTGCGTTTCAGAGATTGTTAGGTCTTAGGAAGAATATTCGACTAGATTAAATGCAACCGCTTGTGCTTGTGTTGTTTAGCTTCATCGATCTCTCTATTCTTAACGCTGCTACTAGATTAAATCTACAGTGCTTGTCTTAGGTTGTCTAGTAGTTAGGGTTGATTAGATCGCTTGTTTTTAATTAACTATGATCGAGGAGAGCTTCGAATTTAATTCGGACGGTGAATATTCATGGTATGAATTGATTGATACTTGCATCTATGATCAGTTGTTGGATTCCGATGGTGGATGTTGACTCAGACCAAGGTTTGTTCTCTTGATTCAACTTGTTTCTTCGTTTTAGATTATTTCTTTACTGTTTTTCCTCACGTTTAAAACCCCCCTATCTTTGTTCACTTAGCAAAAAACTAGGCTAAACACTCTTCGTGGGATCGACTCGTACTCGCACTACTACATTTGTTTTAAAGAGTATTGATTTTATTTTTGAGTGCCTGCGACAGCACATCAATTAGGGAAAATCCCCAAACCTAGGGTTTCATCAAGCCCTATGGCGTGCAACAAAGATCAATAAAGGACTTCTCTAAGCACTAGATATCACATTCAACCCAAATCCCAACCCTAAAGAGAGGGATTGGGTTTCATAAACATCATAGGCATGAAAGTAAACCTAGGGCTTCACCAAGCCCTGGCACATGCATCTACAACATCCTAGGGCTTCTTCAAACCCTAGGGCTATACGAGCCATCACTAATCCAAAGAAAATGGTGAACGATGAGTTTCCCTAGCTCAAGAGAAGAAGAAAGGAGGAAGAAGAACTCATCCAAGGCTCCAAGCTCCAAGCCTCCAAGGGCCTCCTAGAGCTCTCTCAAAGTTCCAAACACCTCCAAGTTACAGCCAAAAGCCACAGAGAAAAAGGCTAAGGGATGTTTAACTAACAGCTAATGAGCTAATGGATCCGGATTAACAGGTTTACAGGTCTACTAAGCCCTATAAACAACTGAGAGCCAAAACAGCTATAACTCTCACCTGCGAACTCCGATCAAGATGATTCAAATGCGTTGGAACGGTCTTCCCAAGACGCACGACTTAGTAGTTCACACCAGCCTAAGAGTCTGAGGTTTGAAAGGTCAAAAATGCCCCGACCTTTTCAAACCTGTTGATTCCTCAAAATCAGAAATTCAGAACAAAAGTTAACTACAAAAGGGTTATTTCGATCATTTCAACTTTGAAAATTCTGAAACTTCAGAGATAGCATCCCCTACCCCAAACACAGGTGCGAGAAAAGAAAACGCATGAAAAGACCCGACAATGCTTTGATGGGAGCAGAAAATGTCTAAAACCCGAAATCCGAAAATTTCGGGAACGTAACAACCCAAAACCCAAAAAGTTCACCCAAAAATTCCGAAACTTCACACACTATTCTATCTTGACTAGATATACATACAAGGAAAAGAAACGGAACCAAAAATCCACCCGACACGCAAGTTCCACATGCATGCCACAGGCAATCTAAAATACGAATTTTTGTCGATTTAAGAGTCATTTCTCACTGAAAATGCTCCCATCCGAGTCAAACCACCTCCATAGGTTCCCTATTGCCCAAGGGACACACGATCTATCCTCACACCTGATCGAGCATCCTCCTCGATCCCGAACAAGTCCATCTTTTTCTCCTTGCTCTCTCCTCACACCCGAACTCCTCCTCCACGTCAGACAATTCTCCCCCCTCCCCAGCAGCCTTGGGTGCTAGTTTTTGAGGACGGAGGGCAGTCCATTGCCATTGTTTCCAGGGCTGCCTCCGAGGCGCTGGACCGAGGGCCTGGCCGATGTGAGGACTTGTCCCTCCATTCCTGGGTCGACCGCCTGGGTCGGGCCCGTGGCTCGTTGTGGACCACAATGGCAATTTGGTAAATTGCGTCTTGTCGGTTTGTTTCACACCCGCGACACACTGACCTTGTTTGTGTTAGTGTTTAATTAGAATGGTTAGGTGGACCCGGGATCGGAAAATCCGGGCTTGGGCTTGTGTTTTAGCCGAAGTTTGGCTTTCTGGGCAAAGAGGATCGATCTTTCTTGCTAGAAGATCTATCTTTCTTGCTAAGAAGATCGAGCTTCTTTGAGAAGAAGATCGATCCTTCTCTACCAGAAAGTCGCGGCAGTTGAGCTTGGAGAAGACGGTCGTCGTGGCCGTCGTCGTCCATTGTCAGGAGAAGAGAGGACTTCCTCCCCTCTCCTTCCCTTTTTCCCCACCTTCCCCGGCCTTCCCCTTCCTTCTCCTTCTCTTCTTCCTTCTCTTCTTCTTCCTTCTTTCTTTCTTCTTCCCGCAAGCTCTGCTTGCTTTGTTTACTTCCGGCAGCCCATCTTCTTCTCATCCGTTCTCCCTCCTCCGGCCACCGTTTTGGGTGTTCTAAAGCTCGTTGGATCCGTGGCGGCGTGAGGAAGATCCTTGGCATGATTTTGTTGCTTGGTTAGCGGCTGTTTAGCCGGGAATCAACCGAGGATTAGCGTTGTTCGGTAGGTTTTTCTACCCACGAGAGTGTTTAATGGGTTTCTCTTAATCTAGCCGTTAGATCTTGCTGAAATTGTATTGTTGGATGCATGTTGCTTAGTATAATTTCTGTTTTAAGTTTCATGAACTTTGGTTGAGATTGTAGTAGGATTTATGTATGTTTAATCTCGGAGTTTCCGGTTTTTGCTGTTCTTGAAGAACAGCCGGTTTGCGGCGTGTTTTTCGATTGTTACATGTATTATCTTGGGTTGTGATGAGCATAAGAGTTGTAGATCTTTGAATCTACTCTCCAACCCATTCATAATTTTATGTTTTTCTTACGATTTGATATGATTTTCGCACTTGTGGGCTGCGTTGCAGCAAGCAATGGTGAGTTAGTTTTGATTAGCGGTTTTGATTAGTGTTTGCCCGTTAATCGAGCCGTTGGATGTTTCTGGATTTTGGATATGTTGATGCCGGCATGTAGATCTACTGGATTCTAAGTTGGATCTCCAATCCGACGTCGTTAGGATGTCGGATCGATGGGGTCAACTAGCTGCTTGTAGAGAATATTTTGGTGTTTTAAATATAATATTATAAGCTCGGATTATAATATTATATTTTTACTGTTCATCGAAGTTTTCGGGGTTGCTTCCCGTTGCAGGAGTCCGCGGTTGACGGTCGTGGTACCATCGTAATGCCGGGACTCGTTGCGGATCGGCTGGCAACGATTGGTAGTACCGCTGCAGCGATCCGGTTGAACTTGTATGCTGCCTTGTCATACTATTGCACGCTTATTCCTCTTGCTTGTGTATGTTCATAGCATGCATTCTCTGTTGTGCATTAGTTGCATGGTTAGGGCGTGAGTGATTTGTGGATCGCCGTCCCGAGGCTGGAAGCTAGGATTTAGCCCTAGGACCGGGGGTTGGGTAGCTTGGTCCAGGTTCGAATTGTGGTGTTCAGTCAAACTTGATGATAGGCATAGATGACTGGTACAGATGTTGCTTGATGATTATAGAGGTGTGAGGACCTGTCCCTCTACCCCTGTGGCTCGTTGTAGACCGCAAGGCCAATTTGGTAATTTGCGCCTTGTTGGTTTGTTTCACACCCGCGTGTGCACATACTGAACTTGTTTGTGTTAGTGTTTGTTTAGAATGGCTAGGTGGACCCGGGATCGGAAGATCCCAGCTCGGGCGCGCAACAGCCCGTCTTTGGGCTGCTGGCAGCCCTCGAGCGATCGATCGCTCCTTGGAACGATCGATCGGACTCGTGAGCGAGTCGGTGGGTTTTTGACCCGCTGGGATCGATCCGACTTGGTGTGGGATCGATCCCACCTGTCTCGGATCGATCCGACTTGAGTTGGGATCGATCCGGACTCGGAGTCGATGGTTTCCTTCTCTTTCGCGAGGACGGCCGTTGGCCGTCGCCCTCCTCTGTCAGAAGGGGAGGACTTTCCCTCCCCTCCTTCACCTTTCTCCCCTCTTTCCCGGCTTTCCCCTCCCCCTTTCCTCCTTTTCTTCTTCCCTTCCTTCTTCTTCTTTTTCCTTCCTCTTTTCTTCTCTCCCGACATTGCTCTTCCCCTGTTTTTCCGGCAGCCACCTTCTCCTCTTCCGTTCTCCCTCCTCCGACCATCATTTTGGGTGTTCTAAGGCTCGTTGGATCCACGGCAACGAGAGGAAGGCTCCTGGTGTGGTTTAGAGGCTTGTTGGTGACTGGTTGCGAGGGATCAACCGGGATTAGCGTTCTTCGGTAGGTTCTTCTACCTACTGTGTTCTTCTTTGGGTTTCTTTAGATCTAGCCGTTGGATCTTGTTGATCTTTATCTTGTTGGATTCCTTATGCCTAGTAGAATTTCTGATATGAGTTTTATGATCTTTGGTTTAGATCTTGGTAGGTTTTATGCATGATTAAGCTCGGTTTCTCTGTTTTCTGCTGTTCTTGAAGAACTGCCGGCTTGCGGCGAGTTTTCCGGCCGGTACGTACATGATCTTGGTTTGTGATAAACATAAGAGTTGTAGATCTCTTCGTTAGCTTTCCATTCCTGTTTATTTCGTATTTTTTCGATTTTCCTACGATTTGTTATGAATTATTTGCTGGAGGGATGCGTTGGGACAGTTAACTGGTAAGCTGGTATGAAGCTTTCGGATCGATCCAAATTGTTCGGATCGATCCCAAAGCTAGCTGATGGTGTTTTAATGGGCTATTTTTAGTGGTTTTGCTTAATGTTTTCCCGTTAATCCAACCTTTGGATGATTATGGATTTTGGATATGTTGATCCTGGTATATACTCCTACTGATGGCTAAGTTGGATCTTGAATCCGACGTCGTTTGGATGTCGGATCGACGGGATCAATTAGCACCTAAGTAGAGGCTTTGAGTGTTTTGAATATAATATTATATTTTGGAATATAATATTATATTGTTTACTGTTCATCATCGTTTTCGGGGTTGCTTCCCGTTGCAGGAGTCCGCGGTCGACGGTCTTGGTACCGTCGTAATGCCGGGACCCGCTGCAGATCGGCTGGCAGCGGTCGGTAGCACCGCTGCAGCGATCCGGTTGACTTGTATGCTATCCTTGACATACTGTTGCAGGCCTATCTCCTGTTTGTGTATGTCATAGCATGCATTCTTCAACTGTGCATTAGTTGCATTGGTTAGGGCGTGGGCGATCCTTGGGTCACCGTCCCGAGGCTGGAAGCTCGGACTTAGCCCTAGGACCGGGGTTGGGTAGTTTGGACCCGGTTTGAATTGTGGTGTCCAGTCGAATTTGATGATAGGCCTAGATGACTGGTGCACTTATTGCTTGATGATTGTAGAGGTCGTGTCGGCCTCAAGTCAGGTGTTGAGGATGCCACCGGTGGCGGGTCTTATTCTTTGGGCAGTGTCCGTTCCTGCCAGTAGGGGATCAGTGTGGGCCCAGTCAGTGATGGGTGACCACAGCTGGCACCCTGCGACACTAGGCGTATCCAGGATGGGCCCAGTCCATTGGGGTGACCATGGTTGGATATGCCTAGAGATCACCGATGAAGGGTAATGAGACCCTTGTAGCTCACTCGAGTCTGGCTTGAGGGCGACACTGTTGCGTTTCCCTCTTCCTTCTGTGTGGCATAGTGTAGATCCCTACTGAGCTTAGTGCTCACTCCTACCCGGGCTGCGTTTTGTAGGTGCAGGCGTCAGTTCTTCTTCTGTGGCCCCTACCGGGCAGTTGGTTGGCGGTGTGGCGGCGCCTGGTGGACTTTGAGAGGTGGTGATCGTTTACTGCTTTTACCTTATGTTAGTTAGTCTCCTACGGGAGTAATGTTGTATTTGAATCTTCCCCTCTCCGAGGATTTGTATATTAAACACTTTGAGTTTTAAATCTATGGTTCGAGGTTTTGCTAATTAATGTCATTTTAATTTGAGGGTGCTTTTGGTGAACTGTTAGGGAGACCAATAGGTTAGAGGGAATCCTCGCCAGCTTTGTTTTCCGCGTTTTGTAGGTTCTGGTTCGCGTCACCCGACCCGGTTGGGCTTTCACGGGTCGGGGCGCGACATGAGGTGTAGCCAGTGTTCCACTGTGTTGACCCTTGAGTAGAGAGGTTGACTACTTAGCGGTGCTATTTCCCGCCTGCAATGTCGTTCCCTGCTTGTAGGCCAGCAGTGTTGTTTCCTGCTACTGAGTGCGACCATGTTCGTGGGCCTCAGGGATACGCGATGGGGCTATGGAGCCCCTGTGTACACACAGGTCTTACTTGAGGGCGACACTCTTGTGTTCCCCTTCCTTCTGTGTGTCGTAGTGTATAACCCTACTGAGCTCTATGCTCACTCCTACCTGGGCTACGTTTTGCAGGTGCAGGCGCCAACTCTTCTTCAGTAGCCCCTACCGGGCAGGTGTTTGGTGGCGTGGCGGCGTCTGGCGGTGTCTGAGGATCGGTGATCACTTTCTACACTTTTTGTTATAATTAGTCTCCTACGGGAGTATGATGTAAACTGTTGTAACCCATTTAAGGTTTTGGAATATTATATTATATCTGCTGATGTTTAAATTTATTGTATTATTCAGGGGTGCTTGTGAACTGTTTAATGAAACCAGTAAGTTAGAGGGAACCCCTCGCCATTATTTTCGCATTTAGTTAGGTTCCGGTTCACATCGGCCGGCCTGGTTGGGCTTTCACGGGTCGGGGCGCGACAGCCGTGGTCTGGGTGTTGAAGGGAGAATAGTTTATCAGCAATCTCAGGTGGTCAGGACTCTGCCTTCTCTACCCCATCAAGGAGATCGCTTCTTTCGTCGTTCCAGCTGAAGGCTTTGTGACAATCAGCTTCGGTATGCCTGCTTCTTTTTGAGTAATGGCTTTGGTACTAAGAGTCTTGTGAAAAAGAGCAGTATATTGGGAATTTTGATATCTTATAGTTTGTATCTGAGAGTTATAAGATTAAAAGTATGAGTGTCTAGTAGCTGCAAGAACGAACGTCTGTGGTCCATTGAAGTTCTATTTTTAGACTTAGACTTAAATAATATGATGAAAGGTAAATTTTTATTGTTGGATGAAATAGCCACCATTGTAACTTGATGAGCGAATCTAGGCATTTTGGCTCACTACTTACATTGTGAGATCTTGAACGAAGGAAAGTTGAGAATCATAGGTGATGTGCTCTAGAATCTATTCACAAATACTAACCTACATGTCCTGAAATTGAAGTCGAGAGTAGGGTTATGTTGGGTGAGTAATTCTCTTTTTCTCCTACCAACAACCTGATTACCTAGTTATATCATGATCATATTGTATTGTCTATTATCTAAGGTTGACGTCAATCAAGGGTCCTTGTGCTGGTCTCTGGCAGTTGTGAATGTGTGATATAGAGTACTTAGTGCCAACACCACTAAGCTCATCTGCCATTACAGGCATCATGCGTAATTTACTAGCAGTCTAGCATGATAAGTATCGGTTTGTGCAAATTGGCATGGCAATCATCGAGATCAATATTCTATGTGCCTATGCTTCATAAATGCAATGGCTTTCTCCCAAATGATGACTATGATCTACCAATACAATTTGGTTTGGAAGTGTCACTATAGTGACAACTGTAACAACAATTTGCGATCAATTTGTTGCTGGAATTTGATCTTAGACGTTGTATAATGTTCCGAATGTCTTTTGATGCTATTATTTTGCAGTTTACTGATGTGCTTGGTAAGTTGTAATGCAAGCAGTTTTTTTTCAACTATGCACCTAAGAAATTTCTCTGCATATTTTTTCCCCTAATTAAACATACTTTATTTCTTTGTAATAATTTCACAATCTTCTCGTTTTTCTTATAGGACTAGTGGAATTTGTTGATTTAACTAACCTTTTTTTTTGTGTTGTATCAATGTTGAAAATAACTTATTACGATGGACACGCCAAAGTCATAGAACTTTCTTATTAGAAAGTTCTGCGGCAACATATATGACATTTGAACTCAAACTGATAAAATTATCTGGCTAGCAAAATTTTTCCTACAACTAAATATCTGGCTGAATTCTGAGCTCCAAGTCAAAATTAATTCAAAGTTAATCACTTTTATTCAACATAGTAATTTTCTGGACTTCTTACTGATTTCCTTTCAGTTGACAGTCTTATGCAAAGTGGTTGAAAAAGTACTTATGCCAAAGCCAAAGGTTCCTACTACAAGGAGAATAAGGCATCCTAACCAAGGATCAAATGGTATTTTGCTCCTTATACTAACATGGTGTCAGGTATTGGTTTCAAGATTGAAAGAGAATCCAGAAAGAAGTTCAATGACTTTGCAAAAGAACTCAAGTCATTTAGAATTGTAGACATGTCAGGTGAGGACTAAGGACTACATCTAGTTTTTTATTTAGATCTAATTCCACCACATAATATAGTATCATATGCATATTTTTAGTATGTTTTGTTCTTTTTTGCTTTCTACTAATCAATTTCGTGAAATCTCATGAAGTATGTGTGATCTTGATAGAGTGTAACTTTGGAGATGAGGGTCTTTTCTTTCTTGCTGAAAACTTAGGATTCAATCAGGTCGTCCCATAGTTCTGTTCTCATAGAACATTTGGTTGTTAAATCTAATGTAATTAGCTTTCACTCTTTCTTGTTTAAAGCATCAGAAAAATCATCATGGCACCAATGTTAGTGGATTATATTTGTAATTGATGATTTATGTTTCAATATGATACTTTGGAGTGCAAAAGATGTGGATTTTCTTGCAACGGCATAACAACAGCTGGGTTGAAAGCATTTAATGGTATTCTCCAAACAAATACTACCCTGAAAACTCTTAATCTCTTTGGAAATGCCATTGGTGATGAAGGAGCTAAGATTGCCCTATCCTCTTACTCATGTTTGCAGTTTTCTGGGGAAATCCTTCTTGTTGGCAAATTTTTATTGTAGAAATGTCATTGACAGGCAAAAGTTTTTGTCAAATATATGTGAGCTCAAATTGTATTTTATGGTCAGTTCGACAAAAAAGTTGCCGAGGTGGACTGTTTTTACATAATTAGTTTACTTATGAATGCATAGTAACAAAATAAAAATAATAGAACTGATGGCTCATAGATGATGTCAGCCCTTGCTATTGTTGCTTTTGTTATAGTTGTGACTTCTGCAGGAAGATAGGCATGGTGAGAAAATCTTCCTCGCCGTCGGATGAGCAACCGCAGTGCCCCACTACGCCTAGCATTCAGGTACATGATCTCTATGCTTTCTATGACCGGTTGGAAGCGACGAAATAACTATGTTGTATTTCAGAAACCTCAGAGAGATTTATTGATGGTCTTTTGCCTATCAGATTCAAAAGTTGGGAGGTTTAATTTCTATGGCATTCTATTGAAGAGTACTTTGTTAAGGTGTTTTTGTTGTACTTTTATTGAACTCTCATGTATATGAGAGATGATTATTTCCTACAAATTGGTGTTTTGACAGGGCTCTCCACAATAACAACTTGACGGGCCAATTCCTCTTCAAATTGGTCTATTGAAGCACCTCAAAATACTGTATGTTTCTCCTGACATCTCGTGGATGTGAGATCTTATATTTTCTTTGGATAAAAATGTACATAAACCCTTACAGTTAGAGATGTCGATAATGTTCTCCTCCTTGATTTAGTTTAAGTAGTTGGAGTTTTGATAAGTGTACTTCATTGCATGTTTTATCTCAAAGCTAATGTTTTCTTACTGGCTCTTACAATTTTGATTTTCACTGATCTAATGTTTATGCTTTTTGTTCTTTGCAGATTAATCAATATGTTTGATCCAGGACCGAGCTCATCTATTTCCTTCACTTCGCCATTTTTTTTAGCTTTTAATTTCTTGTTCTCATCTCTCTTAGACCTCTAAGTTGAACTATTATTTGTTCTCTCGTAGGTAACTTATTTCTCATCTATTTCTTTGGTTATTCTTTGTAGGTTGCATGTGATGAGAGATCATATTGAAGAAATCATGTGGAAGAAAGGATGTATCAGAGAAACTTGTATAGAGAAAATCATACGGACAATTTTGAAACTTTGATAAGCATAGTACTACAAGTCTCATTTGTTGTATGACAAAATTATTCTAAACTTTTGTTTTGACTATGTATGAGAATAAGATATTTTATATGAGCTGAAGCTTGATCGAGTAATATAATATGAATGTTGAGTACAATATAAGTGTCATGCAATGATTTATTATGTAACTATTTAGGAGAAAGCCTCGAAGAACTGTCGCAAATGAGTTAAGAGTGCATAAAGGATTTTTTGCAACGGTTCTAAATTGCTGCAAAAAAATGATATAGAGTGTTCCAAATTACTTTTGTAGCACTTTAGGAATCACTGCTAAAGATATTGAACTATTGCAAAAACAACATAAGGCATTCGTTCATACTTGTTGCCACATGAATTGTTCACAACAGGTTCCAACTAATGCCAAATATGCTAATTTTGTTGTCATAATACAATATAACAGCAATTTTTACACTGCTGGTAAAAATAATGAATTGTAGCAAAAATGTAATAAGGCAACGTGTTACGCCGAGCCTTCTCGTAGGCACGGGTACCTGGTCTCTTTCCTGGTCTTAGTTCCTCCTTAGCCAAATCTATGGTTAGGTCAAGAGATACCTTTAGGGTTTTAGGAGGAGGACCCTAGGTATTCGACGAGGAAGGTGAAGACTGGAGGAAGGAGACGAAAGAGAAGAGGATACCTTGCAGATCCTCTTGGGGTTGGCTGGTTACTCTTGGAGATCCAAGCCAAAGAAGGTCGAAGAAAAGGGCAGCGGCCAAGGAAGGACGTCGGGGGTTGGAGTCGTGGCTGGTAGCGGCGGACGACGGTGATGATGGTGGTGGTCGGCTGGTGGAAGAAGGTGATCCGGCTGTAGGGAGAGAGGATGTGAGGACCTGTTCCTCCAACCCGGTCCGACCGCGTTGGGTCAAGGGCTTGGCTTGGTTGGTTTTGGCCCGGTTGGCCTTGGATTGTGATCGGTTGATCGCATCGCTGTTTTTTGACCCCAAGGGCAATTTGGTAAATTGCACCTTGGCGGTCAGTTTCACACTCGCGTAGTGCACACACAGCCTTGATTGATGTACGTGATTGAATAGATCCAGTAGGAGTGTTCAGAATCGGTAGATCCGGACGGGATTGCGAAGAGATATCGCAATTTGGAGTTTAATCGGACTCGGTCCGATTAAACTGACTAGACTAGGTTGGTTCAGCCACTTAAGTGGCTTAACCCTCTTTTCTCTCTCCCTTTCTTTATTTTTTCCCCTTTTCTTCTCTTTTTCCTCTTTTCTTCCCCTGCTTTTTCCCGCGTCCAAACCCTCTCTTCTTTCCTTCGCTCGCGACGACGCCGGCCTCTCCCCTCTTCTCCGGAACTCCTTCGCCGCCGTAGTCCACCGCCGCTCCTCCCCGAGGCCGCTCTCACCTCTCTCTACCTGCGGGACCCCTCTTCCTCTCAGATCCGACACCCTTCCCCTCTCTTTCTCTTACCATCCCGAATGGTACTCGACGTCGGATGGTTCCCGGCGGACTTCGGTGATTCCCAGCGGATCCCCGGCAAGCAAGAGGCGGCAACGATGATGGAGGAGGTGGTCTTCAACCGGATTAAGCTTGGATTGCGTTTTCAGGTAGGGTTTTCTACCTTAAGCTTTGATTCAGTCTTAGGGGGGGGACCTTCATGTGATTGTGGGTGTTTCCTTCATGGTTTGAATGCTATTCATGCTAGAGGAGTTGCTGGTTTTTGGATTCATAGATTTCGGACTTGACTGTGAGGCTTTCAGTCGGATTTTTGTGGATTTCTTCCTCCAACTTTGTTCCCTATGCTTAGATCTTACCTTACCTGGGTTTAATCGATTATTGATGGTGTTTTGATAGAATCTAATCAAGCTTTGATCCCGGATTTTGTTTTCAGCCCTGTGTTCTCTCTGGCTAGCTGAGTTCCATCAGTTCTGGTGCTATTCCGTGAGTAGTCTCACGAAACCTTCTTCGTGAAGGTTGTAGATCTCCGGATCTTCTTTCAACTGCCTCTAGACTGATAATTTTTGGATTTACATATGAGTTTTGATGGTTTTTCTACGGAACTTCTACGAAACTGGATTTGTGAAATTAGTAAGATGATTAAGGAGAAATTAGACCTCAATTAGGTCCAATTCTTGGAGGAAATGTTCCTCACATGCCAATCAATATCTGTGCAAGTTCAATTTAAAATTTGACATCGTCTGGACGCCGATTTGGCAAGATTTCACGGATTCGAATTTAAGATTACTGTAGCAATCCGAAAATGTGGAATTGTTGGATTTCGATGTTTTCCTTGTGTTTAATCCTTCAGGAATGATGAAGTTAATGCTCCTAATGATCTCTAGGATTAACATGTTCAAAGTGAGGATCTTTGTATACCTAACTACCTCAATTTCGGCCTAATTAGTTAGTTGTAAAACCCTCCTCTAATTAGCAATTAGATTGTGAAGTATGCCTATTAATTATAAGTGATTTGTAGTATTTTAACGAGCATGTATGCCAAGTTTCGCATTAATTGGACAGACATAGTGAAACCGAGGTTATATCCTAATCTTGTTGACTATATATAAGTAAAGCTTGATTAATCAATTATAACTTGTCAAAGTCAACCACTATCCTGTATTGATGTTCTTAGCAGTATTCGGTAGATGCATGATGATTTGATAAGTTTGGGAGATTAATCCCTCGATTTCTACACGGTTATTTATGTTGCTAATATTCTAGCTTACTTAGTAATTGATTATGAAGTATGCTTAGTATCCATGTGATTTTTGGTAGAATGCTATCTATTCATGTATTGCATTCATTTATGTATCTAAGCCCTATGTGAGGCTTGTGGCTGAACCAAGGGAGTCATGCTCTTGGGATGTTTAGATAATTGAACGGGCCGAAGGTGTGCCCTAGATTGTATATACTGTATTTATTGTTGTTGTTGTGATTGCGTAGTCGGGGTTGTGCCCCCGTTGTAGAAATTGCGGTTGACGGCTGCGAACGCTGTCGTAATGCCGAAATTTCGATTGCATATGTTGTTGCTTGTTTACGGCCCGTGGGCGCCGTTATAATATTGGATTATTGTGGTTTAGACCTTTATCTGCTTTATGCATGTTTACCCCTTGGCGAGTCGTAGGCTATGCCTAGCCTTGTATTCTGTATGTCATACTGTTGCATGCTTATATTTATGTATCTCTGTGCGCGTGAGCATTGCATGCATTTGCTTGCATTAGAAGCATTAAGGCTAGGTGGTAGGCGATGGATTCGATCGTTGATCCGGGGTTCTCGGGTAGCCCGGATCTAGCCCTAGGACCGGGGTTTGGGGTAGTCGAGGATTAGGACGTGATTGTCATCAATGATTATGTTTGATATCATTCAAGGATTATTAGGTAGTCGGACCAGAATATTATATTATATTGTTTGATGTTTAGAGGTCGTGTCGCTCTCCCCGACCGTGTGCTAAGGATGTAATCGATGTGTTCCCGACGTGGTCCCCAGGCAGTGGTATCCCTGCTGGGTAAGGGTGATCCTGCATGGTACTGTTCCCCTATTAGTGCTTAGGGTGATCTTGGTAACATGTTCAAGAGAGAGGTTCATGACAGGAGCCCTTGGGACATCGATGAGTTATGGGGCCCGAGACATACCTTAGACTCAGGCGGGAAGCGACACTGTTGTGTTCCCTTTCCTTTGTGAGTGATGTAGAGTAGAACCCTACTGAGCAAGCTTTGTTGCTCACTCCTACCTGGGCTGCATCAGCAATGCAGGTCGATGCAGTCATTTCCTTTCAGGTGATCTTCTGGGCGTTGGCGCGCCATTCTCGAGGTGATCGGGGACTTGGAGTTTCGAGGAGTACTTGACGATTCAAGAGTTTTTTCTTCTGTTAATCATTGTACATCTGCAGTTTGATTAAATGTATAATTTCCCTCTTCGAGGATTTGATTATATGTATTAATTTATGTGATGAGGGTTGGTGGAATTATTGTATAAATAGATGTTGTACAAGAACCCGTGTCATTAAGTGAGATGATAATAGTAGAATTGTATTAATGTTGAATTTATAATTGTTTTATTTATTGCTTTAAATTTGTGGTGAAATTGTAAACTGCACAGGGTTCAAATTGAGGAAATACAGGGGAGACTATCGACGTTCGATTTTAGAAATGAGTTTAGGACCCTCACGTCCCGACCCGGATGGGTTTTCTGGGTCGGGGTGTGACAAAGGAGGACGTGGGGGAGATAATATAGTGGGATATTTAAGTTATGGCTACTCCTAGGTTTACAACTACTCCTATAATATCTCTTAACTTTATTCTTCAATGCATAAAACCCTAATACAAGCTATGGAGGTCCTTTTATAGAGGCCTCAAAGAGTTCTACTCCAACCTGGATACCTACTTGCTAAAACAGCAAGTGACTTGACTCAACCCAACTAGGACTCATAATATGAACTAGCAAAGCACAAACTGGACTCAAACTAGGAAATCAACTAGGAAAGCAATTAAAACTCAACTAATGAAATAACCAGCTAGGAATAGGATTCCTTAAGGCTGGCTTTGGCTTGGGACCTGGTCCAAGGCCGAATCCTCCTAGGAGGTGGGCCCTGACCTGCGTGGGTCCCTCCTGGGCCTATCCTACGTGTGGGCGCTGCCCCAGAATTGGGCGTCGGTTGATCTAGCCCAGCTGGAGCTGGACTTGGTTCCATTTGGCTGGGCGTGGGTTGGGCTTGGGTCCCAACCGTATCATCCCCTTCTCCTTCAAAAAGTGCCTTGTCCTCAAGGCCGAAGTCGGGATAACGATCCAAGAAATCAGTGAATACCTCCCATGTGGCTTCAGCTGGACTATGGCCCTTCCAATGTACCAGAACTTCTTCTTGGTGGCGGGGAGCATCCCGATGGTCGATGATAGCCTGGGGATACAGCTTGGGCTGATCGTTTGATGGATCTGGAATCTCGGTGACAACGGGTATCTCAGCTCCCACGTGCTTCTTCAGGAGTGATACATGGAAGACTGGGTGTTCCTTAGAATCTGATGGAAGCTGGAGGCAGTTAGCAAAAGCTCCTATGGGTTCCAATACCTCGTATGGCCCGTAGAACTTTGCCGCAAGCTTCTGAGATTGACGCTTGACCACAGACTTCTGTCGATAGGGTTACAGTTTGACATAGACCATCTCTCCGACCTGGAACTTGACGTCGCGATGTCCTCGATTGTATGTCTGCTTCTTCCTGTTCTGGGCAGCTGCTAACCTTGACTTAACATCTGCTATCACTTGATCCCGTTCAACTAGGAAGTGATCTACAGCTGCTAATCTGGTTGTCCCGGGTACGTAGGAGAGGAGGGTCGGTGGAGGTCTCCCATACACTACCTCATAGGGTGTCCGCTGGATGCTGGAGTGCCAACTAGTGTTATAGGTGCACTCCGCCCAAGTCAACCATTGGGTCCATTGTGTAGGACGATCACCTGAAAAACAACGTAAGTACATCTCCAGGGATCGGTTTACTACCTCAGTTTGCCCATCCGTCTGGGGGTGGTATGCTGAGGAGAATCTGAACTTGACTCCTTGCAATCTGAAGATCTCCTGCCAAAAGTTGCTGGTGAAGGTAGGATCTCAATCACAGACGATGCTGGTTGGCATGCCATGGTGCTTGAACACCGTGTCAAAGAAAACTCGAGCTACTGAGTATGCCGTGTAGGGATGCCGTAGCGGAGCGAAGTGTGCATATTTGCACAATCTGTCGACGACTACTAGAATGGTTGTGTACCCTCTAAAAGATGGGAGTCCGTCGATGAAGTCCATAGAGACATCAGTCCATACCTCGTGAGGGATGGGTAGGGGCTGGAGTAGGCCGGCTGGCTTCAGGACCTCGCCCTTGTGTCGTTGGCAGGTGTTACACTGACGAATGAAGTCCTTGATCCGCGCTTGCACTCCCTTCCAGTAGAAGGTGGTTCGCAGCCGGTGCCACATCTTGACAAACCCTTCATGTGTGCTGGAGTGTATGGTCGCCAAGATCTCTGGAATAACTGGAGAGTTCTTCCTCAAGAAGATGCGGTCTTTGTGGAAGATGACTCCGTTGCGAACTGTCCATGGTCCCTTGATATCTCCGTTCTGTATGTTCCCAGCGAGCTTCTACATCTCTGCATTGGTTTTGACATCCTCCTGAATTGGTTCAAGCCATTGGGGTACCGGACTTGAGATGGCTGCTATCGAGGGGGGTAATGCTGTTGTGAGACCTGGACTGAACTCAGGTTGGCCATGGGAGATGTGGTCCGGATCAGGTAGTAGAGGATCCGAAGTAGGCGACGGCAGCGGGTCCTCTACCGTGGACTCATTAGCTGGAAGAGCCACAAGCACTTGGCCAATCATCATGCCAAGTGAGAGTTCTCCATGCTCAGCTCCAACCAGATCTTCCGTGGCAGGTTCCTCATTGACGATCTCAATGCTCAACAGCTGCTTACAGCGGTGCCCCGGTGTATAGGGCTCGTCACATTGGAAGCAAAGTCCTTGTGCTCTTCGTTGTTGCAGTTTAGCTAGAGATAGCTGTCTTCGTTGAGGTTGGACTATAGTTTGAGTCTGACTAGGAGTCCTAGTTTGAGTAGGATTAGGAGTCCTAGTCTCACTCGAACTCCAGTTTGCGGCCGCGGCACGGGCAGCGGGGGCTGGACGTATAGGTGCAGTCGTCGTCCTTGCCGTAGCATGCCGGATCGTGTACTGCGTCACCTCATGAGTTTTGGCGTAGCTGATGGCCTCGGCTATGGTGGCTGGTCTAGCGAGCTGCACATCGTACCTGATGGCCGGATTCAATCAGCTGATGAAGAGACTCAGTACCACATCCCGAGCCAAGTGTGGAACACGACCTAGACCTCGGTCGAACCGGATCTGGTAGTCTAGGACTGAGCCATCTTGCTGAATCTGAGTGAGTTCGCCGATGGGGTCCTCGTAGGTCGTCGGTCCATAGCGCAAGTGCAAGGCATGCTGGAAGGTATGCCATGTTGCGCACTCATCCGTATCTTTCGACAGCTGGTACCATGTCTGGGCATCTCCATCGAAGTGATAGGCGGCGTAACGAACCTTCTCTCATTCATGGATAGGGTGGTAAGAGAAGAACTGCTCCGCCTTGAGAATCCAGTGAGTAGGATCTGTAGCACCATCGTAGGGAGGGAAGTCCATGCGAGGAATCCGAGCAGCAAAGGGTTGCTCACGGATTGGGTCATGGGGTTGTTCATATGCAGGTGGGGTGTGAGGAGGGTAGTAATGGGGTGGTGGAGGAGTTGGGCTGTAGGGGACATATGGAGGGGGCGTGTGCTACTGGTATGGAGGGGGGTGATAGGGTGGATATACAGGCTGGTGTGGTGGGGGTAGAAAGATAGTGGAGACCGGTGGTGGTGGCGGCCAAGGGTGTGGTGTAGGCCGGTTGAGCAGGGGGTTGGGTAGGAGGGATAGGACTTGTTCCAACCAAGACATAATTGGGATGAAGGCCGGGTACTCCTAGGTTAGGGACAGCTGATCGCTCACAAACGTCGTCGTTAAAACGTTGTAAACTCAATCAAATATTAAATTTATAATCCTTATTCAATCACTACATTACTAGGTAGAATAGCGGTGAAGTCGGGAGTCGATCCACAGGGAAAAACTAAGGAAAAGAATCAAAGATAGAATAAAGTTATCTAAACAAATAAATAAAAGAGATAAAAGGTTGATCAATTTGAATCAATGAAGTAGTTACTTAGGAATTACAAAATCCGCCCTAATTTCATTATTAGTCTTCTCTAGTTATCATCTTGTTCCCTTCTCTCAGTATTATGGATCATATGGCTACAAGCTCACATGAATGCCTAAAAGAAAGTTAATGTTCCCAACGGCATAACCTATCTTTGCTTGGCATAGATTGTCTTTGGCTCTACGATTATCTTAAATTATACTACTTCTAATGACCTTGGCACAACCTATGTTCGCGTAGCATAGCTTATCTCAAAGGCAAACCAATAACTTCATGAAAACCATCTCATAAATCTTTACAATCAATCACAGATGTCATGTAGGACTGAAAATACGTCAAGGAACTCTGTTCCCTCAACTCTATTAACAATAAAACCATATTCATGAGATCATGTATCGAAAAGATTACAAGAATCCCACTAAAGAAAAACCAAAACTACATTAGGGTTTCATGACTAATCCTAAGTACAATAATTAGCAACTCATCTTTTGGATGAAAGCCATCGGGTTGGAATATGAAGCTGTCACCATCCACATCCTCTCCTTCTTCTTCCTCCTCCAAAGATTGTCAAAAAGATGATAAATTCGGCTGGAATCACCCCTTAATATAATAGAAACCCTTAATCCCGGAATTTGGAGTTATAGTTGAACTTAAACTCTAATTTCCCTAAATTCCGGGTTGCTGACGTCATCGGAGCGATCCATCGGACTTAAATCCGATCCATTGCTCCAGTCGGATTGGGTCTACCACGTCATCAATTAATTTCAGTCTTTCTCAAATTTCAGCTTTCATACTTCTGACTTTGCTTCAAAACTGGCACCAATCTATAGAGGATCTCAGAAAATCTTCAACATGAAAGTTGTAAATCTTGAAGTCTTCTTTCATCTCCCAGAATTTCAGAATATTTGAAATTGTGTAGAAGTTCTGATGATTTATTTCCATACAGTCGACGAAGCAGTCTTTTTGCAGAATTTAGTGATTTTTGGCCGAATTTCTGATATTTCTTCTCAAATCCTACTTAAACCTGAAATCAACTAACAAACTATTAAATACACCTACTCTAGGCCTAACAAAGGTAATTTAACGGGTTGAATCATGAATAATTAGTAACTTATCACACCCCCCAACTTACACTTTGCTAGTCCTCGAGCAAAGAAAAGATAAAAAGAAAGCAATAAATCTAACTAGCCACTTTCGTAGGTCTCAAAATTGCACTTAGCATGTGCAACAAGCCTTTAAACCCCTGGGTTACCCAAGTGGAGGAGTTATTGTCTCCTGAGGGTTTTCAGGGATGACACCCACAAACATCTATTCATTCCCTTGAATATATCATTCGAAATCAATCATAATACTCATCAACTCTAATGCATGAAATAGAAATAATATCCATAAATATACCCTTCAACTCATAGTCGCATAAAAACATAATAAATCAAAGCATGTCATAACATATTTCCAACACTTCAACATATTTAACCATGATTAGAAATAACTTTAACACTCTTGTGTGTGAATGGGGTTCCACATGCTTTAGAGCCTCAATTATATCTAAACACTTCAACTATTCAAGATCACAATCCTATCCAAGCACATATCTTCCACTTATCACATAGCAATATCTATTTTTCTTTTTCTTTTTTTTCTTTTCGTAGGAATTTGAAATGTTTTACGCGAACATCACGCTGGTTAGGCACACTGCCCGGTTACTAAGTTGAAAATCCATTTTTTCTTCCTTTTTTTTTCAGAAAATTCAACCGTTTTACGCGAACACTACGCTGGTTAGGCACACTGCCCGGTTACTAAGTTGAAAATCCTTTTTTTTTCTCTTATTTTTTTTCGCATACTGAGATAATTGCGTGTGTTCATGTATTTTCTGTGTCATGACATAAAATTATAAACCTATCCCAATATCATGTTTAGAATCTAATATCAATCCCTTAACATGTGAAAGTGAACATGTGCATTAGAATATGTCAAGTAATCCTTAAATCATGGTAAAACTGTTAAAGTATAGAAATAATATCATGCATAGCAAAAATTTACTATTTCTTATATGACATACAAGTCTCAGAATAATTCATAAGATAAATTTCTAAAACATGCACCTTTATCAAATCCTATCATAATTTCATTCTTTTGACATAATTCAGGGGATGTATAATATTTGGTTACCAAATATATATATATATATATATGAGCATGAAATTTATGAATGCTACCCCCAACTTAAATGTAATTGTCCCAAATTACACCAAGTTATAAAAATAAGTCAAGAAGTAAAGGATAGAGATAACTATAATGAACGCCTCAGAAATAGATTTCTCTCTCTTCCAATTTTAGTTTAGGCATCACCATCATTGGATAAGTACTTCCTTCCCCACCATAACCTATCACAGAAATATATACCTTTCCAAAAAGATCAAATATAAAAAATAAAAGTTCAAAAATGTATTAGAATCATAGAAAATTTCAGCATAGTCTCCTTTGTATTTTCATGATATATTAATTTGTACAAACATTCATCACATAAAAATATAACTTGTACAGATAAATAGTAAAGGAGATAATACATCAAAAATAATATTCTAGACATCACAGATAAGTAAATAAAGGACCAAAATATCCAAGCACGACACTCATCAGTTATCATCCGCATAAAACATCATCACACACACGGCGCCCGTCCGCGGCGAGATCAGAAATAAAATCGGCGAAAATAAGGAGAATTTATGTGAGGACCCGCTCCTCCAACCCGGTCCGACCGCGTTAGGTCGAGGGTCTGGCCCGTTTGGCCTTGTTCCGCGATCGGGTTGATCACGAAGACCCTAAGGGCAATTTGGTAAATTGCGCCTTGGCGGTTGGTTTCACACCTGCGATGTACACACACGGCCTCTGATTGTTATTTGTGTTTGATTAGATTCTCATAGGTGTTCTCGATCAGAAGATCGAGGCTCGATCGGGAAGGATCGAGACGGGCGGTTGGATCGCGACCACTGTACCAGCCCGGCTACTGTAGCAAGGCTGTTACTGTAGCTACAGTAACCCTTTAACAGCTCCCCCCTTATCCTCTTCTTTCTCTGCTGGTTTTCCTCTCTCTTCCCTTGCTCCCGTGGTCATCTCCTTCCCTTCCTTAGCTTCGTTCTCCCTCCTCCGGCCACCAAATCAAGTGCTTGAAGGCTTGTTGGATTCGTGGAAGCATGAGGAAGATCTGTGGACTGGTTTGGAGCTGGATTAGTGGATGATTAGCGAGGATTCAGCCAAGGAAAAAGCGTATTAAGGTAGGTTTCTTATTTAAGGTTTGATTAGGGGCTGTTAGTCTTTGTGTTTGATTGTTCTTGAGTTAAAATATGCTAGATGGTGTGTTATGGCTTGCTTGACACCTGATTGAAGTTTGGTAGGAATTGGATTTGATTTGATATGGATTTAAGCATGTTTTTCATCTCTTGATTTCCGGATTTTCTGTTCTAGCAGAACAGTGGTGTTCTGGCTTGTTTTTCGGCTTCTACGTGCATGATCTGAGTTAGATTTCTAAATACAAGTTATAGATCTATGCGTTAGCTTTCAGTGCCAACTGGTTTCATGATTTTTGGAGCAACGTATAATATTTGGTGAATTAAGTAAGCTGACTGTGTTGAAACAGGGCAGCTGGGTTAAAGTGAGGATTTAAGTGGTTTTTATATATTTAATTGAGCTGATTTTTGGAGGGGTTGATCTTAGTGATATTTAGGCGTGATCTGGAAAGTTTAGTTTAAATCCAATTTATTTTTGAAGGGATTTTAATTGGGTGTATCTAATCTTAGATTTAACCGAAATTATATGTTTTGATCAATTTTCGTTTATCCGTTGGATCCAGTTTTCGGATATGTGATTGGTATGTTGTTGAGTAGGCATCTCAAGTTTCACATCAATCGGACGGTTGGATTGAAAGATATGATTTTCTGAAGTTATCAAGATCATTTGCGTTAATATTGATAAATCTAGTTTTTCGATATTATCTTAGATATATTATTATTATATCTGTTTAAGCCCGTGCGTGACTTGTGGTTGAACCAGGGGAGCCGCGCCTCCCTTGGGATGTGTAGATAAATGGGCCTTACGTTCGCCCTAAGCTTTGAATATAATATTATTGCTATCATAGTTGTTGATAGTTTAGCTGGGGTTGCTTCCCGTTGTAGGGCTGAGTGCCCTTTTATCTGCTTTATTCTAGACTGATGCTATGCATACCCTTAGGCGGGCTGTGTGCTGCGCCTGGCCCTTGTATAATGTTTGAGATCGTGTTGCATGCCTGAACTGTTATATTTGTGTATGATCATACACGGCATTGATTGTGCATTAGTTGCATTGGTTAGGGCGTGGGTGATCTTTGGGTCGCCGTCCCGAGGCTGGAAGCTCGGACTTAGCCCTAGGACCGGGGTTGGGTAGTTTGGACCCGGTTTGAATCGTGGTGTCCAGTCGATTTCATGATAGGTTTAGATGACTGGTACACTGGTTACTTGATGATTGTAGAGGTCGTGTCGGCCTTGAGTCGGATGCTGAGGTGTAGCCGGTGTCCCACTATGCGGACCCTAGGGTAGAGGAGTTGCCTACCCAGCGGTGCCTTTTTCCCGCCTGCAGTGCCGTTCCCTGCAGTTGTGCTGTCGCCAGTGCTGTTCCTGCTACTGAGTGCTGCTCCTGGGCCTCAGGGACACGCGGTGGGGTTATGGGACCCCTGTATACACCGAGATCCTACTCGAGGGCGACACTCTTGCGTTTCCCGCTTCCTTCTGTGTGTCGTAGTGTAGAAACCTGCTGAGCTTATTTCTCACTCCTACCCGGGCTGCGTTTTGCAGGTGCAGACCTCAGCTCTTCTTTTGTAGATCCCAACTGGACAGGTATATGGTGGCGCGTCGGCTTTGGAGGTGTCCGAGGACTTGGGGTTCATTCAATCTTGATGAATTATTTAAATGTAATTTTCCTTTTGTAAGGATTTTGAGGATTTAATATTGTATCTGAATCTTGAATTATAATTGAATCTCTATTTTGACCCCAGATCAATTGTTAGATTAGTTGTTTTTATTTTATTATAAATGCGCCAGTGATGATTGAGTAGAGTAGGAACCCTCACGCCTCGGCCTGGATGGGTTTTCTGGGTCGGGTCGTGACAATTTAACACCGGAGGTTGCTCTAGGACGTCTAGAAGATCAAAGAATGCTCAACATGGTCTTGATCGAAGATCTGTATCGTCCAATCGGAAATCGGATCACTGTAGCACGTGGATCATGTCTAGTAACAATCGGACGACTGAAACTCGCCAGCGAGGGATCAACGACAAAACATCGTCGCCGGAGGACGGGAACAGTACAGGAAGAATCGTGGAGGTCAGAGGAGTTCTCTGGTGAGATCGGATCGAAGAATGGGGGTCCCCAGGTGGTAGAACGGAGGTGGTCGGAATGGAGTATGATCATGGCCGGAATTGGATTCCGATGATCGGGGCTCCAATCAAGTACGGGGAAGATTGAGGAAGGATCGTGGAAGGACAAGGAACTATCATATGTTGTCTGATTGAAGAATTAGGCTTCGAGGCGGCGGATTGAAGGTGGTCGGAGGGGTAGAGACCGTCGGAGTTTGAATCCGATGATCCAGGCGGCAAGGAATGGTTTTGATGGTGGAGGAAGGTTCGTGGTAGCCTGAGGAAGGTTATGGAGGTGTTTTGGGGTGATGGGAGGCACGGGATGAGGAGATCGGAAACGGCCGGCGGAAGCGGAGGGGCTCACCGGCGTCGGAGGAGAGGGTTCCGAGGGAAGAGGAGGGTGATATCGGAAAGATGGAAGGATGGCGATGGTTTTGGTGCTGGTTTGGAGGGTTGGGGATGGCCGGAGAGGTGGCGACGGTGGACGCCTTGGGATGAGCCGCTTGAAGCCAGGCGGAGCCGGGACGATGATGTCCCGGCTCGATGGTGAGCTGATCGGGAAGAGGGAGAAAAAATCAAAAGAAAATTGGCGGAAAATAAGGAAAAATAGAAAGAAGGTGGAGAAAAATTCCAGGAAAATCCTAAAAATCAGGGGAAAATCGTAAAAATTAAATAAAATTCTAAAAATCTAAGGAAAAATCCTAAAAACTTGGTTGCTTCCCAGAAAGCGCGTAAGTTTACGTCTTTCGCTAGACGTTCTGGAACAAGATTTAGGAGGCCAATGGTTTCATGTGAGGAAATACATGACCCGGATCATGGTGAAGGTATGCAGACATGCTTGATCAAAGAATAAACAAAAGTCCTTAACAAACATATAATTGGAAATTTTGATACGATCTTTGATGAAAGGACGATAGGAATTGGCATAGTCTTCACTCATAATAAGGTTCTCCTCCTCACAAAGTTCAACTAATGGGGATGAAATTAAAGGTAGAATCTCAACTTGAGGCTCTAAACAAGGAATATTGCTAACACTCTCATCCTCATTATGTTTATCACTAATATGCACATCATCATCATCATTTAACTCATCATGTAGAAGTTCAACTTGAGGTTCCTGACAGAGGGTCTCACTAATGTGCTCATCGTCATTATGATTATTGGAAATAGATAGATTATCATCATTCAACTCATCATGAACAATCGGTAATTTAGCATAACAACCCTCATCATCACTATCATCAAAAAAACTTGGTTCATAAGAATGACCGAAATACATATAAGGCCCAGAATGTACAACCGGATAGCATTCATCAACGTCATCAACATCCTCAACTGTATCATCCAAAGTTGGCAAACTTTTAGCAGCCGACAAAACATTATCAATAGCATCATGAACTGGCAAAACATCACGAGCATTATAGCATGCATCATCATCATTATAAATATAAGCATCACAAGCATTGTCATCATTAACAAGAGGAATAGAATCATTCGTATAATCCTCATTCTCATAATACGAATCAGCCATGTGTGCTAGTTGTTCTATTTGTGTCTCTATTTTTTTAATTGATTGATCATTAGAGTTAACATCGCTTTTGATTTTTTCCATGTTAGCTTTGATGTCGGCATTCATGTTGGCAAGTGTACGCATGATTGTGTCCAAAGCCGAGTAAGAGAGTGGTTGTGGAGGATATTGCTGATCAAAATAAGGTGCTGAATTTTGGGTCGGTGTTTTTATGTTCCATGGTTGAACATTTGGAGGTTGATAACCTTGAAATTGCCAACTAGGGTATGTATGATCTCTAAAATTTGAATTATAAGGATATGAATGTGAATTATATACCAGATTTGAGAAACCATATTTGTCATTATTATATGTGAGTCCATAACCAAAAGGAAAATCATCATTGGACATGGCAACCGGTGGCATATAAAAATTAGCCATGCATGCAAGATCACATAAATAAGGTACACACCAAAGATAAGAAACACAAACAGTGGGCTAGTCCAAGAGACGACTGTCGCTGATACGTGCTTTTGTACGACTAGCAGAAGCGTCTCAAACAGCTAAATAAAATGACTCGGAGTTAAGAACAAACTTACTTGACTACACAGTCCCGATCGGTCGCTCCTGTGTCCGACCGATCGCTCTTGGCGATGGACTGCAGGTCCAACTCGAAGAAAATCAAAGTTAGTAGATGTAAAAATCAGAAAAATTGTCAGAAATTCCTAAAAAGTGTAAAATAAAGAAAGGGGTAAATAAGAAAGATAAAAACCTAACTAAGCAAAAAAAATGAGTTAAGAGAAAATCAATTAGTTAACCGTCGAAATCCCCGACAACGGCGCCAAAAATTGATCGCTCACAAACGTCGTCGTTAAAACATTGTAAACTCAATCAAATATTAAATTTATAATCCTTATTCAATCACTACACTACTAGGTAGAATAGCGGTGAAGTCGGGAGTCGATCCATAGGGAAAACGTTGGAAACTGAAATCAATTCTCAAAACCCTAAAACTAAAGAAAAGAATCAAAGATAGAATAAAGTTATCTAAATTAATACATAAAAGAGATAAAAGGTTGATCAATTTGAATCAATGAAGTAGTTACCTAGGAATTACAAAATCGGTCCTAATTTCATTATTAGTCTTTTCTAGTTATCATCTTGTTCCCTTCTCTCAGCATTATGGATCATATGGCTATAAGCTCAGATGAATCCCTAAAAGAAAGTTAATGTTCCCAATGGCATAACCTATCTTTGCTTGGCATAGATTGTCTTTGGTCCTACGATTACCTTAAATTATACTACTCCTAATGACCTTGGCACAACCTATCTTCGCGTAACATAGCTTATCTCAAAGGCAAACCAATAACTTCATGAAAACCATCTCATAAATCTCTATAATCCATCACAGAAATCATGTAGGACTGGAAATACGTCAAGGAACTCTGTTCCCTCAACTCTATTAACAATAAGACCATATTCATGAGAACATGCATCGAGAAGTTTACAAGAATCCCACTAAAGAAAAACCAAAACTACATTAGGGTTTCATGAATAATCCTAAGTACAATAATTAGCAACTCATCTTTTGGATGAAAGCCATCGGGTTGGAATATGAAGCTGTCACCATCCACATCCTCTCCTTCTTCTTCTTCTTCCTCCTCCAAAGATTGTCAAAAAGATGAGAAATTCGGCTGGAATCACCCCTTAATATAATAGAAACCCTTAATCCTGGAATTTGGAGTTATAGTTGAACTTAAACTCTAATTTTCCTAAATTCCGGGTTGCTGACATCATCAGAGCGATCCATCGTACTCAAATCCGATCCATCACTCCAGTCGGACTGGGTCTGCCACATCATCAATTAATTTCAGTCTTTCTCAAATTTCAGCTTTCATACTTCTGACTTTGCTTCAAAACTGGCGCCAATCTATAGAGAATCTCATAAAGTCTTCAACATGAAAGTTGTAAATCTTGAAGTCTTCTTTTATCTCCCATAATTTCAAAATATTTGGAATTATGTAGAATGTATGGTGATTTATTTCCAAACAGTCGATGAAGCAGTCTTTTTGCAGAATTTAGTGATTTTTGGCCGAATTTCTGATATTTCTTCTCAAATCCTACTTAAACCTGAAATAAACTAACAAACTATTAAATACACCTACTCTAGGCCTAACAAAGGTAATTTAAGGGGTTGAATTATGAGTAATTAGTAACTTATCAACAACTTCAGGTGAAGTCCGAGGAGAAGTAGGGTTCAAGGTAGGAGGTGGATTAGGGTTAGGGTTAGCGTTACCTCCAGGTTCGCCAATGGCTCCCTGATTCCTTCCTTGCATCTGTATTGCCATAAAGGCAATCCTCTCCGAGATCCCTTGGGTGATGATCTTCATCTCCCGCTACCAATCCCGCGTCTCCACTTGTGCGGTTTCCAATGTCCGCAGCGACCCATGGATGCCCTCCATCTCTCCTTTGGTTATGGGGCTTTCCCGCTCCATGGAAGCACTAGCGGTGGTATCTCCTGCCATCAGCGCAACTTCTGGAAGGCTTTGGGCGACACAGCCGACGGAACAGTGCTCTGATACCAAGTTGTTACGCCGAGCCTTCTTGTAGGCACGGGTACCTGGTCTCTTTCCTGGTCTTAGTTCCTCCTTAGCCAAATCTATAGCTAGGTCGAGAGATACCTTTAGGGTTTTAGGAGAAGGACCCTAGGTATTCGACGAGGAAGGTGAAGACTGGAGGAAGGAGACGAAAGAGAAGAGGATACCTTGCAGATCCTCTTGGGGTTGGCTGGTTACTCTTGGAGATCCAAGCCAAAGAAGGTCGAAGAAGAGGGCAGCGACCAAGGAAGGACGCCGGGGGTTGGAGTCGTGGCTGGTAGAGGCGGACGGCGGTGATGATGGTGGTGGCCGGCTGGTGGAAGAAGGTGATCCGGCTATAGGGAGAGAGGAGGACGTGAGGGAGATAATTGATAAGTCACTAAATATTCATAATTAAACCCCTTAAATTACCTTTGTTAGGCCTAGAGTAGTTGTATTTAATTGTTTGTTAGTTGATTTCAGATTTAATCATGATATGAGAAGAAATACAAGAAATTCAGCTAAAAAGATGAATTTATATGATAAAGACTGTTTCGTCGCCTGTCAGGAGAATATTCCCCAGAAATTCTGTATAGAAGACTCAGAGATCTATAACTTTAATGTTGGACACTTGGCGATATTCCATACAGATTAATACCAGTTTTGAAGACGATGAAGATATACAGCTGCTGGAAACTGGTCCGTCGATGCTCAGGAGAATATTCGCCAAATATTTCACATAAGTTAGAATATTATAAAATCTTCGGAGTAGGACAGAAGACTTCCTAATCTACATCTTTCCTGTTGAGCACATTTCCAAATTCCGGACGGGTTCAACCCAGTCGCTACCAGAAGAGGCAGTCAAAATTAAACTAGGAATTCCGAGTTGCACTAGAGGTCCAACTCAACTTAACCATAACCCTAATTCCTGGATTAAGGGTTTTTATTATAAAAAGGGGTTATTCCAGCAAAATATCTCATCTTTTTGACAATCTTTGGAGGAGGAAGAAGAAGAAGGAGAGGATGAGGATGGTGACAGCTTCCTATTCCAACCCGATGGCTTTCATCCAAAAGATGAGTTGCTAGTTATTGTATTTAGGATTATTCATGAAACCCTAGCATAACTTTCTATCTTCTTTGGTTTGAATCTTGTATTCTTCTCAAGACATGATCCTATGAATTTGCTTTTTATTATTAATAGAGTTGAGGGAACAGAGTTCCTTGACATATTTTCAGTCCTACATGATTTTTGTGATTGATTGTAGAGATTCATAAGATGGTTTTCATGTGATTTATGGTTTGCTAGTGAGATAGGCTATGCTAAGCTAGGATAGGTTGTGCCAAGGTCATTAGGAGTAGTATAACTTAAAGTAATCGTAGGACCGAAGACAATCTATACCAAGAAAGATAGGCTATGCCGTTAGGAACATAAATCTTATTTTAGGGATTCATGTGAGCTTGTAGCCATATGATCCATAATGTTGAGAGAAGAGAACAAGAGGATAACTAGAGAAGATTGAAGGCGAAACTAGGGTGGATTGAGTAATGCCTAAATCACTTATCCATTGCTTCAAATTGATCAACCTTTTATTTCTTTTCTTCATTAGTTTAATCTATTCTATCTTTGATTCTTTTATTAGTTTTAGGGTTTTGAGAATTGATTTTGATTTCCAACGTTTTCCCTGTGGATCGACTCTCGACTTCACCGCTATTCTACCTAGTAGTTTAGTGATTGAATAAGGATATAAATTTAATATTTGATTGAGTTTACAACGCTTTAACGACGACGTTTATAAGCGATCAATAATGTAGTGGGATATTTAAGTTATGGCTAGTCCTAGGGATACAGCTACTCCTAGAATATCTCTTAACTTTATTCTTCAATGCATAAAACCCTAATACAAGCTATGAAGGTCATTTTATAGAGGCCTCAAAGAGTTCTACTCCAACCTGGATACCTACTTGCTAAAACAGCAAGTGACTTGACTAAACCCAACTAGGACTCATAATATGAACTAGCAAAGCACAAACTGGACTCAAACTAGGAAATCAACTAAGAAAGCAATTAAGACTCAACTAATGAAATAACCAGCTAGGAATAGGATTCCTTAAGGCTGGCTTTGGCTTGGGACCTGGTCCAAGGCCGAATCCTCCTAGGAGGTGGGCCCTGACCTGCGTGGGTCCCTCCTGGGCCTATCCCACGTGTGGGCCCTGCGCTAGAATTGGGTGTGGGTTGGTCTAGCCCAGGTGGAGCTAGACTTGGTTCCACTTGGCTGGGCGTGGGTTGGGACCCGGCTTGGGTCCCAACCGTATCACAATGGTTCGTACTTGCAACATGAATTGTTAATAATGGGTTCCAACTGCTGCCAAATATACCGAGCTTGTCACCGGAACATTATATAACAATTTTCACACCGTTTCTAAAATATCGAAACTGTTGGAAAAACAGTGTTCCTCTACACAATCAACAAGGGTGGTTCGGAAACTATCGCAAAAACTGTTTGCAGCAGTTTTTTGATTATTAGCACCAAATAGTGATCGATGCAAAAGAGGGTCTCTTTTTGTAGTGTTTGTCCCGGCTTAGTTTTGATTATTCTTTTCTTAATTTTACACTTTCTTTCTTTTTCATTTTTTTAAGGATCTTCTGACAAATTTTTTGATTTTTCACAGCGACTGATTTGACACTTTCGAACTTGGACTTACATTGCTGCCAAAACCAATCGATCGTCACCAATACCGATAGATTGGACTGCACAATCAATTGCTAGAGTTGGAATTCTCGGAATTGGATTTGTGAGTATTGTATGAACCTATCGATTGGCCGGCACAAAATTCTGTGAGTTTTCATTTCCGAAATTTTGTAATTCAGCGGTCATTTTCTGAGACTCTTCTGCCAGTCACGCAAACGCACACATCAACAACAATAATCTCTTGGACCAATACACTGTTTGCTATAATTGACCTTTGAGGGACGTCTTGCGAAAGACGTAAAATTACGTGCTTGCTGGGAGGCAACCCAGTTTTTAGGAGTTCTTATTAATTTTAAGGATTTTTCCATGATTTTTCTTCCCATTTTTTTTGTTTTTCTGAAATTTCCTTATTTTTCTCCTGAGTTTTTCCCTCTCCTTCTCGTCACAGCTCACCAGTGAGCCAAGGACACGTCGTCCCGCCTCCATCGGCTCGACCCCGAGCTGTTAACCTTCGTCGCCCGTCACAGCCTCTCCGGCCATCCTCATCCCTCCAAGACACCACCAAAACCTCCGCCATCATTCCAGCTCTTCATCCACAGTCTCATCTCCCCTCGAAACCTTCTCCTCTGACGCCAGTGAGCCCCTCGGCCGTCATCGATACTCTCATCCACGGCTTCCCACTGCCCCCAAAACACTTCCAGAACCTTCCTCCGGCCACCACAAACCTTCCGCCACCATCAAAACACTTCCTTGCTGACTATATCATTAGATCATACTTCCGACGGTCTCAACCTATCCGAATACCTTCAATCCGCCACCTGGAACCCTCAATCCTTTGATCAGACACCAAATGATATTTCCCCGAGCTTCCATGATGCTTCCTGTCCTTTCCCCATCCTCCGACAAAGCTGTTTCACCGATGATCACCTCCGGCAAGGTCTCAGTGGTCCGACTGCTACATAACCCGATTTAGGTGCTACAGTGCTTCCATTTCCGATCGGACGGTTTCAATCTTCAATCAGGATGATATTATGGCTGCTGAATATTTTGGATGTTGTGTGTGGATGATTCGACGTATTTTCATATTTTCTTATATATCTTTTAAATTTAATGTGGATGAATGGTTGTACAGGTTTCTTAGTTACTATATTCAAAGGAGACTCTGTCGAAATTTCGAGTCATTTTTATGCCTTCTCTGCTATTTTCTTTTCTATTTTTCTTGATCTTGTGGAAAGGCACTTCTTTTATTGGCAGGGGTAAATATATTTGGATTTCGATCAGATATGGGTGATGTCGACCTTTTGGGGAAGTTTTCATTCTTTATACCTCTGATTTTCTGTGGTTTATACTTGAAATATTTTTATGTTCTGCACTTGTTTAGCCTTGAGGTATATCCACAGGATATGATTGGCACGGTATAATTCATTGTTATTGGTGGAGAATTGCTAACCTTAAATTAGACAAGAGAGAAATCTATTTTTGGGGCCTTCATTATGGTTATCTCTACCATTTATTCTTTGCTTTATTTTTATGACTTAGTGTAGAGACAATTACATTTAAATTAGAGGTAGCATTCATAAATTTCATGCTCGTATTTTTTTTCTGGTAACCAAATATTATACATCCCTTGACTTATATCAAAAGAATGAAATTATGATATGATTTGACAAAGGTGCATGTTTTAGAAATTTATTTTATGAACTATTCTGATACTTGTATGTTATATAAGAAATAGCTAAACTTTTGCTATACATGATATTATTTCTATACTTCAATACTTTTGCCATGAATTAAGAATGACTTGACATGTCCTAATGCACATATTCACTTTCACATGTTGATGAGTTGAGATTAGATTCTAAGCATGATACTATGATAGATTTATGATCTTATGCTATGTTACATGAAAGTATAAAATTGAAAAAAAGAGCTTAATATGAAAAAAAGGGTTTCATACTTAGTAACCGTGCAAGGTGTCTAACAAGGTGTAATGTTCGCATAAAACAATTGAAATTCTTGAAAAAATGACTAGTTATGATTTGTAGCCTTCATGGTTTGAGCATTAGAGTCGGAAGAGTGTTCTACACTTAGTGTCCTAAAATCGTCTGGCTTGGGAGTCACTGGCTTGAACCTCGTTACATAGACCATGAAGAAAATTTAAGAAATCATAACATTGCACATGTCATATATGAAAAAAATGAAAAAAAAAAAGATTGCAAAGTGGTGAATGAAAAGATGTACTTGGCCAAGTCATATTCTTGAATGGTTGAAGTGTTTGGATATAATTGATACTCTGAGAAATGTGGAATCCTATTCACACACATGAGTGTTAAAGTTATTTTTAATTACGGTTAAATATGCTGAAGTGTTGGAAATGTGTTTGGCATGCATTGATTTGCTATTGTTTTATATTGCTATCGGTAGAAGAATAAATTCATGGGTATGATTTCTATTTCATACATTGGAATTGATGAGTATGGTAATTGATTTCTAATGATATGATCAAGGGTTGTATAGACGTTTGTAGGTGTCATCCCTGAAAACCCTCAGGAGACTATAACTCATTCACTGCGGTAACCCTGGGGTTGAAAGGCTTGTTGCATATGCTAAATACAATCGTGAGACCTACGAAAGTGGCTAGTTAGATTTATTACTTTCTTACTATCTTTTCTTTGCTCGAGGAGTAGCAAAGTGTAAATTGGGGGTGTGATAAGTCACAGATTCTATATAATTAAACCCCTTAAATTACCTTTGTTAGACTAATAGTAGGTGTATTTGATATCTTATTGTTTGATTTCAGGTTTAAGTAGCATTTGAGAAGAAATACAAGAAATTTGTCCAAAAATCATTAAATTCTACAAAAAGACTGCTTCGTCGACTGTTTGCAAATAAATCACCAGAACTTCTACATAACTCTAAATACTCTGAAATTCAGTAATTTGAAAGAAGACTTCAAGAGCTACAATTTTCATGTTCAAGATTTTGGGAGATTCCGTATACATTGGCGTCAGTTTTGAAGCAAAGTTGGATCTATGAAAGCTGAAATTTGAGAAAGGCTGAAATTAATTAGTAACGTGGCAATGAAGACCCAGTCAAACCGACTGGAGCGATGGATCGGTTTTGAGTCCAATCAGTCGCTCTAATAATAACGTCATGAGTATGGAATTTAGGAAAATTAGAGTTAAACTTCAGATATAACTCCTAATTCCGAGGTTAAGGTTTTCTGATGTATAAAGGGGTTATTCCAGTCGAAAGTTATCATCTTTTGGACCACTTTTGGAGGAGAAGGCTAGGGTTTTGAAGATGGAGATCTTTCCGCGGGGATCGACGACTTCCTTCCCAACACCTATGGATCTTTCCCAGAAGATGAGTAACTAATTCTTAAACTTAGGGATATCATGAAATCCTAGTGTAACTTTTGATTTTCTTTGGCTTGATTTTTGTAAACTTCTTCTCAACATGATCTCATAAATATGGTTTTAATGATTAGAGATTTGAGGGAACAGAGTTCCTTTCAAGTATTTTCAGTCATATAAAGCTTTCTGTGATTGTTTATACAGATTTATGAGATGGTTTTCATGTGATTTATGGTTTGCTTTTGAGATAGGCTATGTTATGCTAGGATAGGTTGTGTCAAGGTCATTAGGAGTAATATAACTTAAAGTAATCGTAGGATCGAAGATAACCTATGCCAAGAAAGATAGGCTATGTCGTTAGGAATGTAAATCTTATTTTAAGGATTGATGTGAGCTTGTAGCCGCATGATCTATAATGTTGAGAGAAGGGAACAAGAGGATAACTAGAGAAGATTGAAGGTGAAGGTAGGGTGGATTGAGTAATCCCTAGGTAATTCATAACTTGGTTCAAATCCCGATCACTTTACTTGCTTTCTTAGATAAGTTTTAAATAATTCAACCCACTTTTTGATTACTTCGCTTATGAATCAATTTCGAGAATTGATTTTACTTTCCAACGTTTTCCTTGTGGATCGACTCCGAACTTCACCACTAGTCTACCCTGTAGGATAGTGATAGAATAATAATTATATTTGATTGAAGTTTGTTACGCTTTAATGACACGCTAGCAACACATCAGAGACTTAACCATATCTTCTAAAGACATACTCGAATTAGAAGTTGGAATCGGTTGTTGTCTTGGAGGGTATTGCTGACTATATTATTGATATTGTTTGCCACTTGGTCGGTTTTGAGTCACGGACTGATTTACATGCGGATTCCCATAACTGAGATTGGGATGATCCCTCCATCCAGAATTATATGTGTTCGAATAGGGATCATACTTCCTTTGTGGTTGTCCAGGGAAACCTCCTACTGCATTCACTTGTTCAATGGGTTCCTCTTGAAGAGTTGGGCACATTCGGTTTGATGCCCCGTTACAGAACAAATCCCACATGCCTTCGCTGTTTGCATATTACCTACAACCAATTGACAAACAAGAAAAGTTAGACTCGCAATCTGCTATTCAAGGGAGGAAATATTTACCTCATTAACATACTTTGATAATGGATCAAGCCTAGTGCTAAATTGTTGAAAAGTAGCTGATATTTTGCAATTAAGTTTCTCGCGGCCTCGGGAGTTTTATCCACCAAAGCTCCTCCACTAGCGGCATCAATCATGTTCCTTTCCGTGGGTAGAAGGCCCTCTTAGAAATACAGGATAAGAAATTGCTCATTAATTTGTGTATGGGGACAACTTGCACATAATTTATTGAAACGTTCCCAATACTCGTACAGGGACTCTCCGTTATGCTGCCTTACACCATCAATTTCTTTTCGAATATTGGCCGCCCATGAGGCTGGAAAATACTCTTTTCATCTCATTCCATGTGGTAATACTCCCGGATGGTAGATAATAAAGTCAATCCTTAGCTGAATCCTTCAAAGAAAACGGGAAAGCTCTTAACTTAATTTGATCGTCAGTCACCCCCGTGGGTTTCATACTTATGCATTCAACATGAAGCTCTTTTTAATGCTTATGAGGATCTTCACCTGCAAGACCATGAAAAGTGGGTAAGAAATGTATTAATCCATATTTCAATTCAAAAGTAGTAGCAACATCAAAAGTAGGGAATGTAATGCATAAAGGTTGTTGATTCAAATCAGGGGCGGCAAGCTCTTTCAAAGTTCAATTTCTGACTATGACTTCCTCCTCTTCTAATTCGGAATTGCTAGCAAATAGGAGATCAAGAGCCAAATTATTCTTCTCAGAATTTCTCCGAGCTTCCCTCCTTAACCTGTGCAAAGTTCTTTCTATCTCTGGATCGTACTGCAATTTTCCGTGATTAAAAGATCGAGTTATACTCATAAAAAATCAAGAAGACTTTGATAAACCAAGAAAAATAAATCAAGAAAAGGTCTAGAATAATGAAGATAAATAAAAATTCTACACTAAAGCGCAAATAAACAAAGTGTATTTTTTTAAACTGGAATAAAGATCACAATAAGCACGAAATTCAACTAGAATCACTCCCCGGCAACGGCACCAAAATTTGATGTGATGTCGCAGTCAATCAAAAATAAAACCAATACAGTTTAAAATGAATGTAGTAGTGCGAGTACGAGTCGTTCTCACGAGAAATGTCTAATCTAGTTTTGTGCTTCGTTAACAAAAATGGGGGTTTTTAGTATAACGAAAACAAATAAGAAATAATCTAAATTGAAGAATCGAATTTAATCAAGAGAGCAAGCCTTGGTCTAAGTCAACATCCACTATCGAAATCTTATAACTGATCATCAATGCAAGTATATACCAATCCACACCTTGAATATTCACCGTTGGAATTATTTCCGTATCTCTCCTTGCTCGTAGTTAATTAGAAACAAACGATCTAATTAACCCTAACTACTAAACAACCCAAGACAAGCGTTGTAGATTTAATCTAGTAGCAGCATTAAGATTCATAGAGATTGATGAAGCTAAATAACATAAGCACAAGCGGTTGTATTAAATTTAGTCAAACATTCTTCCTAAGATTTAACAAATACTAACCCATCAAATCATTAAATCCTAGTTGCTTTACTGATTAGAAGGATCAAACAATTACGGATTTGATATCCAACCAAGCAATAGATTGCACTGAATAATAAACTAGTAGTCCTCCTAGGAATTAGACAAGACAATCATGACATGATCACAGAAGAACATCCAATACTCAAATATAAATTGAATAATGAAAACTAATTAGATATCACATTTTTATTGATTCTGAGGTTTAAGTTTCCTTAACCAAAAATCAAGATTTAGCCACGCAAGGCCATCAAGAACAATCCTCAAAAGATAAAATTATTCAAGAGAAAAGCCCTTGAAATATAAAAGAAATAGAAAGTAGAAGAAAAGTATGTAGGATTGGCCTCTTTGAATAACCATAAGTCCCCTATTTATAGACTCCAAAAGTTTTCAACTCGGATTAGATCTGCACCCTTGATTTTGCTGAACTGCTATAAAATGATTGATCTTCATAGGGAATGAAGATCGATCATTTCATCCCATCGAAGTGTCACGCCCCGAGGATGATCGATCTTCTTAAGGGAGATGATCGATCTTTTTCATCGTCAATTTTCTCCGTCCGACAAAGATCGATCTTAACAGGGAATGAGATCGATCCGGTTAAACATGGCTCTTTGCCATCTCTGGGTGCATAAATGATCGATCATTTATGGGAGGAAAGATCGATCCCTTCAAGTCTTGCTCTTTGTTAACTCTGTCGTAGAGGAAAGATCGATCATTTATGCAAGGAAGATCGGTCGTCTTTTCTGCATATTTCGTTTGTTATTCAGCTCTGCGCTGGTGATACTAAAAGCACTGTAACTTTCTCTTTGAAGCTCCAAATCACAAACCGTAAAATTTTCCAGAAACTAGACTTCTAGAGCTTTCCAATTATATATATTACCTCATCTGGTTCTTCCTGAGTAGGTACAGTGTAATCTTTGAAGCTGACCCATCTTCTTTATACTATTCTTTGCACCTTCTAGCTTTGATTTCCTTGACGCAATCAACCTGAATCTCTTAAAACTAAAACAATGAAAGTTGTAGAGATCTTTTAAGCCGTTCTATAGCATCTTGAACCATCCCAATCAGAGATTGGATGGAAACGTTATGCTCAGATTATAAACTGATGTCAAAATTGTCCAAAATCGCCCAATCAGCTTCGTTTCGCACTTAAGGACTCCAATTGCATCCTAAATCAAAATATAAGAATAATGAGTATATTTAGGTACCAAATGAGCATAGAAGACTAAACATTGAGGGATAAAAATATGACATTTTACATAATCATCAGCTAGCATACCACCTTTTCAGGCTGGAGAGGGGATCTCCGAGGCAAGGGAGATCTCTACCGAGGGAACGGAAAAGATCCTTCCAGACATCAGGGACGGCAACATTCTAGATGATGAGATGGCTTGGGCGATTGAAGTTGTGGGGGATGCCTGTGCCAATGTGGAGATTGGTGGACCGGGTAGGGTTGGGTCTTCTTATGTGCCCATAGGGCTGGGGCCTCTGATGGTGGGCCTGGATCTTTCCCTGAGGACTTAGTCAAAGCCCATCAAATATGTCTACAATGGTTATTGCATGCAATTCCTGACAGAGGAACGTCACTTGGAGCTGTTGAGCTGTCGTTGGCCTCGACAAGGAGCCCGGAGTGGCCTCCAGGCTTTGAACCACCGAGGGACACGGCCATGGAGGGGAGGGGAGCATCTATGGAGGAACACGCTTGTGAGTAGGAGGAGAGTCCTGCTCAACCTCCCTCTTGTTTATGAAGCTTTTATGCTGGAATTGTCGCGACTGTGGTCTTCACCGGGTAATTTTTATGGCTGTAACGTTGCTGAAGGATAGGGACCTACAACTTCTATGTTTACTGGATGTTCTTTTCGAGGAGGATCAGCTTATTCAGGCTAGGCACCGGTTTGGATTGAATTTGGATATGTTCCTTCTACCTTCTGATAGTAGGAAGGGTGGCATTGTTTTAATTTGGAGATCGTCATATGGACTGGTCTTGTGTGTGCAGGCAGAAGGCCAATGCATTCATGCATTGGTATCTTCTAAGGAAGATGGACAGTGGATGGTTTCTATTGCGTATGTTGCTCAGAACTACAGGGACCGCCGACACTTGTGGGATTCGGTAGGGAATGTCAGTGTTCTCAATCTCCCACATATTCTCTTGGGAGATCTCAATGTCTTAGCATCTTCTGAAGAGAAAAGGGGGGAAAACCGTTCATATACTCGACAGGGGTGATGGATTTTCTGGGCTTTATGGCAGCATTTGACTTTGTTGACCTGGGGTTCTTGGGGCTGATTTTCACATGGTATAACGAGAAATCTGGCAGAGCAAGGATACTTGAGCTACTTGACAGGGCTTTGGGAAACTCCCGCTGGTCCGACGCTTTTCCAGCTACGGTGGTCAGGCATCTCCCTCGGATTGCATTGGTCCACTACCCACTTCTTATCCTCTCACACCCGAAGGAAAGAAGGAGGGGAGCAGGTATGTTTTGGCTCAGAAATAGTCACTTGGGGAAGTCGTGTGAGGACATGTCCTTCTACTCCTGGGTTGACCGGCTATGTCGGGCCCGTGGCTTGTTTGCTTGTTTCGCGTCGAGCGCATGATTTGATAGATCGCATTGTTTCTAGGGGAAGTCGTGTGAGGACATGTCCCTCTACTCCTGGGTTGACCGGCTGGGTCGGGCCCGTGGCTTGTTTGCTTGTTTCGCGTCGAGCGCGTGATTTGATAGATCACATTGTTTCTAGGGCCGCAAGGGCAATTTGGTAAATTGTGCCTTGTCGGTCTGTTTCACACCTGCGTGTGCACACACTAATCGTGTTTGTGTTAATGTTTGATTAGAACGGTTAGGTGGATCCAGAATCGAAAGATCCTGGATTGGGCTTGTGTTTTGGCCTAAGTCTAGCTTTCTGGGCGAAAGGGATCAATCTTCCCTTGCTAAGGAGATCGATCTTTTAGCGCCAGAAAGTTAAGTCGGTTCGTCATGAAAGATCGATCTATTTTTGTGAAGAAATCGATCTCTCATAAGGCGGTTTGTCCGTCTATAGAACGAACGAGACCCCCTTCTTTGATTCAAATCCGAGTTCTTGAGTTGAGATCCGGCTGGAATTGGAGGAGATTGATGACAATCCGAGGCTTAGCAGCTGGGATTGAAGCTGCTCTAGTCTAGGTAGGGATCCTACCTACATGTTTTTCTAGATTTTGTGAGTTTGAGCTTGGATGTGGTTTGTTTTGCTTAGATCTGATTATGTACAAGTTTATTTTCAATGAAATCATCGGTTTTGGACTTGTAGTCCTTCGTACTACCAGATTCCAAGGTTTTGTGAGGTTTGGTGGAGTTAATCACACTTTATCCACGAGATTCACTGGTAAGCGGCAATGCTTACCATAGACCAGTCGATATGGTGACATCCCTATGGGTGTTTTGAATGCTGTTCTATACGCCCATAAAGCCTAATTCAAACGCATGGACCGATCTTTTCTATCCGAACGCACTACTTTCTCAAGGATGCGTTTGATTTTCCGATTAGACACCTCCACTTGCCCACTAGTCTGAGGATGATAGGGAGTGGCAACTTTATGGGAGATGTTATATTTATCTAGAGTATGAAAGAAATACCTATTCATGAAATGTGATCCACCGTCTCTTATTATAGCTCTAGGATGACCAAATCGAGAGAAAATATGAGAATGAAGGAATTTGACTACGACTCGGTGATCATTGGTCCTAGTGGCGATGTCTTCAATACATTTCGAAACATAATCAATGGCTAATAAAATGTAAGTGTAGCCATTGGAAAGAGAAAACGGGCCCATGAAATCAATACCCCAAACATCAAATACTTCACACTCAATAATTGGATTTTGGGGCATTTCATTTCGACGAGAAATACTACCCAACTGTTGACAACGAATGCAAGCTTTGGAAAAACTATGAGCATCACGAAAAATCGAGGGCCAATAAAACCCAGACTGAAAGATTTTGGCTGCGGTTCTACGGCCTGAAAAATGTCCTCCACAAGCATGAGAATGGCATGATGTCAAAATGGAGATAATTTCAGATTCAGGCACACAACATCTCATAATTTAGTCCGGACAATGCTTAAAAAGGATAGTATCATTCCAAACATAAGATTTGACTTTCGAAAAGAATTTATCTTGATCTTGTTTATTCCAATGAGCATGAGTGAATTCAAAAATAAGATAATTTACGATATGTGCAAACCACGGTCTCGGCGCTTGATCAACAGCTAAGAGATGTTCATCAGGAAAAGTATTATTAATCGGAAAGGAATTATTAATCGCATCCAAAGTAAGTCTAGAAAGATGATCTGCAACTACATTTAGGGCTCCCTTTTTATCCCTTAACTCAAGATCGAACTCTTGAAGCAGCATAATCCACCGAATTAATCGAGGTTTGAGTTCTTTCTTGGTTACCAGATATCTAAGGGCAGAATGATCAGTAAAGATGATTAACTTTTGACTCAAGAAGATAAGATCGAAACTTTTCTAAGGCAAAAATTACAGCTAACAATTCCTTCTCAGTTGTGGTGTAATTCACTTGGGCTTCATTTAATGTTTTACTAGCATAATAAATGACTCGAGGAAGTTTATCAATTGTTTGCCCAAGAACGGCACCCACAATATGATCAGAAGCATCACACATGATTTCAAAAGGGCGATTATAATCCGGAGAATGGACAATAGGTGCCGAAGAAAGTGAGTCACGAAGGATACTAAAAGCGTTAAGACATGAATCATCGAACACAAATGGAACATCCTTCACCAGTAAAGCACATAGCGGCCGGGAGATCTTACTAAAATCTTTAATGAATCGCCGGTAGAACCCAGCATGGCCCAAGAATGACCGAATTTGATGAACTGAATAAGGAGGAGGAAGTTTGGAAACGAGTTCCAACTTAGCTTTATCTACCTCAATCCCTCTACTTGAAATCACATGGTCAAGAACGATACCCTCTGTAACCATGAAATGCCTTTTCTCCCAACTCAATACAAGATTAGTTTTCTCACATCTAACAAGAACTTTGGATAAGTTTTCAAGGCACGATTCAAAGGATTGGCTAAAAACAGAGAAGTCATTGATGAGAATGCATAATGTTATATTTTTATCCCTTAATACTTAGTCCCCTGTGCTTATTTAGTTCCTAAATACACTCATTATTCTTATATTTTGATTTAGGATGCAATTGAAGTCCTTAAGTCAAAAAGAAGTTGAAAAGAGTGCATGGATCAACTTTAAAGATTTATCTGTACCTGCTCATGAAGAACCAGAGGATGTGCCATACATGGTTGGAAAGCTCTTGAAGTCTAGATTCTGGAGAATTTTACGGTTCGTGATTCCTAGTTTCCTAGAGGAAGTTACGGCAATTTCAGTACCGATGCGCAGTCTGAATGGCATAAAGTAAAATAAGCTGGAAGTCCGAGCGAAGGTCCGATCGATCGGACCTGGCAAAACCGTGACAGAACATGTAGTTTTTGGCTGAACATGGTTCGATCGATCGAACCATCACTCCTACTGAGCCAGATCGATCCGACTCCTAGAGTTGGATCTATCGGACTCAAAAATAGCCAGAGAAGGTGGATTTTTATGCATCCGATCGATCCAGCATTTAAAGTTTGATCGATCGGACTTGGGAATTAAAGGGTGACAGAACGTATGCTTTTTAGAGGAACACAGTTCGATCGATCGGACCATCGATCGAACTCGGGAAGAGCCAGAGACGAAGATTTTTACGAAATCGATCGATCCGACTCCCTTATTCCGATCGATCGGGCTCGGGCGTGAATAGAAGTTGAAGATTTTAATGAGACCGATCGATCCAGCATCCAAGGTCCGATCGATCGGACTTTCCCAGCAACAAAAATCAACGATTGTGATCTAATCCGAGGGTGGATACAATTGAGGCTATAAATAGGACTCTTTCTAGGGTTTGAGGGGGGATTCTTGGACACTTTTGGCTACTCTTTCTCCTCTTTTATATTTTTTTTAGATTTTCTTTTGCTTTATGAAATCTTTTGGAGGATTGTTCTTGATGGCCCTGCGTGGCTAAATCTTGATCCTTGGTCGAGGAGACTGAAACCTCGGAATCAATGAAACTGTGAGATCTAATTTATTTTTATTGTTCAGTTTATACATGAGTATTGGATGTTCTTTTGAGATTAAATCTTCATGATTACTTTGTCTAATTGCTAGGAGGCCTACTAGTTTATTATTCATGGTGATCTACTGCTAGGTTTGATATCAAATCCGGAATTGTTTGATCCCTCTAATCTGCGAAGCAACTAGGATCTAATAATTTACTGCTGATCAGATCTTGTTAGATCTTAGGAAGAATATTCAACTAGATTAAATGCAACCGCTTGTGCTTGTGTTGTTTAGCTTCATCGATCTCCCTATTCTTAATGCTGCTACTTGATTAAATCTATAGCGCTTGTCTTAGGTTGCCTAGTAGTTAGGGTTGATTAGATCGCTTGTTTCTAATTAACTATGATCGAGGAGAAATTCGAATTGAATTCGGACGGTGAATATTCATGGTATAAATTGATTGATACTTGCATCTATGATCAGTTATTTAGAGAAGTATTTTCCAGCCTCAAGAGCGGCCAACATTAGGAAAGAGATCTGTGGTGTGAGGCAACATAATGGAGAATCTCTACATGAATATTGGGAACGTTTTAAGAAATTATGTGCAAGCTGTCCCCATCATCTCGTTCCATGTGGTAATACTCCCAGATGGTAAATAATAAAGCCAATCTTTAGCCGAATCCTTCAAAGAAAATGGAAATGCTCTCAATTTGATTTGATCTTCAGTCACCCCCATGGGTTTCATACTTGTGCACACAACATGAAGCTCCTTTAAATGCTTGTGAGGATCGTCACCTGAAAGTCCATGAAAAGTGGGTAAGAGATGTATTAGTCCAGATTTCAATTCAAAAGTAGTAGCAACATCCAAAGTAGGAAATGTAATGCATAAGGGTTGTTGATTCAAATCTGGGGCTGCAAGTTCTTTCAAAGTCTGATTTCCGGCCATGACTTCCTCCTCTAATTCAGAATCACTGATAAATACGTGGTCAAGAGCCAAATCGTCCTCCTCAGGATTTATTCGAGCTTCTCTCCTTAACCTGCGCAGAGTTCTTTCTATTTCTGGGTCGTACTGTAAATCACCTTGATTAAAAGATCGAGCTATACTCATAAACAATCAAGAGAATTCCGGCAAAACGAGAAAAAGAAATCAAGAAAATTTGAATAACTCTTTTTTTTTTTATGAAAATAAAGATCACAATAAACACAAAAATCAACTAGAATCACTCCCCGGCAACGGCGCCAAAATTTGATGTGCTGTCGCAGGCACTCAAAAATAAAACCAATACCCGTTAAAATGAATGTAGTAGTGCGAGTACGAGTCGATCCCACGAAGAGTGTTCAGTCTTGTTTTGTGCTTAGTGAACAAAGATGGGGGGGTTTTAAACGTGAGAAAAATAGTAAAGAAATAATCTAAAGCGAAGAAACAAGTTGAATCAAGAGAACAAACCTTGGTCTGAGTCAACATCCACCATCGGAATCCAATAACTGATCATAGATGCAAGTATCAATCAATTTATACCATGAATATTCACCGTCCGAATTCAATTCGAATTTCTCCTCGATCATAGTTAATTAGAAACAAGTGATCTAATCAACCCTAACTACTAGACAACCTAAGACAAGCGCTATAGATTTAATCTAGTAGCAGCGTTAAGAATAGGGAGATCGATGAAGCTAAACAACACAAGCACAAGCGGTTGCATTTAATCTAGTTGAATATTCTTCCTAAGATCTAACAAGATCTGATCAGCAGTAAATTATTAGATCCTAGTTGCTTCGCAGATTAGAGGGATCAAATAATTTCGGATTTGATATCAAACCTAGTAGTAGATCACCATGAATAATAAACTAGTAGGCCTCCTAGCAATTAGACAAAGTAATCATGAAGATTTAATCTCAAAAGAACATCCAATACTCATGTATAAACTGAACAATAAAAATAAATTAGATCTCACAGTTTCATTGATTCCGAGGTTTCAGTCTCCTCGACCAAGGATCAAGATTTAGCCACGCAGGGCCATCAAGAACAATCCTCCAAAAGATTTCATAAAGCAAAAGAAAACCTAGAAAAAATATAAAAGAGGAGAAAGAGTAGCCAAAATTGTCCAAGAATCCCCCCTCAAACCCTAGAAAGAGTCCTATTTATAGCCTCAATTGTATCCACCCTCGGATTAGATCACAATCGTTGATTTTTGTTGCTGGGAAAGTCCGATCGATCGGACCTTGGATGCTGGATCGATCGGTCTCATTAAAATCTTCAACTTCTATTCACGCCCGAGCCCGATCGATCGGAATAAGGGAGTCGGATCGATCGATTTCGTAAAAATCTTCGTCTCTGGCTCTTCCCGAGTTCGATCGATGGTCCGATCGATCGAACTGTGTTCCTCTAAAAAGCATACGTTCTGTCACCCTTTAATTCCCAAGTCCGATCGATCGAACTTTAAGTGCTGGATCGATCGGATGCATAAAAATCCACCTTCTCTGGCTATTTTTGAGTCCGATAGATCCAACTCTAGGAGTCGGATCGATCTGGCTCAGTAGGAGTGATGGTTCGATCGATCGAACCATGTTCAGCCAAAAACTACATGTTCTGTCACGGTTTTGCCAGGTCCGATCGATCAGACCTTCGTTCGGACTTCCAGCTTATTTTCCTTTCTGCCATTCAGACTACGCATCGGTACTGAAATTGCCGTAACTTCCTCTAGGAAACTCGGAATCACGAACCGTAAAATTCTCCAGAATCTAGACTTCAAGAGCATTCCAACCATGTATGGCAAATCCTCTGGTTCTTCATGAGCAGGTATAGATAAATCTTTAAAGTTGATCCATGCACTCTTTTCAGCTTCTTTTCGACTTAAGGACTTCAATTGCATCCTAAATCAAAATATAAGAATAATGAGTGTATTTAGGAACTAAATAAGCACAGGAGACTAAGTATTAAGGGATAAAAATATAACATTATGCATTCTCATCAGTCATCCATGAATATTTCTAACTTTTCAATCATGTCCCCAAAGATAGCAAGCATGCAACGTTGGAATATAGCTGGAGCATTGCAAACACCAAAAGGCATGCGATGATATGCAAACGTTCCATATGGACATGTAAAGGTTGTCTTCTCCTGGTCATTAGGATCTATGGCCACCTGATCATACCCAGAATAACCATCAAGGAAAAAATAATATGATTGGCCCAATAGTCTTTCTAAAATCTGGTCAATGAAGGGCAATGAAAAATGGTCTTTATGAGTCAAAGCGTTAAGATGCCTATAATCGATCCAAACTCTCCACCCTGTGGTCTGTCTAGTTGGGATATTCTCCCCTTTATCATTTTTAACCACTGTAATCCCAGATTTCTTAGGAACGACTTGAGTTGGGCTAATCCATTTAGAATCCGAAATAGGATATATTATCCATGCATCTAAGAGTTTAATTACTTCTTTCATTACTACATCTTTCATAAGAGGATTAAGGCAGTGTTGCATCTCCCTTACACATTTGGTTTCATCCTCTAAGAGTATGTGATGCATGCAAATCGAGGGATCTATGCCTTTAAGATCACCAATGGACCAGCCTATAGCTTCTTTATGCAATTTAAGAACCTCAAGTAGTTGAGACTCTTGATCAGTGGTTAATGCAGAAGAGATAATTACTGGCAGAGTACACTCAGGTCCAAGGAAGGCATATTTCAGATTCGAAGGCAACATTTTTAACTCCAAAGATGGCGGTGCAACCAAAGACGGTATAGCTGGAATTGAGGAAGTAGGAGGTAAGGGCTCAATGAGAGGTTCTTTCCATGAAATACCGCAAACGTCAGTAACCAAATCAAGATCGTTAAAATCTTTTAAAACCTCTTCATTTTCAGGCCTGAAAAATCGATGAAAACTCATTCAAATCACTATTCTCGTCATTCACAACCGGAAAAACTACATCTTTATTCAGAAAATCTCCATGCAAATCTGACAAATGTTGTTCAAAAACATCATCCTTAATCACAATAGACATATCACAACCATTCTCAAAACTCCTACACGGCGCATCAACATTCAGCAATAATGTAGGCAGTGTATCATCAACACAACTATTCACTTCATCATCGTTGATTAATGCATTAATCATAAAACAATCATCATCATATGCATGATTCTTTGAGGCATGAAATATATTTAAACGCAATTCCATATTACCAAACGTGACTGTCATGAAACCATCTCTATAATTAATACAAGCATTGGTCGTAGCTAAGAAGGGTCGGCCAAGAATTATAGGGACAGATTTCTTATTTTGAACTCCGAGTTCCATGTCTAGAACTACAAAATCAACCAGAAACACATACTGATCAACCTTAACCAATACATCTTCAAGAATTCCTCTTGGGGTCTTAATAGATCGATCGGCTAATTGCAAAGTCATGGCTGTTGGTTTCAATTCTCCTATGCCAAACTTAGAGTATAAAGAATAAGGCTTGAGATTAACACTTGCACCCAAATCTAATAATGCTCCATCAATCGTGTGATTTCCTATAATGCATGAGATGGTGGGGGTTCCAGGATCTTTAAGCTTGGGAGGAAGATCACAGCGAAGGATTGAGCTAACTTGCTCAGTCAAGAAAATCTTCTTAGAAACATGAGATCTAGATTGCCTTTTATGAGTGCAAAGATCCTTGAGGAATTTAGCATAGGATGGAATTTGTTTAATAGCATCAAGAAAAGGAAGGTTAATGTGAACTTTCTTAAACACATCCATCATTTCATCTAATTTTGAATTCCTGTATGGAGTGGAAGTAGGATCTACTAAAGCTTCAGGAAAAGGAACCTTAGGAACATAAGTCGTGGGATTTGGTTCTTTCTCATGAGATGATGTCATGTTCGGTGATGCATGTAAATTGTCAATAGAATCATGAAGACTTGGAGTCAGAATATCAGATGATGAATTAGGTTCTTTTGATGCATGTGAATCTTGATCTAATGATTTCTGAGATTGAGAGACATGCATATCTTGATCACATGTAGCTTCATCTGGTTTCTCTATATTGACAAAAGTCTTACCACTTCGAAGAGTAGTTACAGCCTGGAGTTGTTCATGAGACGAGTCTATAGAATGTTGGCCTATAGGGTTTGGAATAGCTTAGATTGCCAATTGCCCATCCTCTCTTCTAGACAAAGCATTAGCTAGTTGACCCATTTGAACTTCCATCTTAGCTAAAGCTTGAGAATGGAAGTGACGTAGTTGGTTATTAGCTTCAAAAGAGTCCAAGGCCTTCAAAAGTCGATCATCAATACTTGAACTTTGACTCGATTGTTGTGGAGGAAGAGACGATTGATTTTGAGGTCCTTGACTCTGGGGAGGTATGTCGTGCCCCGACCCGCGAAAGCCCAACCGGGCCGGGCGACGCGAACCGGAACCTAACTAAATGCGGAAATAAAGGCGAGGGGTTCCCCCAACTTACTGATTTCATTAAACAATTCATAAGCACCCCTGAATATTACAACAAAATTAAAGCTCAACAGATATAATATAATATTCAAAAACTTCAAAGGGTTTACAACAGTTTATACATCATACTCCCGTAGGAGACTAACTATAACAAAAGTGTAGAAAGGGATCACCGGTCCTCAAACCCCGCCAGACGCCGCCGCGCCACGAAACACCTGCCCGGTAGGGGCTACTGAAGAAGAGCTGGCGCCTGCACCTGCAAAACGCAGCCCGGGTAGGAGTGAGCATAAAGCTCAGTAGGGTTCTACACTACGTCACACAGAAGGAAGGGGAACGCAAGAGTGTCGCCCTCGAGTAAGACCTGGGTGTATACAGGGGCCCCATAACCCCACCGCGTGTCCCTGAGGCCCAGGGGCAGCACTCAGTAGCAGGAACAACACTGGCGACACAACTACAGGAACCCAACACTGCAAGGTCCACACAGTGGGACACTGGCTACACCTCAGCAACTGACTCAAGGCTGACACGACCTCTATAATCACCAAGCAACATGTGTACCAGTCATCTAAGCCTATCATCAAATTCGACTGGACACCACCATTCAAACCGGGTCCTAACTACCCAACCCCGGTCCTAGGGCGAAATCCGAGCTTACAGCCTCGGGACGGCGATCCACAAATCACCCACGCCCTAACCATGCAACTAATGCACAACAGAGAATGCATGCTATGAACATACACAAGCAATAGGAAAATAGGCATGCAACAGTATGACAAGGCAGCATACAAGTCCAACCGGACCGCTGCAACGGTACTACCAACCGCTGCCAGCCGATCCGCAGCGGGTCCCGGCATTACGACGGTACCACGACCGTCAACCGCGGACTCCTGCAACGGGAAGCAACCCCGAAAACTTCGATGAACAGTAAAAATATAATATTATGATCCGAGCTTATAATATTATACTCAAAACACCAAAATGTTCTCTACAAGCAGCTAGTTGACCCCGTCGGTCTGACATCCAAACGATGTCGGATTTAAGATCCAACTTAGAATCCAGTAGATTTATATTCCAGGATCAACACATCCAAAATCCAGAATCATCCAACGGTTGGATTAACGGGAAAACATTAATCAAAACAGCTAATCAAAACTCCATAAAACACCATCAGCCAACTTGGGATCGATCCGGAACAATTTGGATCGATCCAAAGCTTCATACCAACCCATAAAACGCCATCAGCCAGCTTGGGATCGATCCGGAACAATTTGGATCGATCCAAAGCTTCATACCAACCCATAAAACGCCATCAGCCAGCTTGCGATCGATCCAGAACAATTTGGATCGATCCAAAGCTTCATACCAACCCATAAAACGCCATCAGCCAGCTTGGGATCGATCCGGAACAATTTGGATCGATCCAACGCTTCATACCAGCTTCAGATCAGCCTCGTCGCAGGCCACGAGAAAAATCATCAAAATTCGTAGAAAAATCGGAAAAATACGAAATAAGATGGAATGGAAAGCTAATTGAGAGATCTACAACTATCATGTTTATAAAAAGCCAAGATCATACACGTACACGCCGGAAAACTCGCCGCAAGCCGGCTGTTCTTCAAGAACAGCAGAAAACCGGAAATTCCGAGATTAATCATGCATAAAACCTACTCAAATCTCAACCAAAGATTATGAAACTTATATCAGTAATTCTAATAGATAAGATACATCCCACAGCACAATTTCATCAAAATCTAACGGCTAGATCTAACCAAACCCATTAATTAACTCATGTAGGTAGAACACCTACCTAACAGCGCTTTCCTCGGCTGATTCCCCGCGAGTTGATCACCAACAAGGTTCCAAACCACTTCAGGGGGCTTCCTCTCGTCGCCACAGATCCAACAAGCTTTCAAGCTCCCAAAACGGTGGCCGGAGGAGGAAGAACGGAGGAGAAGAAGATGGCTGCCCCGGAAGGAAATAGAGGAAAAAAATAGAATCGCGGGAGAGAAGGAAGGAGAAGGAAGAAGAAAAGAAGGAAGAAGAGAAGGAGAAGAGAAGGAGAAGATAAGGGGAAGGCCAGGGAAGGTCAGGGAGAAGGTGAAGGAGAAGGTGAAGGGGAGGTCCTCTCCTCTGACAATGGAGGACGACGGCCAGATTGGTTGTCTTCTCCAAGGACAACTGCCCAACCTGCTCCACTGCCGTTCAACTGCTTGCTACAGTGCCTGGATCGATCCAAAATGTTTGGATCGATCCGAACAGGTCAAAAACCCACCGACTCGCTCACGAATCCGATCGATCGCTCGATCGATCGCTCAAGGGCCGTAAGCTGCCCAAAAAGCAAGCTTCAGCGCGCCCGAGCTGGGATCTTCCGATCCCGGGTCCACCTAACCATTCTAAACAAACACTAACACAAACAAGGTCAGTGTGTGCACACGCGGGTGTGAAACAAACCGATAAGGTGCAATTTACAAAATTGCCCTTGTAGTCCACAACGAGCTACGGGCCCGACCCAGGCGGTCGACCCAGAAATAAAGCGACAGGTCCTCACATCCTAATACCCTTAAAGGAAATCTCGTCCCGAGATTCAATAAAGGTAGGGCTCGGAAACAGAAAAACAGTTACACTAAAAGACAGGACAAGAGGTGCCTCGAGATGAAAACAACTGTGGAAACTTCTGCTGCTTGCGCGCCTCGCGCTCCCAGGTCATCTCCTCGGTGCCTCTGTGCCTCCGCAGTACCTTGACCAAGGGAATCGTCTTGCCCTACAAGACCTGATCCCTCCGGTCAAGTACTCGAACTGGCTGCTCGACGAACGTCGTGTCTGCCTCAAGCTCGATGTCATCCACCCTGATGACATGAGATGGATCTGGGTGATACTTCCTCAGCATCGACACATGGAACGCCGGATGCACAGCCGACATGTGCTGAGGAAGATCCAGGCGGTAAGCTACCTCGCCGATCCTCTCTAGGATCTCAAACGGCCCGACAAACCTCGGCGCCAATTTACCACCTCTGCCAATCCTGACGGATCCTCTGTACGGCGATGCTCACAGGAACACTCTGTCACCGACTGCAAACTCTAACGGTCGTCGCCTCTGATCTGCATAACTCTTCTGCCGGCTCTGAGCCGTCAGAAGTCTCTGCCTGATCTGCACTGACCTATTTGACGACCGCCTGATGAGGTCTGGACCGGTGAGTGAAGCCTCTCTAACCTCTGTCCAGCACACTGGGGAACGACACGGCCTACCGTACAACGCCTCGAAAGGTGCTACTCCAAGACTGGACTGGTAGCTGTTGTTGTAGGCGAACTCCACCAAGGGAACGTGCTCCTCCCAGCTGCCTCCGGCGTTGAGGACACATGCTCTCAGCATGTCCTCTAAGATATGGATCGTCCGCTCTGACTGTCCGTCTGTCTGCGGATGAAATGTCGTACTGAAAGTCAGGTGTGTGCCAACTGCCTCCTGAAAGCCTCGCCAGAACCTGCTGGTAAACATGGGGTCACGGTCTGACACGATAGAAACTAGAACTCCGTGTAGTCTGACCACCTCTCTGACAAGAGAACTGCTATGTGGCACACATACTCATCCCATATTTGCTGACCTGACCTCTGCATCTGGTCTCTGGATCTGATCTCTGCATCTAATCTCTGTGCCTGATCTCTGCATCTAATCTCTGTATCTGATCTCTGCATCTAATCTCTGTATCTGATCTCTGCATCTAATCTCTGTATCTGGTGCCAACCAAGCTGACGACGAAATCCATGATTTATCTCCATGCCTCCTGAATGAGCAGCAACAGGAGAGGAGTAAACCTCACGTAGGATGTCCTCGTGTAACTCTGGATCTGCTACTCCACCTCTGGGGTACTATCAACTGTCTGCTAAAGCCGTCAGGAAACTCTATAGGCTCGCTGTCGTCATCGCTCCACGCCGTCATGGTCCTGGTGCAGACTCTCGGGGTAGGGTTGCCTCGGCCTCCACCTCGTCTGGTCTCTGCTCTCTGCCAACTCTGTCTGATCCTCTGCACGGAGGAACCTTCAGGAAAACCCTATCAGGAACTGTGGACTCCAAAGATCATCACCTCTTACCTGAGTAGCTCTCTCGTCTGCTCTGTGCTGATCTCCCTGAGTACTGTCTGACGACGTCTGGGATGGTGGATGGTGCCTCAACAACGTCGGTTGAGCAATCGGATGAACGGCACGAACTGCCGTGCTACACCTAGAATGGCACTGCATCCGTCTGGACTAATGGCTACTGGAAAAGGAAAACTCTAGTAGTGGGGCGTACTCTACCTAACAGCCTCCTGCAATCTGGTGATGACGTTCGCCATGGTGTGCTTCCGCTCCCACTCTGACACTGGAACGGGTTGTAATGGGTCTGCCGAATCCGCAACACTGCTACCTAAGCACGACCTGCCATCTGCTGACGCTGTCCAGCCCTCTATCATGTGCTTGATACCAACCACAACACGGATCTCCACGAGCTCCGAATGTATACCCTGGGTCTATATCACTCTGGTCGGGAGAGCTGGGATGCTGCAAACACCGAAGGGGAGGTCATCTGGAATCTGATCCTCGAAATCTGACCCAACTGATTGTCTGTCTCTGATGAGCTGACAAGTCCACCAAATCTGCTCTAGCCTCTCTAACCACTGCTGATGGCTAATACCCTTAAAGGCACTGACTTAGTGACTTTAAGGCAAAAGCTCCGGTCTCCTGGTCACTTTAGTCAACGGTCCCGCAGTCTTGGAGATGCCTCTACTGAATCTTGAACACCGTCTTCAATCTCAGATGTCGCACATCTGTGTCGAGCCCGGCTGAATCAATTGATCTGCCTGCCGCTGAGACTGCCCGTCCGTCGAAACCTGCCTCAGAAGGCCAAGACCTCGCGCTAGGAGCCAAATAACGCCGATACACCCTCGACAGCTGCGATGCAAACGCCAAATATCGCTGGTGCTCCTCCTCAACGCGCCAGTAAATAGGATGCTGTCGGTGAACGCTACTGCAACTGATCAGGGTACGGCTTGATGATCCTCTACATCAGATCTGTGAAAGTTGCTGGTGCGTTCGTCAGACTAAACAGCATCACTGTGAACTGATACAGTCAGTACCTCGTACGGAAGGCTGCCTCCGGGATGTCGCAATCCCGAATCCTCAGCTAGTGTAGTCGATGCGAAGGTCAAACTCTGAAGGGGTCGACAAGTCTCTCAATTGCTAACACATCACAGTTACACTGCAGCGGGCGCATACCTTGTGCTGCAACACTGGCTAGCTTCCTGACGTCCATGCAAGTATGGAGGGAAACATCCACAATGGGAACCGGAACACACTCTGAGGTAACACACCTGGGCGAACGAAATCCCGAGCTACCGACTCGGCCGACTGAGTCCTCGACTCTCCAAAAGCTGCCAGCATCCACATGCATACTCGCAACGCTCTCAACCGCCCAAAGGAATCTCGACCTCGAACTTGGTGTCCCGCGAAGGCGACAACCAGAAGGCTTCCAAGAAGGACAGCTGCACAAACAACAACAACAACAACACGAGGGGAAAAGCTGCTCTCCAGAGCACCCTCGAGAACAACGGGGAAGGAGTTCACTACAGCCGGTGAACAAACCCCAGCTCTCGACAAGCAGAAGGATCGCCGAACCGCGATCTTCAACGAGAGCGAAACAGCGCCGTTAGGTGTGCTCACGACACCTTCCCACGGCCAAGGAAGCACAACACGGTGAGCGACCAACCGACGCAACCGAGGAAGCCGTCGAACCCCAACGTGCACCACACGTGGGCGACGGACACCTAGAGGTTCCCAACCTCTAAGAAACGTTCCGACAAGAGCAACCAACCCAAGCTCTTGTCCCAATCGGTGGCAACTCTCAAGCCACACTCGACTCAGTCCCATACCGGCACGGCTACACGGGGACGAGTCGCAAGGGTGAAAACCCAGAGCCACAAAGAAAAACGCAAGCTGCGAGAAGCTCTGAAAGCTGAAGGTGGCGGCTCTGAAACTGGCTGCTGCTGAAGCTATCAACTCCTGCGTCTGCCCCAGGTACCTGCCCCAACTGAGGCACTAGTCCACCGCTTTGGCCCACACCGTGTGTCACGCCCGACTGCTTCGCGGTAAGCGCCCAGCGCCCCTCGCAACCAGCACCGTCGGCGAAAAGACCCACAACGGCTAGCACTCGAGCACCCGGTGGACTACCTCTCAGTATGACGGTCCAGGCTACCTCTCAAAGGACCGGCACGACGCTGCTGCTGCCACGGCTGTCGCTGATGCTGAAACCTCTGCCTCTGCGAACGGCTACCCTGCCGTTCCCCAGAAGTAGGAATGACAACCCCGAAACTCACCACAACTGCCGGCCAACTGCCTGGTGTCAACCCTCAAGTCATCTGTCTCAGCATCCGGAGTACAGTCCAGGGCGTCCCCCGCTGTCGCTCCAGCATACCGAGCCAAGTGATCCAACCAACCCGCGTGCTACCACGCGGTGCGAGTACCGAGAACAGAGGAAGGTACTCCCAACTACACCACCCTCCAAGGGTAGGTGCCAAAGAACAGTACGCGAACTGTTCTCAACACACAACCAACAGTGTCCCTAGTGGCCCCGACAAGCGCCACTACGGATCGCTTTCTGGGATGGCAAGAAAACAACAGCTTCCCAAGCAAGCGATACTCCAGGATGTCCAAAACATCCGGGATCCGGGACACCTCCTTCAATCAGTCCTCTACTGTCGAAGGATCTCCAACATCGTCCCTGGGCTACTACGGGCCCACCACTCAGGATTCCAAGAGTATAAAGGCGACACGTCCTATTCCCTACTCGCTCATCTCCAGCACGGGGGGAGACACTGTCAGGCGAGGGAACGGACGACACCGGTGCGCATGCACATCTCCCCCTGAGACGTCATGACGCAACCGGGAAGCAACAAAACACAGCAGCAAATAGATAGATAAGCATGTCACACGCAATCGCAAACAGACATGCAAGGATGTTCTAGACCTAGAACTATCCCATTCCACACTCAATCTCAACCGTATCCTGATCCTAACCCTGGGATCTACAACCTATGCTCTGATACCAAGCTGTCGCGCCCCGACCCGCGAAAGCCCAACCTGGCCGGGCGACGAGAACCGGAACCTAACTAAATGCGGAAATAAAGGCGAGGGGTTCCTGATGTCGCTCAAATGTGTCACGCACAGCGGTCGCGGTGCAGTACAGCATAAGAGAGGTCGAATCCCACAGAGAGACAAGCAGGAAAGATCCAGAAATACAAATGACAATAAATTGAAAACAATCAAGAGCATAAAAAGTTAAGAAAATAGATCGGAGATGTAATGGTAAGATAAAGGTAACGAAAGAAATCAGGATTTGAATGAGGCTAGGCTTCAGGAATCACATCACTCGGATTTAGGTTCTTCTCTTCTCAATGGTTCATATGGTACTCAGTTAAGAGATTCACATCCCAATCGCCTTAACCGGAAGATATAGAATTATGAATTTGATAAAATATATAAATGTCTCTTCCTACGATTGGTTCTTCCTTTTTATTGTTCTAACCTCATCCAACCAAACCTAAGAATACGCGATACCGGCTGTCACTACAGGCAACGCGCAGCAAAAGTTCATCGGGACAAAGCCCTAACTCTAACCGGATCTCTAAGAATACACAATACCAACTCTCACAATCGGCAATGCATAGCAAAGATCTCACGGTATAGAGCCCCAACCTTATCTAACCAGATCCCTAAGAATATACAATACCAGCTGTCACTACGGGCAATGTATAGCAAAGGTCTCACGAGACTCGGTAGGAGAATTGAAGGAGATAACTATGGGATCACAATATCATAAAAGAAGCATGACTGGATTTATAATAATGTTTAACCACAAAGCAATCTGTGAAGATCCAATACATAAGAAGAGTTTAACAATAAAGATTAAAAACATGAACCATCGTTGGAGAAGAAACCCTAATCCTCGCTAGATCATCCGTCCGCCATGCCCGTGGATTACTCGGCCATAGATGGAGATCTCTTCATCTTTTTCCTCTTGAAAAACTCCTGAAAAGAGCCTCCAAAAACGTCCAAGAAGTCCCCCTTTGATTAGCCCTAAGTTTCCTATTTATAGGGTCCAAGAATTAGTAAACTCGGATTAATCAAAACCGTTGATTTTCGTCACTGGGCAAGTCCGATCGATCCTTCTCGGGATGTTGGATCGATCGGTCTCTTGAGATCTCCAATCTTCTAACTTCGCCCGTGTCCGATCGATGGACGGATCGATCGAACTCTGCTCCTCTAAAAAGCATACGTTCTGTCACCCTTTAATTCCCAAGTCCGATCGATCGGATTATGTATGTTGGATCGATTGGTTGAGTAAAAATCCGCTGTTTTTGACTTTTTCCGAGTCCGATCGATCGGACCATTGGTGTCGGATCGATCGGACCCTATAGGAGCGAAGGAGGGATCGATCGGATCATATTAAGCCAAATAACGCATGTTCTGTCACGATTTTGTCAGGTCCGATCGATCGGCGGATCGCTCGGACTTCCAGCTTATTTTCCTTTCTGCCATTCAGACTGCGCATCGGTACTGAAATTGCCGTAACTTCTTCTAGGAAACTCGGAATCACAAACCGTAAAATTCCCCAGAATCTAGACTTCAAGAGCTTTCCAACCATATATGGCACATCATCTGATTCTTCATGAGAAGGTACAGATTAATTGTTGAAGTTGATCCATATACTCTTTTCAGCTTCTTTTAGCTCCAATTTCCTGCATTTTCCAAACAACCATGTGAAGCAACATATAGATATAAAAATAGTAATAAAGATGCTGATTAAGGATAATAATTTAGCAATTGAGATGGTTTTAAGGTTGTTCAGAGTGCACTTTCATGCACTCATCACACCCCCCAACCAGCTTATTGCTAGTCTCTAGCAATTCAAAGCGCATAGAATATAATTAAGCACACTAACGGTTCAAGGATGTAGACAAGCATGATAAAAATTCTACCTTATCAAGTCAATAGTGTTTCATACAGTACAGAGCATGAAAACTTCTTATACTCATACACATACTACCAACATATGAAATCAACTTCTACACATCAAAACATGCTAATCACCATCCAGAAGAACACATGTGACGTGACAAATAAATGTTACGTGCAGAAGCAACTTCTACCCACCATTAGTCCAAACACACTACTATCATCATGACCAATCATCCAACCCTCGCACTTTAAGTACAGCATGCTCTTTCTCTATTTTTTTCTTTTCAACTATCAGACATTTTGCCTTTTTACGCGAGCACTCTCCGCTTCTTGAGGCGCAGAGACCCAGTTACTTAGCAAAACACTTAGTAGTTTTTTTTTTTTTCGCTATAAGTGGTTCTACCTTTTTACGCGAACTACCCGCTTCCTGAGGCAAGAACACCCGGTTACTCAGTAGATCACTTAATAGTTGTTTAGGCACAGCTTTATCAAGCTCCAGAACTTTTTCTGTTTTTTTTTTCTCTGCATGCAATACTCAACACTAGCTAATGTTGAAATCATGGTCTCGATGGACAATAGCATGCTCATTCCTCTAGTGAGTATAATTACTACTGCACATAAAGTGTTCGTGTGTGGATCACATGATGTTATACGTTCAGGTTATCACGCATGCAATCAATGTATTGGTCAATCCATATGAAAGCAACATGCATAATAAGCATAAAAATTTCAGCTCATGTACAATTTCTAGTAACATAATCAATTCAACACTATTAAACTCAATAAGGTAGCATGCATAAGGTCATGCATGCCAACACCCCCCAACCTGAAATTCACATTGTCCTCAATGTGTGCTAATCATGTAAATAAGCAGAAGGGTATTGGCTGAATTTTCATATATGACAGAAATAAAAATAGTAAATCGAAATAAGAGCGAGGCCACCTGAGAGAATATCGATTATCTCCTCAAGGCTCCTCATGGTGGCCGAATTTCTCATCTCCAGAATAGTGGTCGAATTCCTCAAGCAAGGCAAACGGTGGTCCAACATCCTAAGAAATAAGAGAGCAAACAAAAACAAATAAAAACAAAAGCAAACAAACTAAAACAAACTATCCTAATCAAAAAGGGAAATGATAGATAGGAGAAAGATCATCCCTCGTAGACAGGGTCTACGAGAGAAACAGTGTGCTCCTCAGGGTCCGCTTTCTCTGAAATCTATTTCAAACGCTGTCCATTAACCGTAAACAGCCTCCCATCCTTTGGGTCTTCAACTTCCACAGCCCCATTCTCAAATATTCTGCTAATGGTGAAGGGGCCTGTCCAGCGTGATCTCAGCTTCCCAGGATGAAGATGCAGTCGTGCGTCATACAGATAAGCTTGCTGTCCGACTTGAAACGTCTTCCGCAAGATCTTCTTGTCATCGTAGGCCTTTGTCTTTGCCTTGAAAATCCTAGAACTCTCATAAGCATCGTTCTTGAGTTCCTCTAGCTCAGACAGCTGGAGTTTTCGTTCCTGACCTGCAGCATCCAAAGTAAGATTTAGTGACTTAATAGCCCAATATGCCTTATGTTCTAATTCAACTGGAAGATGACATGGTTTTCCATAAACAAGGCGAAACGGCGACATCCCCAAGGTAGTCTTGTAGGCAGTACGATATGCCCACAACGCGTCTGATAGCCTCAAGGACCAGTCCTTTCGGTTGGGGCTCACTGTCTCCTCCAGGATTTGCTTTATCTCTCTATTGGCTAATTCAGCTTGGCCATTCGTCTGTGCATGATAAGAAGTGGAAATCTTATGTGTAACTCCATACCTGCGCATCAAAGCCTCAAAAGAGCGGTTACAAAAATGGGATCCTTGGTCACTAATAATGACCCTAGGAGTACCAAATCTAGACAAAACATGCTCTTTAAGAAACTTGATGACAGTGGAATGATCATTATTCCTATATGCAATAGCCTCCACCCACTTAGACACGTATTCCACAGCCAACAATATATATAAATAGCCAAAAGAAGAAGGGAAGGGTCCCATAAAGTCTATACCCCAACAATCAAAAATCTCGACAGCTTGAATTGGGTTAAAAGGCATCATATGTCTCCTAGATAAAGCTCCTAGTGTTAGGCATCTATCACAGGATTTGCAGAAAATATTAACGTCACGAAACATAGTAGGCCAGTAAAAACCACATTGAAGAATTTTAGCAGCAGTCTTTTTCATCGAAAAATGGCCTCCACATGCATGAGAGTGACAGAATGTAATGATGCTTTCGATTTCATAATCAGGGACACACCTGCGCATAATCTGGTCAGGACAATACTTAAACAGACAAGGATCATCCCAATAAAATTTCTTTACCTCAACAAAGAATCTACGCTTATCCTGCGCACTCCAAAATGAAGGGATCTCACCTGTCGCTAAGTAGTTAACAATGTGCGCATACCAGGGCAGTCTTGCAACTGAAAAGAGTTGCTCATCAGGGAAGTCATCCATGATTGGTGGCTCATCTTCCGCTACTTCCACCATCAGCCTTGATAGGTGATCAGCAACAACATTCTCCACGCCCTTTTTATCTTTGATGGAGATATCGAATTCCTGTAAGATTAATATCCAACGAATTAGGTGCGCTTTAGCATCCTTCTTGGTGAGAAGGTACTTAAGTGCGGCATGATCAGTGAAAATAGTAATGGGAGAACCAATCAAATAAGCACGAAACTTGTCTAATGCAAAGACTATAGCCAATAGTTCTTTCTCAGTGGTAGAATAATTCATCTGTGCATTATTCGAGGTTCGGCTAGCATAATGAATAACATGAGGTTTACCATCTTTTCGCTGTCCTAAAACAGCTCCCACAGCAAAATCACTTGCATCACACATCAATTCAAAAGGAAGGCTCCAATCGGGTGGTTGCACAATAGGTGCGGAAGTCAATTTATCAATCAAGGCTTGAAAAGCCTTCTGACAATCAATAGTCCACTCAAAAGGGGTATCCTTTATCAACATATTACATAAAGGACGAGCAATGGCAGAAAAATTTTGAATGAATCTCCTGTAAAAACCAGCATGCCCTAGAAAGGATCTAACATCTTTAACGGTCTTTGGCACAGGAAGATTTGAGATGAGATCGATTTTTGATCGATCTACCTCAATGCCTTTGGAAGAGACAATATGGCCCAACACAATGCCTGAGGGCACCATGAAGTGACACTTTTTCCAATTAAGCACAAGGTTCTTCTCCTCACACCTGCTCAAGACTCTCTTTAAGTTTTGCAAGCATGCATCAAAAGTATTACCAAATACAGTCAAGTCATCCATATATACCTCCATACATTCCTCGATCATATCAGCAAACATACTCATCATGCAACGCTGAAAAGTAGCAGGATCATTACACAATCCAAATGGCATTCTACGAAAAGCATAAGTACCAAAAGGACATGTAAAAGTAGTTTTTTCCTGATCCTCTAAAGCAATCTCAATCTGATAATATCCAGAATAACCGTCGAGAAAACAATAAAAAGGATGTCCAGCTACTCTCTCTAAAATCTGATCTAGAAAAGGCAGTGGAAAATGATCCTTACGGGTGGCAGCATTCAATTTTCTATAATCTATGCACATACGCCATCCTGTCACTAATTTAGTGGGGACAAAGTCTCCACTTTCATTTTTAACAACAGTGACACCAGATTTTTTAGGCACAACCTGTGTAGGACTTACCCATTTGCTATCAGCAATAGGATAGATAATCCCTGCATCTAATAATTTCAACACTTCAGTTTTTACTACCTCTTTGATTGTAGGGTTCAACCTACGCTGAGGATCCCTACGAGGTACAACCCCTTGTTCAAGATTAATCATATGGGAACATATCAAGGGACTAATACCTTTCAGATCTGCTATACTCCATCCAATAGCTGATTTATGCTCATTCAAAATGCTAAGTAATTGCTCACCTTGCTCTGCAGTTAATGCTGAAGAAATAATCACTGGGTATGTATCACCTGGACCAAGATAGGCGTGCTTTAAACCTTGAGGTAGCGGCTTCAGGTCCAGTTTGGGCGGCTCTATTGATGATGGTGTTGGTGGCTGTCCTCTTTCTGGCAGTTCTTCAAACTTTGGAGTCCATGGACCTGCAAAAGAACAATGTTCCAAATTTTTACACATACCATCAACATCAACATTTTCATCCAAATCTAATTCAAGAGAATTAATTTCAGATGTAGCAAACTCATGTTCAGTGAGCAGATCAATCTGGTAAGTCTGCTGGCATTCATCATCCTCATCAGGCTGCTTAGCAACATTAAAAACATTGATTTCTAAAGTCATATTCCCAAAAGTTAACTTCATTAAGCCATTCCTGCAATTAATTATAGCATTAGCAGTAGCAAGAAACGGTCTACCTAAGATAATAGGAATCCTAGAATCAGCAGTTACTATAGCCTGAGTATCCAAGACTAAGAAATCAACAGGATAATAAAATTTATCTATTTGAACAAGCACATCCTCAACTACTCCTCGTGGAGTTTTCGTGGATCTATCTGCCAATTGCAAAATCACAGATGTCGACTTAATCTGTCCCAAACCAAGTTGCAAGTAAACAGAATATGGCATCAAATTAACACTCGCACCAAGATCTAATAAAGCTTGTCCTACTTCAGGCTCTCCAATGAAACAAGATACAGTAGGACAGCCAGGATCCTTATATTTAGGAGGAATCCTGTGCTGAAGCAATGCACTAACCTGCTCTGTTAAAAACGCAGTTTTCTTTACATGATGTCGTCTCTTCATAGTGCATAAATCTTTAATCACTTTAGCATATGTAGGAATTTGCTTAATAACATGCAAAAGAGGAAGGTTTACCTTAACCTGCCGAAGATGCTCCAAAATCTCACTGTTGGGCTCCATAGTAAATTTAGTGGATTTCAATGCCTGAGGGAAAGGGACACGTACCTGAAAGTCACCTGGTGTAGGGCCATCTGAATGATCGGTCTCTACATGGTCCTCCTCAATTCGGTCCTCTTCTTCAATAGCAATAGGAGATTCGGTGGCCTCTTGGGAAGGGCTTTTTGTTGTCTTCCCGCTTCTTGTAGTTATGGCATTCATCTCCTTCACATTATTTTGCTCAACACTAGATACCTGCGTTTGTTGAGGTTGAGCTGGGAACTTCCCTCGTTCATGCACGCTCAAAGAGTTGATCAACTTTGTGATCTGGCTCTTGATCTCTTGAATATCCTCCTTCCTTTCCTTAGATTCCTGCACAATCATAGATTTCAGTTCCTGTAAATTATCATTAAATGTAGGCCTAGGAAAACCAGATGTATTATAAGGAGGGTTAGAAAAAGGCTTATTAGGTGGCGGTTGATGATGCTCGTTGCTCTGTGGAGCGTTCGACTTTCAGCTGAAGTTCGGATGCTCTCGCCATCCTGGATTATACGTCTCTGAATAGGGAGTGTATGGCCTCCTGAATCCGCCTACTGCGTTGCAATGCTCGTCGTACCCACCTCTCATCTCAGCATAGGTGGGGCAATCTTCAGTCTGGTGGTCCACGCCTTGGCAGATTGCACACGGCCCAGCCAGCCTTGTAGGGTCATTGTATGGAGAGGTCCGGGCTGCCATCATATCTTTGGTCTTTAATAGCTCCAGCTCCCTTGTTAGACTCTCCACTTTAGCCTTGAGTGCATCCTCCTCCCGCAGCTGATAAATTCCTCCACCTGGTTGTTGCGGTGGTGGTCTGGCCCTGTTTGTACTTTCTGTTGCATTCGGTCCAGTCCATGTATGAGCTTTCTCAGCAAGCTCAGTCAAGTATTCAATTGCTGCATCAGGATCTTTTTGCAAAAATTCACCATTGCACATCATCTCAACAAATTGACGTTCTCTAACAGTTAAACCATCATAGAAATAACTAACAAGACGCCAACTTTCATATCCATGATGGGGACATAAATTCAACATGTCTTTAAATCGTTCCCACGCCTGATACAAAGTTTCACTATCCTTCTGTGTGAAGGTCGCAATATGTCTCTTAAGTGCGTTGGTTTTTTGTTGTGGGAAATACTTGGTGAGAAATATCGGTGTCATTTCAGCCCAAGATCTTATAGATTGTGGCCTCAAGGAATATAACCAACTCTTTGCTCTATCCTTCAGTGAGAAGGGAAAGAACTTAAGTCGGATCATATCAAGTGCACCTGGTTGGCCATGGAAGGTCGCTACTACTTCCTCAAACTCCCTAATATGCACATATGGATTTTCATTCTCCAACCCATGAAAGGTAGGAAGCAACTGAATCATGCCAGGTTTAAATTCAACATGTGTTGCATTAGGTGGAAACATGATGCATGAAGGTGTAGCAGTGCGTGTTGGATGCAAATATTCTTGCAAGCTCCTAGGAGCTTGTTGTTCCTCATGCTCAGCCATAATGAAAGTATGATGTGAAGTTTGTGACTGTGCGTCAAAGAGATCAGCAATATATGTCTCACTATCAGAAGTTTCAGAATCACCCTCGGGACGTCTAGCAAATCTGCCTAGTTCGTCTCTATACCGAGGCATACACCAGCAAACACACGATCCAAAAGATGCAAACCAACTAAAAAAAATTCAAAACCAAAATAAAGAAATAAAGACTAAAGAAAATGAACGAAGTTACCGCTTTCGGTGTCTACAATCACTGTAATCTGATTCTGGCACTTTTCTGAACCGTCTCCCCGGCAACGGCGCCACTTTTTGATGTCGCTCAAATGTGTCACACACAGCGGTCGCGGTGCAGTACAGCATAAGAGAGGTCGAATCCCATAGAGAGACAAGCAGGAAAGATCCAGAAATACAAATGACAATAAATTGAAAACAATCAAGAGCGTAAAAAGTTAAGAAAATAGATCGGAGATGTAATGGTAAGATAAAGGTAACGAAAGAAATCAGGATTTGAATGAGGCTAGGCTTCAGGAATCACATCACTCGGATTTAGGTTCTTCTCTTCTCAATGGTTCATATGGTACTCAGTTAAGGGATTCACATCCCAATCGCCTTAACCGGAAGATATAGAATTATGAATCTGATAAAATATATAAATGTCTCTTCCTACGATTGGTTCTTCCTTTTTATAGTTCTAACCTCATCCAACCAAACCTAAGAATACGCGATACCGGCTGTCTCTACAGGCAACGCGCAGCAAAAGTTCATCGGGACAAAGCCCTAACTCTAACCGGATCTCTAAGAATACACAATACCAACTCTCACAATCGGCAATGCATAGCAAAGATCTCACGGTATAGAGCCCCAACCTTATCTAACCAGATCCCTAAGAATATACAATACCAGCTGTCACTACGGGCAATGTATAGCAAACGTCTCACGAGACTCGGTAGGAGAATTGAAGGAGATAACTATGGGATCACAATATCATAAAAGAAGCATGACTGGATTTATAATAATGTTTAACCACAAAGCAATCTGTGAAGATCCAATACATAAGAAGAGTTTAACAATAAAGATTAAAAACATGAACCATCGTTGGAGAAGAAACCCTAATCCTCGCTAGATCATCCGTCCGCCATGCCCGTGGATTACTCGGCCATAGATGGAGATCTCTCCATCTTTTTCCTCTTGAAAAACTCCTGAAAAGAGCCTCCAAAAACGTCCAAGAAGTCCCCCTTTGATTAGCCCTAAGTTTCCTATTTATAGGGTCCAAGAATTAGTAAACTCGGATTAATCAAAACCGTTGATTTTCGTCACTGGGCAAGTCCGATCGATCCTTCTCGGGATGTTGGATCGATCGGTCTCTTGAGATCTCCAATCTTCTAACTTCGCCCGTGTCCGATCGATGGACGGATCGATCGAACTCTGCTCCTCTAAAAAGCATACGTTCTGTCACCCTTTAATTCCCAAGTCCGATCGATCGGATTATGTATGTTGGATCGATTGGTTGAGTAAAAATCCGCTGTTTTTGACTTTTTCCGAGTCCGATCGATCGGACCATTGGTGTCGGATCGATCGGACCCTATAGGAGCGAAGGAGGGATCGATCGGATCATATTAAGCCAAATAACGCATGTTCTGTCACGATTTTGTCAGGTCCGATCGATCGGCGGATCGCTCGGACTTCCAGCTTATTTTCCTTTCTGCCATTCAGACTGCGCATCGGTACTGAAATTGCCGTAACTTCTTCTAGGAAACTCGGAATCACGAACCGTAAAATTCCCCAGAATCTAGACTTCAAGAGCTTTCCAACCATATATGGCACATCTTCTGATTCTTCATGAGAAGGTACAGATTAATTGTTGAAGTTGATCCATATACTCTTTTCAGCTTCTTTTAGCTCCAATTTCCTGCATTTTCCAAACAACCATGTGAAGCAACATATAGATATAAAAATAGTAATAAAGATGCTGATTAAGGATAATAATTTAGCAATTGAGATGGTTTTAAGGTTGTTCAGAGTGCACTTTCATGCACTCATCAGTTCCCCCAACTTACTGATTTCATTAAACAATTCATAAGCACCCCTGAATATTACAACAAAATTAAAGCTCAACAGATATAATATAATATTCAAAAACTTCAAAGGGTTTACAACAGTTTATACATCATACTCCCGTAGGAGACTAACTATAACAAAAGTGTAGAAAGGGATCACCGGTCCTCAAACCCCGCCAGACGCCGCCGCGCCACGAAACACCTGCCCGGTAGGGGCTACTGAAGAAGAGCTGGCGCCTGCACCTGCAAAACGCAGCCCGGGTAGGAGTAAGCATAAAGCTCAGTAGGGTTCTACACTACGTCACACAGAAGGAAGGGGAACGCAAGAGTGTCACCCTCGAGTAAGACCTGGGTGTATATAGGGGACCCATAACCCCACCGCGTGTCCCTGAGGCCCAGGGGCAGCACTCAGTAGCAGGAACAACACTGGCGACACAACTACAGGAACCCAACACTGCAAGGTCCGCACAGTGGGACACCGGCTACACCTCAGCATCTGACTCAAGGCCGACACGACCTCTATAATCACCAAGCAACATGTGTACCAGTCATCTAAGTCTATCATCAAATTCGACTGGACACCACCATTCAAACCGGGTCCTAACTACCCAACCCCAGTCCTAGGGCTAAATCCGAGCTTCCAGCCTCGGGACGGCGATCCACAAATCACCCACGCCCTAACTATGCAACTAATGCACAACAGAGAATGCATGCTATGAACATACACAAGTAATAGGAAAATAGGCATACAATAGTATGACAAGGCAGCATACAAGTCCAACCGGACCGCTGCAACGGTACTACCAACCGCTGCCAGCCGATCCGCAGCGGGTCCCGGCATTACGACGGTACCACGACCGTCAACCGCGGACTCCTGCAACGGGAAGCAACCCCGAAAACTTCGATGAACAGTAAAAATATAATATTATGATCCGAGCTTATAATATTATACTCAAAACACCAAAATGTTCTCTACAAGCAGCTAGTTGACCCCGTCGATCCGACGTCCAAACGATGTCTGATTTAAGATCCAACTTAGAATCCAATAGATCTGTATTCCAGGATCAACACATCCAAAATCCAGAATCATCCAACGGTTGGATTAACGAGAAAACATTAATCAAAACAGCTAATCAAAACTCCATAAAACACCAACAGCCAACTTGGGATCGATCTGGAACAATTTGGATCGATCCAAAGCTTCATACCAACCAATAAAACGCCATCAGCCAGCTTGGGATCGATCCGGAACAATTTGGGTCGATCCAAAGCTTCATACCAACCCATAAAACGCCATCAGCCAGCTTGGGATCGATCCGGAACAATTTGGATCCATCCAAAGCTTCATACCAACCCATGAAACGCCATCAGCCAGCTTGGGATCGATCCGGAACAATTTGGATCGATCCAACGCTTCATACCAGCTTCAGATCAGGCTCGTCGCAGGCCACGAGAAAAATCACCAAAATTCGTAGCAAAATCGGAAAAATACGAAATAAGATGGAATGGAAAGCTAACTGAGAGATCTACAACTATCATGTTTATAAAAAGCCAAGATCATACACGTACACGCCGGAAAATGCGCCGCAAGCCGGCTGTTCTTCAAGAACAGCAGAAAACCGGAAATTCCGAGATTAATCATGCATAAAACCTACTCAAATCTCAACCAAAGATTATGAAACTTATATCAGTAATTCTAATAGATAAGATACATCCCACAGCATAATTTCATCAAAATCTAACGGCTAGATCTAACCAAACCCATTAATTAACTCATGTAGGTAGAACACCTACCTAACAGCGCTTTCCTCGACTGATTCCCCGCGAGTTGATCACCAACAAGGTTCCAAACCACTTCAGGGGGCTTCCCCTCGTCGCCACGGATCCAACAAGCTTTCAAGCTCCCAAAACGGTGGCCGGAGGAGGAAGAACGGAGGAGAAGAAGATGACTGCCCCGGAAGGAAACAGAGGAAAAAAACAGAACCGCGGGAGAGAAGGAAGGAGAAGGAAGAAGAAGAGAAGGAAGAAGAGAAGGAGAAGAGAAGGAGAAGAGAAGGGGAAGGCCAGGGAAGGTCAGGGAGAAGGTGAAGGAGAAGGTGAAGGGGAGGTCCTCTCCGCTGACAATGGAGGACGACGGCCACGATGGCTGTCTTCTCCAAGCACAACTGCCCAACCTGCTCCGCTGCCGTTCAACTGCTTGCTACAGTGCCTGGATCGATCCAAAATGTTTGGATCGATCCGAACGGGTCAAAAACCCACCAACTCGCTCACGAATCCGATCGATCGCTCGATCGATCGCTCAAGGGCCGTAAGCTGCCCAAAAAGCAAGCTTCAGCGCGCCCGAGCTGGGATCTTCCGATCCCGGGTCCACCTAACCATTCTAAACAAACACTAACACAAACAAGGTCAGTGTGTACACACGCGGGTGTGAAACAAACCGACAAGGCGCAATTTACCAAATTGCCCTTGTAGTCCACAACGAGCTACGGGCCCGACCCAGGCGGTCGACCCAGGAATAGAGGGACAGGTCCTCACAAGGTACATATGGTTTTTGCCCCCAAGGTTGAGATGGTTGAGCTTGGAAAGACCGATATGAAGGTCAAAACGGTGGAGTTTGGCTTTGAGAATTTGTAGGATATGACGTTTGAAACTTCGAAGGATAACTTGGAGTTTGAGCACCCACGGATGGCCTTGAATTAAAAGAAGTTGGTTGTTGGCTAGGTGTTCTCCAAGAAAAATTTGGATGGTCTCTCAAACTAGGATTGTAGGTATTGGAATAAGGATCATAAGCTGGTTTAGATTGCCCATAAACTGCATTTATATGTTCCTGTACTAACTCTGGATAATGGCATGCTAAATGGCAGTCAGTAACATCATGACCAGGGGTAGAACACAAGAAACAAAGTTCCCCAGAAGATGGAAACATAGGAGGAATAGAAGTATCAACCTGATTTGTTATTTGGGTAAAAACTTGATCAAGTTTCCTACTTAATGCATCAACTTGTTGGGCAAGACGGGTTGACTCATTTAGTTCAAGGATTCCTCTAGGATTAGATTGGGTTGAAGGTCTGTGATTATTCTTAGAGGAAGTGGCATGATGTTGAGAGTTTTCAGCAAGTCTCTCAAAGAGTCTCTAAGAATCATCAAGAGGATTGGTAATGAAAACTCCACCACAAGCAGCATCTATAGTCAACTGATGTTTCTCCTTAAGACCTTTATAAAAATGTTCTACTATGGCTCATTGAGGAAACTGATGATGGGGACACTTCCTAAGAAGCTCTCTATAGCGGTCCCAAGCATCATGGAATGCTTCATCGTCGGCTTGTCTAAATGAAAAAATCTGATGACGAAGATCACTAGTTTTAGTAATCGGAAAGAATTTTTCAAGAAATTGGGCTTGTAATTGAGACCAAGTAGTGATAGATCGAGGTTCCAAAAAAGTAAGCCAATATTTAGCTTTACCTTTAAGAGTAAAAGGAAATAGTTTGAGTCGCCAAGCATCTTCAGTAAAATTATTGACTATCACTGTAGAACTAATCAAAATCAACTCCTCGATATGATTGTATGGATCTTTATGAGATAGTCCGTGAAAGGTTGGTAAAGATTGTAAAGATTGTGGCTTAATCTCATAGTGGTCTGCCCCAATCACCAGAGGTTGAATGCAAGAATGGAAGTGAATGAAGTCGGAACATAAAAATCCTTCATGGCCCTACGACCTTGATCTTCAAGTTGGTTAGGATTAACATTAGGTTCAGGAGGGTCATTAGGGTTATCAATGGTTTGATGAGGCGGAGACGAAACTAATGGTTTATGCGATGCACGACAAGAAGCAAAATCTTCTTTCAATGTAAGAGAAAGATCTGGGTCCTTATCATCATTCATTCACACATTACAAAGATCTAAAAGAGTTAGGAATACAAACAGTGCAATGTCGATGACGTGTTTGTTGAAGATCACACCTTCACCGCTTGGAAGGATGCTCCGTCGTTCTCCCCCTAATGATCACAAAAAGATATGGAAATATTAGCACTAAAACTATTTTTTTTATTTTTTTATTATATAATAAATGATGGGAAACAACTAATTAAGCAAGAAACTATACTAAGTAAACAACTCAAAACACCGTATAGTCCCCGGCAACGGCGCCAAAATTTTGATAGCGCTTGAAAAGTGTCGTGGCTTAACAAGGCTAACCAAAATTACTATAATTTTCCGGTGCTCTACTTTAACTACTAAGGAACTAGTAGATAGCGGAGAGTCCAAGTCGAATCCACAGGGACTTAGGTGATTGAGATTGAACGCTTAGCTAGTCTCCTACGAATGAGTTGGGAAAAGATTACGGTTTGATATTAAAGTAAATTTATACTAAAGGGTTTATGAATATGAGAGAAGAGACCACAGGATTCTTAATCAATAACCAAGGTTCTACCAGATCTTCCTAAGATTAGGGCACGTTAATCACGATGAATGGCTTTCCTAATAGTTGATAAGTGAATGGCTAGTTCTCCTCATCACTCAACAAGTTCTTGTTAGGATTCCTTGTTGGCAAGAACAATTACCTAAAAAAATCAGTGACCGAATGATTAGTTACGTTCACTGCTAATGAACCCTCTTATCAGAATGAATTCATCGCAAGTAGTAATACGGATATGGATTTAGGTGTAAGATCAAGATGGGTTTAGCATCTTGATGCCCAAATCTACAAATGTAGGATGTATGAAGGATTAGAGATAGAACGTAGTGGTTCTAACACTACTATAGTGGTTCTAGCACTATACAATCCCTAATCACGAAGAAGATTTCATTCGAGATACCATGGGACTAGCATGGTACTCCTAATAGATGAATCCAATCCAAGCCCTAGCAAACACAAGCTCCGGAATCAAGTGCAAACGAGAACAACCCACACATCCAGCAGGAAATCAACACCAAAATATAAAAGAAATAGAGATCAATCCATATAAGCCAATCAATAATGTATACAAGCCCTAGATCTAAGAAATCCATAATAGAAACCCTAGTTACATCATAAGAATCCCATGGCTAGGGTTTTAGTTACTCATCTTTAGCGATCGATCCATAGGTGAAAGTCGAGGAACTCCTTCCGTCATGGATCTCCTCCAAAGAATCGTCAAAGAAAAGTTCAAAAGAATGACAGGAAAACTCTCCCAAAAAAGGTCCAGGAAAAGCCCCCAGAAATCCCTAAAAACTGACTATTTATAGCCTAGGAAAATATCCTCCCACGGATTAGATCTGAGCCGAAGATCTTCCTTTCTGGCCGCAAAGGATCGATCCTTCCAAGGAGTAAGATCGATCCTACTATCTTCAATTGCTGGTGACGCCCGTGAATGATCGATCCTACTAGTTGAGTAGAATCGATCTTTCAACTATTGTCTTGCTACGTCCCGTGGAGGATCGATCCTTCCTTTGAAGGAAGATCGATCATTTTATATTTGTTCTTTGTCTAGTTGCTGGTAAAGTAGGATCGATCCCTTCAATAGAGGAAGATCGATCCTTCATGCCAGAATTGCCCGAATATACTTCTTTTAGCTCCAAAGTTGATCTAACTCATAATAAGGTATGTTATACTTGAAATGGGATAAAAGTAGTCAGTGAAGCACTGCTCGGAGACCAACAAAGCCAAATTACAAGGGTGTTTTGTGCACTTTTCAAGTCTTATCACACCCCCCAACTTGATCTTTGCTAGTCCTCGAGCAAAGCAATCAAAAATTAAAATTAAAGCAGTAAATCTAACTAGCCACTTTCGTAGGTCTCACGATTGCTCTTAGCATGTGCAACAAGTCTTTAAACCCCTGGGTGGCCCTAGTGGAGGAGTTATAGTCTCCTGAGGGTTTCCAGTGATGATACCCACAAACATCTATACATCCCCTTTTACATATCATCCGAAATCCATTATCATATTCATTGATTCAAATACACTAAGTATAAACAATATCCATGAATCTATTCTTCAATCCATAGTCATATAAAAGTAAAGTAAATAAGAACAGGTCATAGCACACTTCCAGTACTTCAACATATTTAATCATGATTCAAAAATAACTTTGACTCTCCAGTGTGTGGATTTGGTTCCACATGTGTCAGAGTATCCATTATATCTAAGCATTTCACTAGTTAAGATCACAATTCTAAGCAAGCACATATTTTCCACTTATCACATAACAATTTCTGTTCTTTTCTTGTATTTATTTATTTTTCTTTTTATTCACAAGGCTCTTCAACCATTTTACGCGAACAATACACCTTGTTAGGCACATTGCCCGGTTACTAAGTATGAAGTCCTTTTTTTCTTGTTAGGAAATTCAACCGTTTGACGCGAACAACACGCTGGTTAGGCATCCTGCCCGGTTACTAAGTTGAACCCCTACACTTTTCATACACAGATATTTTTTGCAGACAGAAAATTATATGTGTTCATGTATCTTCTATGACATGTCCTAGAATTGTAAATTTATTCTAGTCTCAGGCTCAGAATTTAACTTCAACTCATCCACATGTGAAAGTGCTCAAGTACAATAGGATTTGTCAAGTTATCCCTAAACCATGGTAAAAGTGTTAAAGTACAGAACTCATGCCATGCATAGCTAAATTTACTAAATTTTACATGACATATGAACTTCTGAATAAATCATCGAATAATGTTCTAAGTTATGCATCGTTATCAATAATCATCATAACTTCATTCGTCTAACACGTTATAAGGGATGTATAAAATTTGGTTATCATAAAATAAATAAATAAACATGAATTCCTATCATTCTACCCCCCAACTGAAATGTAATTGTCCCCAATTACACTAAGTTATAAAAATAAATCAAAGAATATAGGGTAGAGATAACCTGTAGATGCTTCGTACGAAAAAGTCACATTGGTGATAAAAATAAAAACAGATTTGTGGATCAAGGTTAGTCGTGAAAACCAAGTGATGTCGTGATGTCTCCCTTAGGCTTGCACCAAGTTTGTTGCATCTTCCCATATATACTTGAGCTTTAAGACCTCAAAAAGCAGCTCCCAACGACCACTTTGCATTTCTACAACGGCTCTTTAACGGCTAGTTTTCTGACTGGCGGTCGACCGTCGCATCGTCCGTCACATCATCCGTCGTGATCTTCTTGAGTTGCGGTCAATCCACCTATCGACATTCAAGCTTCACGGTCGACCGTCGCATCGACCGTCACATCGTCCGTGAGGCACTGAGAGGAAAAACACTTCCCAGGGCCGATGCCTCGTTCGACCGTCGCTTCTCCTCAACCAAGTCACATATGCCGCGGTCGACCGTCCCATCGACATCCGCATTGACCACCGCTACTTTATCCTCCGTGGTCGATCCTTTCATCGACCGCCGCATTCCCACGGTCGATCCATGCATCGATCGTCAGCGCAACAGTAACTCAAATATGAAAGTTAAAGCTTATTTTCAACATATATTTTATCACATATATATTTTATCATATAAGAACATATTCGCATCAACAAAACATCATCAAAACATCATTATGACTAACAATCTTCTCCTTTTTTATGATGACAATCTATTTATATGTGATGATAAAATATCTATTGCTCCTCCTAACTCTATGCATCTATTTCTTTGATAAAAGGTGTTCTAAGATGAATAATAAGGATGCACACCAGTCATATGATATTGAAAAGTTCTATCCATGATATTATGACAAGATAATTTATCTTTTAGTATAATTAGTTCTTTAACTAATATCATGATTGGTAGCAAAAGATCACATCACAACTTTTTCTCCCCCTATGGCATCATCAAAAAGTGGGGATAGGGCAGAGAAAAAAAATTTGATCACTAATGGAGGCTTGATATTAAATCAATTAAAATACTTATGATACCAAAAGAAGTACGGGATATATTTAGAAAAAGAAAAATATTTAAAGAGATTCAAATAAAGTACTCCCCAAACATAAGTTTTTTTATCTCCCCAAAATACAAATTATTAAAAAATTATTTTTAAAAGTGAGATGGGATGAAATTTTTTTAAAAAAATATGACACAACCAGTGGCGGTCGACCTTCAAAAGGTTCACGGTCGACCGTCGAGTACGATTTGAGCATTACATGAAAGGTTGCGTAGTCACGGTCGATCCAAGTGAATTCACGGTCGACCGTCACTTCTAGAAAATAAATTTTGAAATTTAATTTAAAATGATTTTTGAATCAATAATCTCATGAAATTTTGCATACATATGTAATTGAATATTATGAGCTAAAACTAGTCATTAAACATGAAATTCATGCATTTAATCAAAGATATGGCACATGAGTGTATGTGTGTGAAAAATGAGTATTAAGAACTCACATGCCACTTTTCCATTGCACGAAAACACTTAAAGAATTTGAGACTTATGGTGCATACAAGTCACAATATCTCATAAAAGATGATTTAAATTCATTTCAAATCAGTTAGCATTATAATGCAAAATATGACCATATGATCTCTTTTAAAATAAATCAAGATACAAGATTTTAACCAAGATTAATTCTTTTCAAGGATTCATTTTTAAATCAAAAGGACTTCATAAGGAAAATAAATCATAGAATAAAGTTCACTATAACTATTTTGAAATACCAAATAAATCATAGAGGAATAAGACTTCATACCATTGGAGGGATCATTTGATGACTATTTAGCTTACCTCCTTTTCTTGGAAACATTTTCTTGTCCTCACCATATGTCTTGGGCATCCACCATCAAGATATCACGTTTTTCTTTTAAATTTTTCTTGACAAATGGATCTCAAGCATCCCTAACACAAACATTGTCTTGATTTTTGGTACCCAAATCTTTTTGGGTCCACTATCGCTAGTTCTTGAAATGTGCATATAAGATGAATGCTTTGGAATCCAAAATATGTTAGCACTTGCATTCTTCATTAAATAGCAATTAGGAGCAATGTGTCCTATTTTACAACAATAGTGACAAATAGGTGCATTTGTAAATCTAGGAGGATGAGATGATGTTTTAACAAAGCTTATCTTTTTAAAATTATTCATCTTCCTAGGTTATAGCCAATTCCATTCTTGTTCAATGAACTACGTTGGCTATCAAGGATCTCATTAAGTATGCTCTTACTCTTCATAAACTTAGAAAAAGTAATTTTCAAATTATTATTTTCAAGAGTGAGATTCCTTTTTGATTCTCTCAAATTGATGATTTCCTTTTGTAAGTTATTTGAGTTATTTTGTAAAATGTCATGCTCACATTTGCAATCCTCAAGTTCTTTTCTAAGTGAGGCATGATCATCACTAGATGTCTTACTCATCATGCATTTGTTCTCATTTTCCAATAAGTCAATCCTATGCATGGCATCAAATTTTTCTTGTTCTAGCTTCTTCAAGTCCTTACATGAAGCATAATATTTCTTTTTAAGCGACTTGAAATCTTTTGCTAATGAATGATAAGCTTGAAAAGGTTCATCAAAGGCTAGCTCATCATTTACCTCATGATCTTCTTCCTCATCCCCGATGGCCATTAGACAAATATTTGCCTTTTCTTGCTCTTTTTCATCGATGAGGAATCCTTATCGCTTTCACTCCAAGTTGCCATCATGCCTTTCTTTTTCTTGAAAATATTCTTTGTTGGCTTCTTGAGTTGAGGGCAATCGGGTTTATAGTGTCCGGGCTTTCTACACTCATAACATATAATATCATTTAAATTAGATGAGGTAGAGTTTGATTTTTCACCTTCGAAGATTTTCTTCTTGAAATTCTTCTTTTCTCCTTGGCGGTTGAGCATCCTTTTGATTTTTTTTGTAATTGATGCCAATTCCTCATCACTCGAATCCGATTCTTCATCACTTGAACTTGATGAATCTTGGTATGACGACTTGAATGCAACCGATTTTTATTTCTTCTCTCCTTTATTATTGCTTTTCTTCAAGCTCATCTCATAGGTCATGAGTGAACCCATGAGCTCATCAAGTGATAACTTGGAAAGGTCTTTAGCTTCTTCAATCGCCGTCACCTTAGGATCCCATGCTTTAGGTAGACACCTAACTATCTTTCTTGCAATTTCATCATTAGCATAAGATTTTCCAAGAGATTGAAGCACATTTAAAATATTATTGAAACGAGTAAACATTTCACTAATGGATTCATCATCCTTCATGGTAAATAATTCATAATCATGAACAAGTATACTTATCCTAGTCTCCTTAACTCGGTTGGTTCCCTCATAAGTAATTTTAAGCTTCTCTCATATTTCCTTGGCCGATTTACAACTTGAAATTCTACAAAATTCATTGGAGCTCAATGCATAAATAAGAAAGCATTTTGCTTTAGCATTGGTTTCCAATTTCTTTATGTCGGATGGAGTGTACTCACTCTTTAGCTTGGGCACATCCTTTCCTTCATGCGTTTTACTAGGAATGAATGGTCCATTCTCAATGGTAAGCCAAGCTTCATAGTCTAAGGATTGGATAAAAATTTCTATCCTAGTCTTCCAATAATTGTAATTTTCTCCATCAAAGTAGGGAGACCTATTGGTAGATTGTCCTTGTTGGTTTTCCACCTATACCTAGGATCCTCTAGGATCGTTAAACCTCGAATTTAGAGACGAGGCTTTGATATCAATTGTAGGTCCAAGGAGGGGGGGTGAATTGGAATCTTTTGCGGAAATACAATAGATAAAAACCAAGATAGTATGCTAGAAGACTAGTATGCTTGTTTAGATTTGAAAACAATAAATAAGGCAAGTAATGAAGGAAAAGAGAGAGTTAAGAGACTTGCACCATATTTTATAGTGGTTCGGCAAACCTTGCCTACGCCCACTTCTCTCAAGGGCCTCCTTGAGATTTCACTACTTGAAAGACCTCTTACAAGCTTTTCCACCAAGCTTTCGGGTGCTTGGGAACTTTACAACTCCTCCAACAACTGCTGGATCTCCCCCTCAAGCTTTCGGGTGCTTGAGAACCTTACAAATCACTCGAAGCAACTCTTAAATATTTCTCACAAAGTCTACTTCACAGCTTGAAGTAGGTTTACAAAGGTTTAAGCTCTCAAAAGAAGACTAAAACTTGTTACAATGTAATCTAATATCTCCCTTAGTCTTACACCAAGTTTGCTGCATCTTCCAATATATACTTGTGCTTTAAAACCTCAAAAAGCAGCTCCCAACGACCACTTTGCATTTCTGCAACGGCTCTTTAACGGCTAGTTTTCTGACTGGCGGTCGACCGTCGTATCGTCCGTCATGATCTTCTTGTGCGGGGGTCGATCCACCTATCGACCTACAAGCTTCACGGTCAACCGTCGCATCGACCGTCACATCGTCCGTGAGGCTCTGTAAGGAAAAACACTTCCCAGGATCGATGCTTCGTTTGACCGTCGCTTCTCCTCCACCAAGTCACATATGTCGCGGTCGACCGTCCCATCAACCGCCGCTACTTTTATCCTCTGCGGTCGATCCTTCCATCGTCCGTCGCATTCCCACGGTCGATCCATGTCACGCCCCGACCCGCGTAGGCCCAACCGGGCCGGAATCTAATCTACTGCGAAAATTTTGGTGATGTTTCCCTCTAATCATAGTTGTCTCTCTAGCAATTCATACTCATCCTGTATTAAACATCAATCACAAATCTCAAAACTGAAACTGAATATATTACAAATCCTCAACATGGTAAAATTTATACAAAATCTCTCCCATAGGAGGCTAACTAAGCAAAATGGTATAACTGACTATTGCCGCACCTCAAGCACCGCCAGACACCGCCACGTCATCAAACACCGGCCCGGTAGGGGCGACCGAAGAAGAGCTAGCATCAACACCTGCAAAACGCAGCCCGGATAGAAGTGAGCACTAAGCTCAGCAGGGACACTATACTACGACACTCATAAGGGAGGAAACACAACAGTGCCGCCCCCAAGTCTATCCTAGGTGTATACAAGGGTCCCATAACCCTACCAAAAGTCCGTGAACTCAGCCCCAAACACTACAGACTCTCAATAGGACATATGTGAGGACCTGTCCCTCTACCCCTGTGGCTAGTTGTGGATCGCAAGGGCAATTTGATAAATTGCACTTTGTTGGTTTGTTTCACACCCGCGTGTGCACACACTGACCTTGTTTGTGTTAGTGCTTGATTAGAATGGTTAGGTGGACCCGGGATCAGAAGATCCCAGCTCAGGAGCGCTGAAGCTTGCTTTTTGGGCAGCTTACGGCCCTTGAGCGATCAATCGAAACATTTTGGATCGATCCAGGCACTGTAGCAAGCAGTTGAGCTTGCAGCAGAGCAGTTGAGCGGTGAGGACGGCCGTGTGCCGTCGCTCTCCGTTGTCAGAGGAGAGGTCCTCTCCTTCACCTTCTCCCCACCTTCCCCGGCCTTCCTTCTACTTCTCTTCTTCCTTCCCTTCTTCTTCCTTCTTCCTTCTCGTCCGCGGTTCTGTTTTTCGTCTGTTTCCTTCCGGGGCAGCCATCTTCTTCTCCTCCTTTCGCCCTCCTCCGGCCACCGTTTTGGGCGTTCTAAAGCTTGTTGGATCCGTGGCGACGAGGGGAAGCTCCCTGAAGTGGTTTGGAACCTTGTTGGTGATCAACTCGTGGGGAATCAGCTGAGGAAAGCGCTGTTAGGTAGGTGTTCTACCTACATGAGTTAATTAATGGGTTTCGTTAGATCTAGCCTTTAGATCTTGATGTAATTGTGTTGTTGGATGCATCTTGTCTATTAGAATTACTGATATAAGTTTCATGATCTTTGGTTGAGATTTGAGTAGGATTTATGCATGATTAATCTCGGATTTTCCGATTTTCTGCTGTTCTTGAAGAACAGCCGGCTTGCGGCGAGTTTTCCGGCTTGTACATGTATAATCTTGGCTTTTTATAAACATAAGAGTTGTAGATCTCTTTGTTAGCTTTCCATGCCTGTTTATTTCATATTTTTCTGATTTTTCTACGAATTTTGGTGAGTTTTCTCGTGACCTGCGACGAGGCTGATCTGAAGCTGGTATGAAGCTTTGGATCGATCCACATTGTTCCGGATCGATCCCAAGCTGGCTGATGCCGTTTAATGGAGTTTTTGATTAGCTGTTTTGATTAATGTTTTTCCGTTAATCCAACCGTTGGATGATCATGGATTTTGGATATGTTGATCCCGGCATATAGATCTACTGGTTGCTAAGTTGGATCTTGAATCCGACGTCGTTTGGAAGTCGGATCAACGGGACCAACTAGCCTCTAAGTAGAGGTTTTGGTGTTTTGAATATAATAGTATAATGTCGGATTATAATATTATATTTTACTGTTCATCGAAGTTTTTGAGGTTGCTTCCCGTTGCAGGGGTTGCGGTTGACGGTCGTGGTACCGTTGTAATGCCGGGATCCGCTGCGGATCGGCTGGCAGCGGTTGGTAGTACCGCCGCAGCGATCCTGTTGGACTTGTATGCTACCTTGACATACTGTTGCATGCCTTTTTCTCTTGCTTGTGTATGTTCATAGCATGCATTCTCTGTTGTGCATTAGTTGCATAAGGTTAAGACGTGGGTGATTTGTGGATCGCCGTCCCGAGGCTGGAAGCTCGGATTTAGCCCTAGGACCGGGGTTGGGTAGTTAGGACCCGGTTTGAATTGTGGTGTCCAGTCGAATTTGATGATAGGCTTAGATGACTGGTACACATGTTGCTTGGTGATTATAGAGGTCGTGTCGGCCTTGAGTCAGATGCTGAGGTGTAGTCGGTGTCCCACTGTGCGGACCTTGGAGTGTTGGGTTCCTGTAGTTGTGTCACCCGTACTATTCCTGCTACTGAGTGCTGCCCCTGGGCCTCAGGGACACGCGGTGGGGTTATGGGACCCCTGTATATAGCCAGGTCTTACTTGAGAACGACACTCTTGCGTTCCCCTTCCTTCTATGTGACGTAGTGTAGAACCCTACATAGCTTTATGCTCACTCCTACCCGGGCTGCGTTTTGCAGGTGCAGGCGCCAGCTCTTCTTCAGTAGCCCCTACCGGGCAGGCGTTTGGTGGCGCGGCGGCGTCTGGCGGGGTTTGAGGACCGGTGATCCCTTTCTACACTTTTGTTATAGTTAGTCTCCTACGGGAGTATGATGTATAAACTGTTGTAACCCCTTTTGAGGTTTTGGATTATTATATTATATCTTTGAGGTTTGAAATTATTGTATTATTCAGGGGTGCTTATGAACTGTTTAATGAAATCAGTAAGTTGGGGGGAACCCCTCGCCTTTATTTCCGCATTTAGTTAGGTTCCGGTTCGCGTCGCCCGGCCCGGTTGGGCTTTCGCGGGTCGGGGCACGACAACATAGGACACTGTTTGGCGGACAAGGACACCGTTGGGCAGGTACACCTCCTCCCAAGAGTCAAGAACACCAGACACTGACTACACCTCAGATACAACTTGGAGACGACACGTGTGAGGACCCGTCCCTCTATTCATGTGACTCGTTGTTGACCGCAAGGGCAATTTGGTAAAATTGCGTCTTGCTGGTTTGTTTCACACCCGCGTGTGCACACACAGGCCTTGTTTTGGTGTATGTGTTTGAATAGGATGGTTAGGTGGACTCCGGGATCGAGAGATCCGAAATTGGGCTTGAACGGTCGTACCCTCAACACTCTGTTCATCCAGGATGACCGGGTTCGGGTCAGACTGGTGGCGTTCCAGCTCGATGGGGACGCTTTGGACTGGTGGAGAACTGTCTTGGCCGTCGGGAGCGGGAGTGACCCCTCGTGGGACATATTCCGTTCATCTTTTCTCGACGCGTACTTCCCTCAGAGTGCACGTCATGCCTTGGTTCGGGAGTACCTCACCATCTCCCAGGATACGCAGTCAGTGGCGCAGTATGTAGCTAGGTTCACCAGGCTTGCCAGGTTCGCTGGTCCAGTGGCTGATGATCCTCTTGCCAAAGCACGACAGTTTCAGTAGGGGCTACGACCCGAGATCAGGCTTCTGATGGCGGCGCGGTTTGCTGGCGCTCTCATGGAGGTGGTGAACTGTGCCTTGTCAGTGGAGGCCGTACTACTGGAGGCAGGGCCTAGGGCAGTTCAGCCAGTGTTCACCTCGAGTTCAGGGCACGTCGCCCAACCGTAGCAGGCTCAGGTTGGAGTAGGACCGTGGCGGGGGGAGACCCATTCACGACGCCATCAGCCCTATCAGCACCAGCCAGAGGACGTCGATGGAGACAGTCCATAGGCAGAGGAGGAGTTCATGGAGGATGATCCGGAGGAGTGGTTTCTGAAGGAGGAACCTCAGCAGGAGGTGTTCGCAGGGTTTCGTCAGGTCCAGCAGGCAGAGTAGAGACCCGTGACGTGTTTTGGGTGCAGGCAGCTGGGGCATTACCGTAGAGACTGCCCCCTTCGGAGGGCGCGGACCGGACAGCAACGGATGCAGGTGAGTCTGGGGTCACGTTCGTGCTATCAGTGTGGCCAGCCGGGGCACCATCGCCGAGAGTGCACGATGCTGCGAGGCGGAGGCCGTGGCAGTGGCAGTGGAGGCCTGTAGAGACTGTTGGGTTGATTTCAGCATCGGTGTCGTCTCTCCAGAGGTACTTTTACCGCTTTGTAGTATCCTGATAGGCGTTGTTTTCATTTTCCGAGCCCTACCTTTATCGAATCTCAGGACGAGATTTCTTTTAAGGGTTTTAGGATGTGAGGACTCGTCCCTCTATTCCCGTGGCTCGTTGTTGACCGCAAGGACAATTTGGTAAAATTGCATCTTGCTGGTTTGTTTCACACCCGTGTGTGCACACACAGGCCTTGTTTTGGTGTATGTGTTTGAATAGGATGGTTAGGTGGACCCCGGGATCGAGAGATCCGAAATTGGGCTTGAACCGGGCCCAATTTCCCTTCCCAACGCAGGTTGGATCGATCCGAAGTCCACTTCGGATCAATCCGACTCGCACTAGGGAAGGTCGCCCGTGAGTGGAGTTCGGATCGATCTGAGGTGGAGGTTGGATCGATCCGACTCGCACTGAGGCGTCTGTATAAGAACGGACGTCGGGCTTCTTCTCTTTTCTTTCTCCGATCTCGCCGCGACAGAGCTCGAGTCCGGCGAACTCTTGGAAGGGAATACGAAGATCCAAGGCGTTGCTTCGTGGATTGAAGCAGCTCTTGTGAGGTAGGCTTCCGACCTACGATATTCTCGGGTTTTTCTCTCGTTCTTCGTTGTTTTCGCCGGACTTTGGATGTATTTTTTGGGTAGATCTTCATGTATAGGTGATGTTTTTCGGTTTTGAAGCCATGAGTAGCTTCGTGAGCATCGGCTCAACCAACTCACCAAGTTTGGTGAAGTTTGGCTCAACTTTCCGGTCATGATCGCCGTCGAAAGCTGGCCGGAGGGCCGTTTGGGATCGATCCGAGGATGTCGGATCGATCCAAATTGCACTCAGGGTGACCTGTTCATTGGTGGAAGTCAGATCGATCCAAGGTGGTAGTTGGATCGATCCAACTTGTCCCAGGAACAGTGCCTGAGGGAATGGCTTTACGAAGTTTTCCTAGCCGGATCGATCCAAGGGTGAGTTGGATCGATCCCAAGGCTAGTCGAATCGTTCCAAGAGCAAGTTGGATCGATCGACTATGGATGTTTTCTTGGTTTTCCAGGCCGGATCGATCCAAGAGCAAGTTGGATCGATCCGAGAGCAAGTCTGATCGATCCAAAGATGTTAGATCGATCCAACTTGTGCCAGAACGCATGTTTGATACTGTTTTGCCCGTGGGGCTTCGTATGTACGCAGTTTTAGCGGTTTTGCCCGCGGGGCTTGCCATGGTGGTGTGTGTACAGCTTTCTGATATGTTTAGTAGTATAGTTATTAGCTGTTGTTGGTTCATTGCTTTGTGGTTGAACCGGGAGAGTGGTAACTCCCGGGATTGTGTAGTATAAATGTGATACCATGTATGCCCTTTATCTGTATGCCCTTTATCTGTACGCTCTTTGCACGTATGCCTCTTTTACCGCTTTGTGGTGAACCGAGGGAGTCATGACCCTCGGGAGTGTTTAGTATAAATGGGCCGAAGGTGTGCCCCTCTGCTGATGCTTGTTTCTATTGTCTTGTTTGTTGCCTGCTTTACTGCTTTATATCTATCTGTTAGTGATATTGCTATAACTGATGTTTGTTTATGTTGTTATATTATTTGCCTGCTTTACTGTTTCCTACCTGCTTGCTTATTCTGTTTTATAATTGCCTTGCTTTCCTACGCATTAGAGGCATGATAGGCTAGGCGTGGGTTTGGGGTTGTCCCTAGTACTCCAGTATCAATAGCTAAGTGATGGTTGTCGTTACCCCGGCATGGGTGTCCTACTGGTATCGTCACTGTATACCCTGTTTCTGGGATTATCGGAGAAAGCCCAACCCTTGAACAGTGGCCATCGGAGGACGTACTATGGACAGGAACCCTGGGGGTATTGATGGGGTGTGTGGGATCCCTGGTAGGACTTAGCTTTTGATTTGGAGTTTAGGGGTTGTATTGACTTTGTGCTTTGAGTGCTAGGAGATGGTTGTCGTAACCACGGTTGTTCCGCCAAGTGTGGAGGTCCCGCTTGGAGAAGGGTGTCCTACGGGTAGCGTCATGTCCACCCTGTGTCAGGGACTGTCGGAGGTGGACCACCCTTGTGCAGTGGCCATCGGAGGATGTACTTTGGACAGGTGCCCTTCGGGTTATTGACTGGATTTATGGGGTCCCTGGCAGGCCTCAGCACTTGGCACAGAGTTAGTACGGTTGGAGTCGCCTTCCTTGTGAGTGTCGTAGAGTAGAACCCTGCTGAGCTTTGGCTCATTCCTACCTGGACCGTGTCGTTTGCAGGTGCAGGTACCAGCACTTCTCCTGTGGGCCCCCGGTGTTCGTCCTGCGGCAACGCGTCGCCTACCGATCATGTTTGAGGGACAGGACGGCTTTTGTTGTGCTTTTGCGGAGACCACAGACGATGTATTATTTCTTTTTGATAATTGTAAATGCTGTAAATTTGTGTATAACTCTGATGTATATAACGTTTTGATCTAGTAGATATTAACTTTACTTCCGCCTTTTGTTTATTATATCTGTCTCCGCCTGTTGGTTGTCAGTAGATGTAGGTTCTCCCCCTCGTGTCCCGGTCCGGGATGGGTTTCTTGGGTCGGGGTGCGACAACACGATCTCTAAACATCAAACAACAAGTATTCAGGTCATCTAACCCTATCATCAATATCGACTGAATAGTACAAATCGAGTCCTAGACCAAGCTACCCGCAACGGTACTAGAGCTAGATCCGGACTACCCGAAAGCCTCGGATCGGCGATCAACCCATCGCCAGCGTCTTACACAAATGCAACTAATGCACAAACAATGCATGCTATGATCACACGCAGGATAATACAGATACGCAAGCAAGAGAATGTGATGATATATTAAACAAGGTCTGGGCACGGCACTCTGCCGGCCCCGGTTGGTGAACAGGTAAGTATGGTCTAGGAGCTGCAACAGTGGTACCACCACCAACTGTTAGCAGTTCACCACAACACCTGCATCGGGAAGCAGCCCCGCAAATAACAACTCACAGACATCACAGATAAAGCCCTCGGTGCACGCCACCATACAAGGGTAAGGAAAGCTATAGGGCTACCCACCCGTTTATTCTAAACTTCCCGGAAGTCATCACTCCCCCGGTTCACCACTGCCCCTATTATAGGGCTAACATGCTTAAATGTATGTACCAGGTAAAAGGCGGTAAAGAAAACCGTCATACAAAACCCAGCGGGCAAAAGCCATTTGAAAATACCACTCATCCACTAAGAGATTGATCCCACTTCCAGGGGAGATCGATCTTCTTAATACTTGGGAGAAAAGTCGTCCCTGTTAACCAAAAGAGATCGATCGATCTCCTTCACCAGAAGGATCGATCTTCTTCGTGACATGGAAGAAAACTCGTCCCTGTTAACTGAAAGAGATCGATCTTCTTCACCAGAAGGATCGATCGTCTTCGTGACATGGAACCCGCCTACCAGTCTAGGCAAGGATCGATCTTCTCCAACCGAAGGATCGATCCTGCTCGGGCTGGCTATGACTCCCTGATGTCGCTCAAATGTGTCACGCACAGCGGTCGCGGTGCAGTACAGCATAAGAGAGGTCGAACCCACAGAGAGACAAGCAAGAAGGTATGGAACTATAAACCTAACAAAATATATAAATGTCTCTTCTTAAAAGTTAAGGAAATAGATCGAAGATGTAATGATAAGATAAAGTTAACGAAAGAAATCAAGATTTGAATGAGGCTAGGCTTCAGGAATCACTTCACTCGGATTTAGGTTCTTCTGTTCTCAACGGTTCATATGATACTCAGTTAAGGGATTCACATCCCAATCACCTTAACCGGAAGATATGGAACTATAAACCTAACAAAATATATAAATGTCTCCTCCTACGATTAGTTCTTCCTTTTTATAGTTCTAACTTCATCCAACCAAACCTAAGAATACACGATACCGGCTGTCACTACAGGCAACGCGTAGCAAAAGTTCATCGGGACAAAGCCCTAACTCTATCTAACCGGATCTCTAAGAATACACAATACCAACTCTCACAATCGGCAATGCATAGCAAAGATTCCTCGGGATAGAGCCCCAACCTTGTCTTACCAGATCCCTAAGAATACACAATACCAGTTGTCACTACGGGCAATGCATAGCAAAGGTCTCACAAGGCTCGGTAGGAGAATCAAAAGAGAAGACTATGGGATTATAAGATCATGAAAGAAGCATGACTGGATTCATAATATTACTCATCCACATAGAAATCTATAATCTGAAAATAATATTTGAAGATCCAATACATAGAAAAGAATTTTTAACAATGAAGATTAAAAACTATGAACCATTGTTGGAGAAGAAGCCCTAGTCCTCGCTAGATCATCCGTCCGCCATGCCCACGGATTACTCGGCCATGGATGGAGATTCCTTCATCTTCTTTCATTGAAAAACGTCTAGAAAAGAGCCTCCAAAAACGTCCAAGAAGTCCCCCTTGACTTACCCTAACTTTCCTATTTATAGGGTCTAAAGATTAGCAAACTCGGGTTAAGTTTAAACCCGTTATACGCTCCTGGCTGATCTGGCGGTCGACCGTGAGACCCTGACGGTCGACCGTGAGGTGCATAATTTATTTTGACAAGCTGCGGTCGATCTTCGCTTCGACCCTGCGAAGTATTTTCCTTGACAGAGGCTGACGGTCGATGCCACGGTCGATGCCACGGTCGATGCCACGGTCGACCGTGAGCATCTTACTGTCGACCGTGAGGATTTTCGGGCCCGACGGTCGACCGTGAGGGCGCCACAGTCGACCGTGAGATCTGACGATCGACCGTCACTATTCGAATATTCAGCACTGAGCACTGGTACCAAAAATGTTGTACCTTCCTCTACGTAACTTGGAATCATGAACCGTAAAATTCTACAGAAAGTAGACTTCAAGAGCTTTCCAATGGTATATGGAGCATCATCTGGTTCTTTTTGGAAAGATACAGTTTAATCCTTGAAGTTGATCCATATAATCTTTTCAGCTTCTTTCAGCTCCAATTTCCTGCATTTTCCAAGCAACTATGTGAAGTAACATACACTATAAAAATAGTGCTAAAGAAGTTGATTAAGGGTGAAGATATAGCAATTTAGATGGTTATACGGTTATTCAGAGTGCACTTTCATGCACTCATCACGCCCCACAAGAGATCGATCTTCCCTCAAGGGAGATCGATCCGAATGGTTTTTCCGACGACCGAACGGTGAGAAAAAAAACCTCCAGAAAATACAACCAAACCCCCCAAAACTCTGGGATCTGGAAGATCAAGGAACCACGAGTCCAAAACCGGTGAGATCAAGGAAAAACAACATGTATTTTAACAGATCTAAGCAAAAGATCACAATCAAACAGGGAAATCTCCAAAACCCCGAAAGATTGTAGGTAGGATCCCTACCTATGCAATAGCAGTTTCAATCCAAGCTACAAGGCCTTGGATCGTCCTCAAACTCCTTCAAAATCGCCAGATCTGAGGTCAACATCCCTGGATTTCAAAAGGGTTTAAAGAAATCCGTTGCGTCCGCTTTATAGGCGGACGAACCGACCAATGAGCGATCGATCTTTCCTCAAGAGAAGATCAATCTCTCATGACGATCTGTCACGCCCCGACTGATGTCGCTCAAATGTGTCACGCACTGCGGTCGCGGTGCAGTATAACATAAGAGAGGTCGAATCCCACAGAGAGACAGACAGAAAATATCCAAAACGCAAATAACAATGAATTGAAGACAAACGAGAACTTGAGAATTAACTAAATTAGATCAAAGGATTTAATGATAATGTAAGGTTAACTAGAGATATCAGGATTTTGATAAGGCTAGGCTTCAGGAATCACTTCACTCGGATTTAGGTTCTTCTCTTCTCAATGGTTCATATAATACTCAGTTAAGGGATTCACATCCCAATCTCCTTAACCGGGAGATATGGAATTATAAACCTAACAAAATATATGGATGTCTCTTCCTACGATTGATTCTTCCTTTTTATAGTTCTAACTTTATCCAACCCAACCTAAGAATATATGATACCGGCTGTCACTACAGGCAACATATAGCAAAAGTTCATCGGGACAAAACCCTAACTCTATCTAACCGGATTTCTAAGAATACACAATACCAACTCTCACAATCGACAATGCATAGCAAAGATTCCTCGGGATAGAGCCCCAACCTTGGCTTACCAGATCCCTAAGAATACACAATACCAGCTGTCACTACGGGTAATGCATAGCAAAGGTCTCGTGAGACTCGGTGGGAGAATCAAAAGAGATAACTATGGGATTATAAGATCATGAAAGAAGCATGACTGGATTCATAATATTAATCATCCACATAGAAATCTATAATCTAAAAATAATATTTAAAGATCCAATACATAGAAAAGAGTTTAACAATGAAGATTAAAAACTATGAACCATTGTTGGAGAAGAAACCCTAATCCTCGCTAGATCATCCGTCCGCCATGCCCGCGGATTACTCGGCCATGAATGGAGATTCCTTCATCTTCTTCCTCTTGAAAAAGTCCAGAAAAGAGCCTCCAAAAATGTCCAAGAAGTCCCCTTTGAGTAACCCTAAGTTTCCACTTTATAGGGTCCAAGAATTAGCAAACTCGGGCTAACTTTAAACCCGTTATACGCCCCTGGCTGATCTGGCGGTCGACCGTGAGACCTTGACGGTCGACCGTGAGGTGCATAATTTATTTTGATATGCTACGGTCGATCTTCGCATCGTCCGTCGGAAGTGTTTTTCTTGACAGAGGCTGACGGTCGATGCCACGGTCGATGCTACGGTCGACCGTGGCATCTTACGGTCGATCTTGAGGATTTTTGAGCTCCACGGTCGACCGTGAGGATTTTACGGTCGACCGTGAGGGTTTTCGGGCGCGACGGTCGACCGTGAGGATTTGACGGTCGACCGTCACTATTCACTCAGCGCTGCGCACTGGTACGAAAAATGTTGTAACTTCCTATAGGAAACTCAGAATCACGAACCGTAAAATCCCCCAGAAACTAGACTTCAAGAGCTTTCCAACCATATATGCCACATTATCTGGTTTTTCATTATCAGGTACAGGTTCATCTTCCAAGTTGACCCATATAATCTTTTCAGCTTCTTTCAGCTCCAATTTCCTGCATTTTCCAAGCAACTATGTGAAGTAACATATACTATAAAAATAGTGCTAAAGAAGTTGATTAAGGGTGAAGATATAGCAATTGAGATGGTTTTAAGGTTGTTCAGAGTGCACTTTCATGCACTCATCACACCTCCCAACCAGCTTATTGCTAGTATCTAGCAATTCAAAGCGCATAAAATATAATTAAGCACACCTGCGGTTCAAATATGTAGACATGCATGATAAAAATTCTACCTCATCAAGTCAATAGTGTTTTATACAGTACAGAGCATGAAAACTTCATATACTCGTACACATACTACCAACACATGAAATCAACTTTTACACATCAAACATGCTAATCACCATCCATAAGAACACATGTGACGTGACAAATAAATGTTACGTACAGAAGCAACTTCTACCCACCATTAGTCCAAACACACTATTATCTTCATGACCAATCATCCAACCCTCGCACTTTAAGTACAGCATGGTCTTTCTTTTCTTTTTTCCTCTTTTTTTTCTCAACCATCAGACACTTTGCCTTTTTACGCGAGTACTCTCCGCTTCTTGAGGTGCAGAGACCCGGTTACTTAGCAAAACACTTAATAGTTTTTTTTTTCAGTGGTTCTACCTTTTTACTCGACCTCCCCGCTTCCTGAGGCAAGAACACCCGGTTACTCAGTAGATCACCTAATAGTTGTTTAGGCACAGCTTTATCAAGCTCCAGAACTTTTTCTTCTTTTTTTTTCTCCATGCAATACTCAACACTAGCTAATGCTGAAATCATGGTCTAGATTAACAATAACATGCTCATTCCTCTGGTGAGTATAATCGCCACTGCACATAAAGTGTTCGTGTGTGAATCACATGATGTTCTACCTTCTGGTTATCACGCATGCAATCAATGTATATGCCAATCCATATGAAAGCAACATGTATACAAAGCATAAAAATTTCAGCTCATGTACAATTTCTAGTAACATATTAAACTCAATAAGGTAGCATGCATGAGATCATGGATGCCTACACCCCCCAACCTAAAATTCACATTGTCCTTGATGAGAATGCATAATGTTATATTTTTACCCCTTAATACTTAGTCTCATGTGCTTATTTAGTTCCTAAATACACTCATTATTCTTATATTTTGATTTAGGATGCAATTGAAGTCCTTAAGTCGAAAAGAAGCTAAAAAGAGTGCATGGATCAACTTTAAAGATTAATCTGTACCTGTTCATGAAGAACCAGATGATGTGCCATATATGGTTGGAAAGCTCTTGAAGTCTAGATTCTGGTGAATTTTATGGTTTGTGATTCCGAGTTTTCTAGAGGAAGTTACGGCAATTTTAGTACCGATGGCGCAGTCTGGATGGCAGAACAGTAATACGCTGGAACGTTCGAGCGATCCGACACCCAGAGAAGGATCGATCGGACTATGCAGAATCGTGACAGAACATGTATTTTTTGGCTGAACATGGTCCGATCGATTGGACCATCCCTCCTACTGAGCCAGATCGATCCGACTCCTAGAGTTGGATCGATCGGACTCGGGAAATGTCAGAAATTGTAGATTTTTATGAGCCAAATCGATCGGACACCTAAAGTTGGATCGATCGGACTCAAAAATAGCCAGAGAAGGTGGATTTTTACGCATCCGATCGATCCAGCGCATATAGTTCGATCGATCGGATTCGGGCGTAAATAGAAGTTGAAGAGTTTAATGAGACTGATCGATCCAGCACCCCGAGAAGGATCGATCGGACGTTCCCAGTGAATTAAATCAACGGTTTAGATCAAATCCGTTGATGGAGAGACTTTGCGGCTATAAATAGGACTCTTTCTAGGGTTTGAGGGGGGGATTCTTGGACACTTTTGGCTGCTCTTTCTCCTCCTTTATATTTTTTCTAGGTTTTATCTTGTTTATTGGAATCTTTTGAGGATTGTTCTCGATGGCCCTGCGTGGCTAAATCTTGATCCTTGGTCGAGGAGACTGAAACCTCGGAATCAATGAAACTGTGAGATCTAATTTATTTTTATTGTTCAGTTTATAGATGAGTATTGAATGTTCTTCTGTTATTAAATATTCATGATTGTCTTGTCTAATTGCTAGGAGCGCTACTAGTTTATTATTCATTGCGATCTACTGCTAGGTTGGATATCAAATCCGGAATTGTTTGATCCCTCTAATCTGCGAAGCAACTAGGGTTTAATAATCTACTGCGTTTCAGAGATTGTTAGGTCTTAGGAAGAATATTTGACTAGATTAAATGCAACCGCTTGTGCTTGTGTTGTTTAGCTTCATCGATCTCCCTATTCTTAACGCTGCTACTAGATTAAATCTACAGCGCTTGTCTTAGGTTGTCTAGTAGTTAGGGTTGATTAGATCGCTTGTTTCTAATTAACTATGATCGAGGAGAGCTTCGAATTTAATTCGGACGGTGAATATTCATGGTATGAATTGATTGATACTTGCATCTATGATCAGTTGTTGGATTCCGATGGTGGATGTTGACTCAGACCAAGGTTTGTTCTCTTGATTCAACTTGTTTCTTCGCTTTAGATTATTTCTTTATTGTTTTTCCTCACGTTTAAAACCACCCTATCTTTGTTCACTTAGCACAAAACAAGACTAAACACTCTTCGTGGGATCGACTCGTACTCGCACTACTACATTTGTTTTAAAGTGTATTGATTTTATTTTTGAGTGCCTGCGACAGCACATCAGTCCTCAATGTGTGCTAGGTATGGCCATAGAATAAAATAGGGTGTGGGTTTCAATTTTAAACAAAATAGATTAGAATTATAAATCGATATAGAAGCGAGACCACCTGATCGAATAAGCGAATATCTCCTCAAGGTTCCTCATGGTGGCCGAAGTTCTCATCTCCAGAATAGTGATTGAATTCCTCAGGCAAGGCAAACGGTGGTCCAACATCCGAAAAACATAAAATTACAAACAAAAGCAAATGAGAACGAAAGCAAACAAACGAAAACAACCTAACCTAATCAAAAAGGGAAATGATAGATAAGAGAAAGATCATCATCAAAAAGGGAAATGATAGATAGGAGAAAGATCATCCCTTGTAGACAGGGTCTACGAGAGAAACGGTGTACTCCTCAGGGTCCGCTTTCTCTGGAATCGGCTTCAAGCGCTGTCCATTAACCTTAAACAGCCTTCCATCTTTTGGGTCTTCAACTTCCACAGCCCCATAATCAAATATTCTGCTAACGGTGAAGGGGCTTGTCCAGCGTGATCTCAGCTTCCCAGGATGGAGATGCAGTCGCGCGTCATACAGATAAGCTTGTTGTCCTACTTGAAACGTTTTTCGCAGGATCTTTTTGTCATGGTAGGCCTTTATCTTTGCCTTCAAGATCCTGGAACTCTCATAAGCATCATTCCGGAGTTCTTCCAACTCAGACAGCTAGAGTTTCCGTTCCTGACCTGCAATATCCAAAGTAAGATTTAATGACTTAATAGCCCAATATGCCTTATGTTCTAATTCGACTGGAAGATGGCATGGTTTTCCATAAACAAGGCGAAACGGCGACATCCCCAGGGTAGTCTTGTAGGCAGTGCGATATGCCCACAACGCGTCTGATAGCCTCAAGGACCAGTCCTTTCGGTTGGGGCTCACTGTCTTCTCCAGGATTTGCTTTATCTCTCTATTGGCTAATTCAGCTTGGCCATTCGTCTGTGGATGATAAGCAGTGGAAATCTTATGTGTGACTCCATACCTGCGCATCAAAGCCTCAAAGGAGCGATTACAAAAGTGTGATCCCTGGTCACTAATAATAACTCTAGGAGTACCAAACCGGGATAAAATATGCTCTTTAAGAAACTTGATGACAGTGGAATGATCATTATTCCTACATGCAATAGCCTCCACCCACTTAGAAACATATTCCACAGCTAACAATATATATAAGGGATATTTACTTTTGGGGACTTCAAAAGTTCTTAAATTACAAATGTAACCCTACAATCTTTATATTCACGTATATGACCTTCAAAAGTTTAAATAACTGCCCGTATGCCCCTCCGTCAACTCCTGTCATGTGAATTAACCTGATCATTGTTTAAAACTAACCAGACTGGGCAAATTTCCTTAAATGCCCATAAAGGTCGGGTCAATTCTAATCCTAACATGTTACTATTCATCTCCTTCTCCTATGTTACTATTCATCATCGTTGGCATCATTGCAAACAGACATGGCGATGGTTTGACCCCATCGCCGATGTCCGTCGCCAACTCCATCAAGTTGGTCTGCAGCGTTACCAGGTATCCAGACTCGTGCTACTCCAACCTCTCCTCCGTCAACGGCTCCGTCGTCCCGAAGAGCTCTTCAAGCTCTCTCTCCGTGTGGCTATCGACGCCATCTCCAAGGTGTCTTCTTTTCCGGACACCTTCGCGACAGCGGGGGCTAACGGATTCGAGGGCACGACCACCGAGTTTCGAGACAAGATGGAGGCGACGATGACGAACTCCACCCAGTTCACGAGCAACAGCCTCGCCATCTCCGTGAGGTCACATGAGGGAAGGTTCCCCTGTTTTCCCCTGTTCTAGCTTTCATGGTGATGGAGGATTATCTGTAGCAGCAGAGACATTGCTGCAAGGTGTGTGGGAAGGGCTTCCCCTATGGGAGGTCTCTCGGAGGCCACATGAGGTCCACATCGCCGCCAACGTGCTAACGTGGCTCCGGACGTCGACAACCGGCCGCAGAGTAGCATGAGCTTTGTGGTGGTCGTGGCTGCCACCAGGGCCAGGTATGGCCTCAGGGAGAAACCCAGGTAGACGTAGAGGATATCGGGTTCGAGTGAGAGGAGTTCACCAGCGTCCAAGGCTATGGGGCCGAGGCGGAGGAGTAGGAGGTCGAGGAGGGTGGCGGCATTCCCTTCGTACTCCTCGTCGGTGTTGTTGCCCAGTATCATCACAGTTCAGCGTGGAGGGGTAGGTCTGAGCGGTGGACGGGCCGGAGGAAGGAATGGCCCCAAAGGGAGAGGAGGGAGAGGTCGAGGTGAGTGATCGCCGGATATGGGTTTAGTTGGTAGGTAGAAGATGAAGAGGTGTCTTTATTTTATTAATTTTTAACCCACACCAACGTTAGGGGCAAAAGAGTCTTTCTACGCCACGTACTTCACGGCGTTAAGAATATTCGTCTTTGATTCGACGGCAATTAACCCAAGGATATGGTTAATATTTTCTCAATGTTTTCAGGGGTACATATGTAAAGACAAAGATTGTAAGGGTACAGTTGTAATTTAAGAAGTTTTTAAGGTCTCAAAAGTAAATATCCCTATATATAAATAGCCAAAAGAAGAAGGAAAGGGTCCCATAAAGTCTATACCCCAACAATCAAAAATCTCTACAGCTTGGATGGGGTTCAAGGGCATCATATGTCTCCTAGATAAAGCTCCTAACGTTAGGCATCTATCACAGGATTTGCAGAAAATATTAACATCACGAAACATAATAGGCCAGTAAAAACCACATTGAAGAATTTTAGCAGCAGTCTTTTTCATCGAAAAAAATGGCCTCCACATGCATGAGAGTGACAGAATGTAATAATGCTTTCTATTTCATAATCAGGGACACAACGGCGCATAATCTGGTCAGGACAATACTTAAACAGACAAGGATCATCCCAATAAAATTTCTTTACCTCAACAAAGAACCTACGCTTATCATGCGCACTCCAAAAGGAAGGGATCTCACCTGTTGCTAAGTAATTAACAATATGCGCATACCAGGGCAGTCGTGCAACTGAAAAGAGTTGCTCATCAGGGAAGTCATCCACAATTGATGGCTCATTTTTCGCTACTTCTACCATCAATCTTGATAGGTGATCAGCGACAACATTCTCCGCGGGAAAGTGGGGACTGATCGAGCACCTAAGAACAACAGCAAAACAAATCAAAAACAAAAGCAAACATGCAAGCACACAATCATAAAAATAACTCAAGCATTCTCAAGCATACAAGAAAGCAAATCGAGCAAACTAAACTACTATATATAAGACAAGGATTTTTAATCGTGCCCTTGGCGGCCGTGCCCTAGCACGATGATATGCAAAATCAGTAAGTGCCATGACCTGAAAGGTTAACCTTAGTAGTATCACCAAGGGTAATTCACCATGTGAATCCAAGTGGCATATGACAAGTAGGAGAGCTAACGTTTGCATTCTAACTCCAATAAACAAGATAGTCGGATCTCTCAAATAGAAATATGTGTCATCATTGTGCTCAAGTGTCAGTGACTCATTCAATGACCTATCAATACTGTGATCATCCTCGTGGTCAAGGATGGTAAGATCACAAAATCTAAAGTAAATCCGTCGAAGTCTAAAAGTACCTATCAAGGTCATGTTCTTCCTAACTATCCAAGGAGATGAAATAAACAAAGGAAATATACCTCGTGGCTTAAAAGCAATGACTTGAAGTTCAGCCGATGGAGGTTCAATGAATACATGGTCCTGGTGGTCTTGGTAGTCGGCCGGATCTTCCTCGCTACTAATTGGCCCGTACTGGAGTACGTCGTCTTCTTCCACGTGATGTGTCCATCCGAATTCGTGCACGCTGAAAGATGTAATTACCTCACGTAGTTGGCGTGCCTTTTCCTCGTCCTTCATAATAACTGCAGAATGAAAGAGTCAAAATTAGGCTTGGTTTTAACCTCCTTAAGTAAGTCCAAAATTTCTGTCACAGAAAGGTGAGAAGAAACATGTGTATCAACAGCATCAGAGGCATGAACATGTGCATTACTAACATTGGAATCATGAGCATATGCATAGTGAATGTTAGTATCATGAACATACGTATGAGCGCTAAAATCATGTGCATATGCATCACACACATTAGAATCAATAGCTTGTGCATCAGTAGGACTAGAATTTTGAACATGCACACTAGCACTACAATCATGAGCATATGCATCATTAACATGAAAATCTTGAGCATGTGCACCATAAGCATTAAAATCATGGATATAAGCATCACAAGAACTAAAGTCATCTACACATGCATCATACGTGTTAGGCTCATCAACATGCACATCATGGGAAGTAGCAACATAAGTATCATGCACATAATCATCATAAGCACTAGGATAAGAGTAGAAAGGCTCATTGTGTTCCAGATAGCTGTTGGACGTTAAGGCGACATTGGGATGCTTGTTGGATTTGGCATCGATATGACCATCATAATCATCCCAGGTCCCCGGAATCGTCTGTGTATAAGTCGTCTCCACAAGCTCATCCAAATGTCTCATAGCTTCATCAGGATCAATCTGCAAAAACTCACCCTTGCATCTTGTTTCAAGAATTTGACGTTCATGCTCAGTTAATCCATAATAAAAATAGCTAACTAAACGCCAATTAGGATAACCATGTTGAGGGCATGAAGCTATTAAACTGTTAAATCGCTGCCATGCATCACATAATGCCTCATCATCCTTTTGTGCAAAGGATGAAATCTTTGTTTTCATTGCGTTAATCATATAAGTAGGAAGATACTCATTGACAGAAACATGACTCGTTCTATTCTCCAAGCTCAATTCAAATATACTTTTCTTACGAACAGTTGTTTGAGACATTCCATCTCTCGACTTCATAGAACATGATCTCAAATAGTCTTGATATAATTCATTTTCCATCCTTTCTTTTTTCTCAGTTTTTTTTTTTGGTCAGTTTTTTTCACCAAGTAAAATAAAACGAAAATTCAAAACAAAACTAAAAATAAAATAAAGAAAACTAAGGAAAAGAAATAAAAATCCAAAGAAAAGGGAACAAAGTTACCGCCTTCGATGTCTTCAATCATCGTGATCTGATAATTCTGGTGCTTTTCTGAACCGTCTTCCCGGTAACGGCGCCAATTTTTTATGTCGCTCAAATGTGTCAAGCACAGCGGTCGCGGTGCAGTACAGCATAAGAGAGGTTGAATCCTACAGAGAGACAGACAAAAAATATCCAAAACGCAAATAACAATGAATTGAAGACAAACGAGAACTTGAGAATTAACTAAATTAGATCAAATGATTTAATGATAATGTAAGGTTAACTAGAGATATCAGGATTTTGATAAGGCTAGGCTTCAGGAATCACTTCACTCGGATTTAGGTTCTTCTCTTCTCAATGGTTCATATAATACTCAGTTAAGGGATTCACATCCCAATCACCTTAACCAAGAGATATGGAATTATAAACCTAACAAAATATATGGATGTCTCTTCCTACGATTGATTCTTCTTTTTTATAGTTCTAACTTTATCCAACCCAACCTAAGAATATATGATACCGACTGTCACTACAGGCAACATATAGCAAAAGTTCATCAGGACAAAGCCCTAACTCTATCTAACCGGATCTCTAAGAATACACAATACCAACTCTCACAATCGGCAATGCATAGCAAAGATTCCTCGGGATAAAGCCCCAACCTTGTCTTACCAGATCCCTAAGAATACACAATACCAGCTGTCACTACGGGCAATGCATAGCAAAGGTCTCGTGAGACTCGGTAGGAGAATCAAAAGAGATAACTATGGGATTATAAGATTATGAAAAAAGCATGACTGGATTCAAATATTAATCATCCACATAGAAATCTATAATCTGAAAATAATATTTAAAGATCCAATACATAGAAAAGAGTTTAACAATGAAGATTAAAAACTATGAACCATTGTTGGAGAAGAAACCCTAATCCTCGCTAGATCATCCGTCCGCCATGCCCGCGGATTACTCGGCCATGGATGGAGATTCCTTCATCTTCTTCCTCTTCAAAAAGTCCAGAAAAGAGCCTCCAAAAACGTCCAAGAAGTCTCCCTTGAGTAACCCTAAGTTTCCTCTTTATAGGGTCCAAGAATTAGCAAACTCGGGTTAAGTTTAAACCCGTTATACGCCCCTGGCTGATCTGGCGGTCGACCGTGAGACCTTGACGGTCGACCGTGAGGTGCATAATTTATTTTGATAAGCTGCGGTCGATCTTCGCATCGTCCGTCGGAAGTGTTTTTCTTGACAGAGGCTGACGGTCGATGCCACGGTCGATGCTACGGTCGACCGTGGCATCTTACGGTCAATCTTGAGGATTTTTGAGCTCCACGGTCGACCGTGAGGATTTGACGGTCGACCGTCACTATTCACTCAACACTGCGCACTGGTACGAAAAATGTTGTAACTTCCTCTAGGAAACTCAGAATCATAAACCGTAAAATTCCCCAGAAACTAGACTTAAAGAGCTTTCCAACCATATATGGCACATTATCTAGTTCTTCATCATCAGGTACAGGTTCATCTTCCAAGTCGACCCATATAATCTTTTCAGTTTCTTTCAGCTCCAATTTCCTGCATTTTCCAAGCAACTATGTGAAGTAACATATACTATAAAAATAGTGCTAAAGAAGTTGATTAAGGGTGAAGATATAGCAATTGAGATGGTTTTAAGGTTTTTCAGAGTGCACTTTCATGCACTCATTACCGACTCAGAAAACCCATCCAGATCGAGACGTGAGCCACCTAAACCTGTTTACATCATCAATTGGCGCACAAGTATATAACTGCTATGAATTTAAACATGTTAATCATCAAGTTAATAAAAATTTTGGAATAATCCCCTTTATAATTATAGCACAAGAAACCTGTACGTTTTCTATATATATATTTTTTTCAACATCCTCACATTCTCAGCATTTATATCAAAGAATATTACAATATTTCTCAAATACAACTGAATTTAATAATCATACAATTATATCCTTGAATACATCATTTTATACATCAATTTGTACATGTCTGATTAAAACTGTAAATTATATGTAGAAGAACTCCTCGACACTCCAATTCCTCGATCACCTCGAAATGCCGCGCCATCTTCTAAAGGAACACCTGAAAGAAGGAACTGCATTGACCTGCATCGCCGATGCAGCCCAGGTAGGGTGAGCAACAATGCCCAGTAGGGTTCTACTCTAGGTCGCACAGAAAGGAAGGGAAAACTGCAACTGTGTCGTTCTCCGCCTAAGTCTAAGGAATGCCAAGGGTCCAATAACCCTATCGATGTCCCAAGGGCTCCCGTCATGAACCTCTCTCTTGAACATGTTACCAAGATCACCCTAAGCACCAACAGGGGAACGGTACCATGCGGGATCACCCTTACCCAAGAACAAACGAGAGGAAACAAAGACTGCGGGCTCCTGTCCAGGTACCACCCTGCCCAGTCATACCATCTCTCGCGGGGACACACATGTCAGGAAACGCATCGACAACCATCCTTAGCACTTGGCCTTGGAGACCGACACGACCTCTACACCTCAAATATAAATATATAATCCATAGTTGACTATAGCAATAACCTCAAATGATATCCAACATAATCATTGATGATAATCATGTCCTAATCCTCGACTACCCAAACCCCGGTCCTAGGGCTAGATCTGGGCTACCCGAGAACCCCGGATCTGTGATCGAAACCATCGCCTACCACCTAGCCTTAATGCTTCTAATGCATACAACATGCATGAGCCTATACAAGCAACTAGGCCTAGGTGTCTCTATATGACATCTCACCAAGCATGTCCAATATAGCATACAATATGATAAAAAGGGGGAGCTAAGCTATTAACGTACAACAAGGAATAACAATTATTTAACCATACGCATAATACAGGTCAATGCATGACCACCACAAGCAGTCGACATATTTCACTCCAAATTTCGGCATTACAACGACTTACACCGCCGTCAACCAGAAATTATACATGGGGCACACCCCCAGCTATTCAATTCACAGGGCACCTCTGGCCAGCAAAATATAAACATTCCACCAAGAAATATAAACGGGCACACCGCCGGCCCTAGGCTTACATGATATTAAGATGCATACTTGAAAGATTCAACTAAAATAAACATTAGAAAGCAAATAACCAGGATAAAGGATTTGAATAACAATCAGCTCAATTAGTCAAATGATACTACGATAACTACCAAACTCATGTAACACTCGACGGCAAAGAAATCAATGAAACGGCTCTTTGAGCAATCAATAACAAAACTCTACTCAATATCTCGTCAAAACGATCAGAATCAAAAACTTAAGAAAAGTAGGGCTAACCGGTCATGGCAGCAAGAGTCGATTCATCAAGATAACAGAAAAGCATGCAATGAGAACTAACTAGAAGTAGCTAAGCATCAAAATCCACCACAAAAGTAACTCAAGATCAATCCACGTAGCCATGGAAAATGGAGCAGATGACCATGGATCAGATGCTCAACAACTCATCAAGATAAGCATATTTGCACAAATGTCTAACTATCAAGCGGAAACAACATGGAATAGTATGGAAAGAGGTCATGACCTAGTATACTTAGAAGTCTAACATAGCAATATAATTGGGCATGGCAACTTGATAGGGCATAGCATCTGTCCTAGGATAGGGCATCCTAGGAGGAAGCTACATGCATCAAGAAGCTAGGCTCAGCAACATGATAGCGACTAACAGCCGTTCGACAACTCTCTTTGGCATTTCATCAAACATCCATAAGACTTAACATACAAACTGGACCAAGGCAGCCAAGGGACAAGCCTAGCATGGGGGAGATTGAACCTGGCAGCAGCTTGAAGCCATTCCCCGAAGGGCTTCATCGGGGAAGGGGAGAATCAAAGCCAAGCATCACCCGGATTGGCAAAAGGGATCCGGCAAGCGGGATGTCATGGAGGAGTGGAAAAAGGTCACGAGGACGGCAAAGGATGCATCATGCAGAGGAGGGAGGGGCAGTCACCGGAGTGGGAGAAGGGATCGCCGAAAATCCAAATCAAACCCAACAGTTCCAAATCAAAACAGGCACCGTATGTCGCGCCCCGACCCGCGAAAGCCCAACCGGGCCGGGCGACGCGAACCGAAACCTAACAAACCGCGTAATATAATGGCGAGGGTTCCCTCTAACCTATTGGCCTCCCTAACAGTTCACCAAAAGCACCCCCCAATTAAAAGACAATAATTTAATGAAACCTCGAACCACAGATTCAAAACCCAAAGAGTGTTTAACATACATATCCTCGGAGAGGGAGAGATCCAAATACAACATTACTCCCGTAGCAGACTATCTAACATAGGTATAAAAGCATTAAAGATCGCCACCTCTCAAAGTCCACCAGGCGCCGCTGCACCGCCGACCAACTGCCCGGTAGGGGCCACGGAAGAAGAACTGACGCCTGCATCTGCAAAACGCAGCCCGGGTAGGTGTGAGCACTAAGCTCAGTAGGGTTCTACACTATGACACACAGAAGGAAGAGAGAAACGCAAGTGTCGCCCTCAAGTAAGACCTGGGTGTATACAGGGGTCCCATAACCCCACCGCGTGTCCCTGAGGCCCAGGAGCAGCACTCAGTAAGCTCAACAAACACTGCTGACTCACATGCAGGAACCCGACACTGCAGGCGGGAAAAGGCACTGCTGAGGGGGCCTCTCCTCCACTCAAGAGTCAACACAGTGGAACACCGGCTACACCTCAGCATCCGACTCGAGGCCGACACGACCTCTACAATCATCAAGCAGCAGGTGTACCAGTCATCTAAGCCTATCATCGAATCGACTGGACACCACAATTCAAACCGGGTCCAAACTACCCAACCCCAGTCCTAGGGTTAAGTCCGAGCTTCCAGCCTCGGGACGGTGACCCACAGATCACCCACGCCCTAACCATGCAACGAATGCACAAATCAACGATGTATGCTATGATATACACAAACAGAAGATAGCATGCAACAGTATGATAAGGCATCATATAAGTCAACCAGATCGCTGCAGCGGTACTACCAACCGCCGTCAGCCGATCCGCAGCGGGTCCCGGCATTACGACGGTACCACGACCGTCAACCGCGAACTCCTGCAATGGGAACCCCGAAAACCGCTGATGAACAGTAAACAATATAATATTATAGTCCAAAATATAATATTATATTCAAAACACCCAAAACCTCTACTTAGGGGCTAATTGACCCCATCGATCCGACATCCAACTTAACCATCAGTAGGTGTATATACCAGGATCATCATATCCAAAATTCATAATCATCCAACGGTTGGATTAACGGGAAAACACTAATCAAAACCACTAATCAAACTAACTTACCAATTTAATTGCTGCAACGCAGCCCTCCAGTAAACAATTCATAACAAATCGTAGAAAAATCGAAAAATTATGAAATCAGTTGGGTTAGAGAGTAGATTCAAATATATACACCTCTTATGCTCATCACAACCCAAGAGCATGTACGTACCGGCCGAAAAACTCGCCGCAAGCCGGCTGTTCATCAAGAACAGCAGAAACCAGAAAATCCGAGCTTAACCATGCATAAATCCTACTAAAAACTCCTCCAAATATCTTAAAACTCATATTTGAAATTCTACCAGGCATGAGAAATCTAACAACACCAAGATCAACAAGATCCAACGGCTAGATCTAAAGAAACCCACTAAAGAACACACTAGGTAGAAGAACCTACCGAAGAACGCTTCCCTCGGCTGATCCCTCGCAACCAGTCACCAACAAGCCTCCAAACCACACCAGGAGCCTTCCTCTCGTTGCCACGGATCCAACGAGCCTTAGAACACCCAAAATGATGGCCGGAGGAGGAAGAAAGGAAGAGGGGAAGGTGGCTGCCGGAAAAACAGGGGAAGAGAACCGTCGGGAGAGAAGAAAAGAGGAAGGAAGAAGAAGAAGGAAGAAGGGGAAGGAGAAAAGGAGGAAAGGGGGAGGGGACAGTCGGAAAAGAGGGGAGAAAGTGAAAGGAGGGGAGGGAAAGTCCTCCTCTTCTGACAGGAGAGAGCGACGGCCAACAGCGGCCGTCCTCGCGAAGCAGAAAAGCCACCGACGCCGAGTCCGATCGATCGCTCCAAGGCGCGATCGATCGCTCACGAAGGTGAAGCCAGTCCGGATCGATCGCACACCAAGTCGGATCGATCCGAGACAGGATGGATCGATCAAAAACACTTGGATCGATCCGAACAGGTCAAAACCCACCGACTCGCTCACGAGTCTGATTGATCGCTCCAAGGAGCGATCGCTCGCTCAAGGGTCGTAAGCTGCCCAAAAGCAAGCTTCAGCGCGCCCGAGCTGGGATCTTCCGATCCCGGGTCCACCTAACCATTCTAAATAAGCACTAACACAAACAAGGCCAGTGTGTGCACACGCGGGTGTGAAACAAACCAACAAGGCGCAATTTACCAAATTGCCCTTGCGGTCTACAACGAGCAACAGAGGTAGAGGGACAGGTCCTCACATCGTAAAAATCCAACAAGACATGGCAAGGCATAACTTGGCATTTCCAAAGAAAAAGGGAGCAACCCTCAGTAAGACAAGGAGGAAGAAGGAGTTCGCCGGAAAACAAGGGAAAGTAGTAGAACCGAAAACTCGCAGCGGCAAGAAACCAACCAGCCAGGAATAGCAAGGAAAACAGGCAAACAACCCACATCTCATAGCATAGCAATCATCGAAAACACAGCAGAACAGAGAGTACCAAAACATCACCGAAAAAGAAACAGAGCAAATGTCGCCGGAAAACAGGGCAAGCACAACAAATCCAACCCCGATGCAATCCTATGGCCTAATCTTAGGATAAGGGTAGGTTTCCCTAAGGTAATAAGCCATAACAAGCCCTAATCTATGCTAGTAGAGTCTAAACTAAGTTTAGGCTAGAAACCCTACCTCTGGACCGCTTCTCTCTCTTCTTCTTCTTCTTCTCCGGCCGCAAGCACCGCCGGCGCACGCCTCAGACTCCTCTGGTCACGGTTGATCACCTCCGCTGGTTCCTCTCCTCAGCCATCGAGCACCATTGCCATTGTTGTCGTTCTCCCTGCCACGGTCACCGTCATCGGACGGAATGCGCGCCCGCTAACTCTCCTCCGGCCGTTGGACACCGACGCCGGACTCCTCTCCTCCTCTCTCTCTCTCCGCGAGATCGGGCCGCCGTTCTCTCTATTAATTTCTCTCTCCTCGGGTTAAAGAAGGCTACAGTGCGCTACGCGTGTGTGAAACCAGCTCCACCAAGGGTAATTTACCAGATTACCCCCGGAGCCGCAACGATCAATGAAGATCATGAAGCAAGGCCAACCAGGCCCAAAACTAACGGAACCAGACCCTCGACCCAAGCGGTCAGACCGGGTTGGAGGTACAGGTCCTCAAACGATCACAGCTTGACTTTCTGACACAAGGAGATCAATCTCTTAGCCAAAGAAGATCGATCTTATTTGTGCATAAAGCTAAACTTGGGCAAGAGCTCAAGCCCAAGCCCGGATCTTTCGATCCCGGGTCCCACTAACTATTCTAGCCAAACATTATCACAAACATGGTCAGTGTGTGCAGACATGGGTGTGAAACAAGCCGACAAGGCGTAATTTACCAAATTGCCCTTGCGGTCCACAACGAGCCACAGGTGTAGAGGGGCGGGTCCTCACAATCCATGCATCGACCGTTAGTGCAACAATAACTTAAATATGAAAGTTAAAGCTTGTTTCCAACATATATTTTATCACATATATATTTCATCATATAAGAACATATTAGCATCATCAAAAACATCATCAAAACACCATTAGGACTAACAGAAACTAATTGAAGAATTGAAGCAAATGGTGCATACAAGTCACAATTTCTCATAAAAGATGATTAAAAAATTATTTCAAAACAGTAAGCATTATAATGCAAAATATGACTATATGACCTCTTTTTAAATCAATCAAGATGCAAGATTTTAACCAAGATGAATTCTTTTCAAAGATTCATTTTAAATCAAGAAGAAAGACTTCATAAAGATTAGGAAATTTTTAAACATCTAAGAAGCAAATAACAGGATAAAATTCACTATAACTATTTGAGATACCAAATGAAAATGTAGGAACAAGATTTCATACCATTGGAAGGATCATTGGAGGGATCATTTATCATTGTAGGAACAAGATTTCAAGTTACTTAAAAAGAAATATTATGCTTCATGTAAGGACTTGAAGAAGCTAGAACAAGAAAAACTTGATGCCATGCATAAGATTGACTTATTGGAAAATGAAAACAAATGCATGATGAGTAAGACATCTAGTGATGATCATGCCTCACTTAGAAAAGAACTTGAAAATTGCAAGTGTGAGCATGACATTTTACAAAATAACTCAAGTAACTTACAAAAGGAAATCATCATTTTGAGAGAATCAAAAAGGGATCTCATCCTTGAAAATAATGATTTGAAAATTACTCTTTCTAAGTTTATGAAGAGTAAGATCATACTTAATGAGACCCTTGATAGCCAACATAGTTCATTGAACAAGAATGGAATTGGCTATAACCCTAGGAAGATGAATGATCTTAAAAAGACAAGCTTTGTTAAAGCATCATCTCATCCTCATAAATCTGTAAATATACCTACTTGTCACTATTGTTGTAAAAAGGGACATATTGCTCCTAATTGCTATTTAATGAAGAATGCTAGTGTTAACACCCTTTGAATTCCAAAGCATACATCTTATATGTAAATGTCTAGAACTAACGATAGTGGACCCAAAATGATTTGGGTACCAAAAATCAAGACATGATTTGTGATAAGGATGCTTGAGATCCAAATTGTCAAGAGAAATTCAAAAGAAAATGGTGATATCTTGATGGTGGATGCTCAAGTGATAAGGTGGGAACAAGAAAATGTTTCCAAGACAAAAGGAGGTATGCTAAATAGTCAAATGATCCCTCCAATGGTATGAAATCTTGTTCCTCCATTTTCATTTTGTATTTCAAATAGTTTCAGTGAATTTTAATCCTGTGATTATTTTTATGAAGTTTCTTTTCTTGATGTGAAATGAATCTTTGAAAAGAATTTTTATTGGTTAAAATCATGAATCTTGATTGATTTTAAAAGAGGACATATAGTCATATTTTGTTTTATAATGATTACTGTTTTGAAATGATGTTTAATCATCTTCTATGAGAAATTGTGACTTGCATGCACCATTTGCTTCAATTCTTAAATTGGTTTCATGTAATAGAGAAGAGGTACGTGAGTTCTTAAAAACTCATCTTCACACACATACACTCATGTGCCATAATTTTGATTAAATGCATAAATTCCCGAAAAAATGACTTGGTTTTGTCCAAAATATTAAATTACATATGTATGCAAAAATTCATGAGATTTTGATTCAAAAATCATTTTAAATTAGATTTCAAAATTCATTTTCTGAAAGTGACGGTTAACCGTGAGTTCACTTGGATCGACCGTTAGTACGCAATGTTCAAATCGTAGCTGACAGTCGCCCGTGAACCTTTGAAGGTCGACCGCCACTGATTGTGTCACATTGCTTTTATGAAATTTTTCATCGCATCTCATTTTAGAAATTGTTTTAAATAATTTGTATTTGGGGGAGATAAAAGAACTTATGTTTGGGGAGTACTTTATTTGAATGGATTTAAACATTTTTTTTAAAAATATCTATTATATAAGGAAGGGCGGTTTTTGAAATGTCTCAACAATAAGACATAAAGAGCGGTCCAGATTCATCTCCAAACACATCCAACGGTCCAGATTTCATCTCAAAATTTCATCCCCTTCAAAATTCCCGCTTATTCCCGCCCATCAGCAGCCCACGCTGACACGCTGAGAGAGAGAGTGATGGGACGTGAGTCCCATCTCACGTCCCATCCCACTCAGCCGTCCCCTCTCCCTCTATCCCTCACCCTCACCCATCCCCATCCCCCTCTCTCCCTCTCTGTTCCTCTCACCCAACCCCT
>OY986963.1:19764131-19922682 GCA_963920575.1 Narthecium ossifragum
CCCCCTCTCCCTTCCCCTTAAACGAGCTCCACACACCGTCGATCTCGCCCCACGCCGTTGGCCACGCCCAACCCGCCGTCGGCTATCTCCCATCTCCCATCCCCCTCTCTCACTCTCTCACTCTCTCATCCCATAGAAGCTAGAAGGAGATCGAAAGGATGGGAGAGAGAGGCGAGGAGGACGAGGAGAGATGCAGAGATCCAAGAAGAGAGAGAAAGGAGGAGGCACAGTCGCGATCCAGGGGAGCACGAAGAGCTGGCCGCCCATCTGGTGCTCTCTCAGCTGGCGAGCTCTGGAATGATGGTGAGGTTGACGTCGAGCTCCTCCGCCTTGACGTCGAGCTCCTCAACCCAGCCGTCTTCGCCGATCGCGGCCCAGCCCCCGATCTCCGTCATTCTCTCGCCAAGCAGGTGGCCACCGCCATCAAGGGGCGGGTGTGTTGGCGGCTGGATGAAAGAGGTTAGGCTTGGATTTGTAACCCTAAGCCTTCCCTTACAAGGGCCGTTGATCTTTATGATTCAACGACTCAGATATGAGCCAATACAAAACCTAGAGCTATTTTTTTTAGCATTATTCGAGTAAAGATCCATGGTTAAGACACTAATGGGTTTCGTAATTTTCGAATAAAAAGATCTACGCCTCTAGATAAATGGATATTGTAAATCTTCACTTTCGAACAATTGCTCAGACATTAACCAATTTATAAATCACAAAAAAATTATAATATCCGTGTCGTAGGCACGGGTATTTACTAGTATATATATATATCCCCTACTTCTTTTAGTATCATGAATATTTTAATAGATTAGATATCAAGTCTCCATTAGTGATCAACTTCTTTTTCTTGCTCCATCCCCACTTTTTGATGATGCCATAGGGGGAGAAAAAGTTGTGATGTGATCTATTGCTATCAATCATGATACTAGTTAAAGAAGAAATTATACTAAAAGATAAATTATATTGTCATAATATCATGGATAGAACTTTTCTATATCATATGACTAGTGTACATCCTTAGTATTCATCTTAGAACATCTTTTATCAAAGAAATGGATGCATAGATTTAGGGGGAGCAATAGATATTTTATCATCACATATAAATAGATTGTCATCATCAAAAAGGGGGAGATTGTTAGCCCTAATGACGTTTTGATTATGTTTTGATGATGCCAATATGTTCCTAAATGTTAAAATATATATGTGATAAAATATATGTTGATAACAAGCTTTAATTTTCATATTTGAGCTATTAGTGGAGTTCACGGATGATGCGCGGATGCATCCGTGGAGCTCACGGATGATGCGCGGATGAATCCGTGGAGCTCACGGATGATGCGCGGATGCATCCGTGGAGCTCACGGATGATACACGGATTCATCTGTGGGTTTGACAGTCGATCTGTGGATCGATCGTGGAGCTTTTATGAAGAAAAGTAAAAAGCGACGGTCGATCCGAGCATCGACCCTGGGAAGCCATTTTCTTGACAGAGGCTGACAGACGATGTCACGGTCGATGCAACGGTCGACCGTGACGCTTGACGGTCGATCCGTGGATCGATCGTGGATCAATCGTGGATCGATCGTGACTAAAGAAAAGCCTAGCGGACGATGTCACGGACGATGCGGCGGTCGACCGTGAGCCCAGAAACTAGCCATTAAAGAGCCATTGCAGAAACAGAAAATAGCCGTTGGAAGCTATTTTTTGAGGCCATAAAGCTCAAGTATGTATGAGAAGATGCAACAAACTTAATGTAAGACTAAGGGAGATATTAGTTTACATTGTAACAAGTTTTAGTCCTCTTTTGAGAGCTTTAACCTTTGTAAAACTACTTCAAGTGTGAAGTAGACTTTGAGAGAAATATCAAAGAGAGAGCTTTGAGTGATTTGTAAGGTTCTCAAGCACCCGTAAGCTTGAGGGGGAGCTCCAACAGTTGTTGGAAGTTTTGTAAGGTTACCAAGCACCCAGAAGGTTGGTGGGAAAACTTGTAAGTGAGAATTACAAGTAGTGGAACCTCAATGAGGCCCTTGCGAGAGTGGACGTAGGCAAGGTTTACCGAACAACTATAAATCTGGTGCAAGTCTCTTACCTCTTTCACTCATCCTTCATTGCATTCTTTATTTATAGTTTTCATATCTAAACAAGCATACTATTCTTCTAGCTTTCTATCTAGGTTTTCATCTATTGTATTTCCGCAAAAAGGTCCAATTCACCATCCCTTGGACCTTCAGATGGGTCTTTAACGCCAAAACTGTACCTTTTCAAAATGAACCAGATGAAGTGGCATGAATGGTTGGAAAGCTTTTGAAGTCTAGTTTCTGTAGAAATTTACGGTTCATGATTCCAAGCTTCCTAGAGGAAGTTACGGCAATATTAGTACCAATGGCGCAGTCTGGATGGCAAAATAGTAAATACTCAGGAAAGACGGATCGATCATGTTCCCTAAAAGGATCGATCCTTTTATGCAGACAGACCTGACAGAACACATACTTTTCAGATGATCATAAAAGGATCGATCCTCCTTTCACTCAAGAATATTGAGGAAATCGTCGAGGAGAAGGATCGATCTTTCTCCTATCGAAGGATCCATCCTACTGAGAAGGATACATCCTACTATCCATCCTACTAAGAAGGATCCATCCTACTATCCATCCTACTGAGAAGGATCGATCATGCTTCTATCAAAGGATCGATCTTCCTCGGGCGTAGCCAGAAATTGAAGATTTTGTTATCAAAGGATCGATCTTACTCCTATGGAAGGATCGATCTTACGTTCGCAGTGAAGAAAATTAACGGCTCAGATCTAATCCGAGGATGGAGATACTCTAAGGCTATAAATTGGACTCTTTCTAGGGTTCCAAGGAGGGTTTTTCTACATAGCTTTGGAGGGGAGAAAAGCAAGAAAGAAGATGAAGAAATCTCCATCCATGGCCGGGTAAGCCGCAGGCATGGCGGACGGATGATCTAGCGAGGATTAAGGTTTCTTCTTCATCATGGTTCATAGTTTTAATCTTTATTGTTAAACTCTTTTCTATGTATTGAATTTTCAAAGATTATATCTATTGTTTACCTACTTTATCTCGTGAAATCTTTGCTATGCATTGCCGATTGTGAGAGTTGGTATTGTGTATTCTTACAGATCTGGTAAGATAGAGTTAGGGCTTTGTCCCAATGAACTTTTGCTATATGTTGCCTGTAGTGACAACCGATATCATATATTCTTAGGTTTAGGTTGGATGAAGTTAGAACTATAATAAGGAAGAATCAATCGTAGGAGGAGACATTTATATATTTTGTTAGATTCATAATTCCATATCTTCCGGTTAAGGTGATTGGGATGTGAATCCCTTAACTGAGTATTGAATGAACCGTTGGTAGAAGAAGAACCTAAGTTCGAGTGAAGTGATTCCCGATACCTAGCCTTATCAAAATCCTGATATCTTTAGTTAACCTTACAATATAATTAAATCCTCTGATCTAATTTAGTTAATTCTTAAGTTCTCGTTTGTCTTCAATTCATTGTTATTTGTGTTTTGGATGTTTTTTGCTTGTCTCTCTGTGGGTTCGACCTCTCTTATGGTGTACTGCACCGCGATCGCTGTGCGTGACACATTTGAGCGACATAAAAAATTGGATGTTTTCTGCTTGTCTCTCTGTGGGTCCGTCTACAGAACGAACGAAACCCTCTTCTTTGATTCTTTTTCAAATTCGCGTTCTTGAGCTGAGATCCAGCTGGATTTGAAGGAGTTTGAGGATGATCCAAGGCTTAGCAGCTGGGATTGAAGCTGCTCTAGTTTAGGTAGGGATCCTACCTACTTGTTTTTCCATATTTGTGAGGTTTGAGTTGGATTGTGATTTTATTTTGCTTAAATCCGATTATATACATGTTTGTTTTCAATGAAATCTTCGATTTTGGACTCGTGGTCCTTCGTACTATCAGATCCCGGAGTTTTGTGGGATTTGGTGGAGTTTTTCGACGGTATTTGTGAGAACCCGTCCCTCTACTCCTGTGGCTCGTCGTGGACCGCAAGGGCAATTTGGTAAATTGCACCTTGTCGGCTTGTTTCACACCCGCGTGTGCACACACTGACCGTGTTTGTGGTAATGTTTGGTTAGAACGGTTAGTGGGACCCGAGATCGAAAGATCCAGACTTAGGCTTGAGTTATTGCCTAAGTTTAGCTTTCAGCACAAAAAGTATTGATCTTCTCTAGCTAAGAGATCGATCTTCTTGTGCCAGAAAGTCAAGGTGCGATCGTTATGAAGGATCGATCTTTGCCTAGGGAAAGATCGATCATTCATAAGTCGGTTTGTTTGGCTATAAAGCAGACGAGACTTTCTTCCTTGAATCCTTTTGAAATCCGGAGATCTGAGCTCAGATCTTGCGATTTTTGAAGGCATTTTTTGAAGGCATTTGAGCTCAGATCTTGCGATTTTTGAAGGCCTAGCAGATTGGATTGAAGCTGCTCTTGCTTAGGTAGGGATTCCTACCTACTTTTATTTCGGGTTTTTGGAGTTTCCGGTTTGATTGTGTTCTTTGGCTTAGATCTGTAGATACGCATGTTGGTTTTACATGATTTTATCGGTTTTGGACTCGTAGGATCTTGATCTATCAAATCCCAGAGTTTGGTTCAGTTTGGATGTATCTTCCGACGATATTCCTCGCCAGAAGTGCGCCGGAGAACCCATCCGGATCGATCCTTCTCAAGAAGGATCGATCCCTCTGGGTTGGTCATGCACCCGATGAAGGATCGATCCTCTGCTTGGAGAAGATCGATCCTGGGTCTTCGGTAGCATGGTTACCCTTCGTCGCGAGAAGGATCGATCTTCCTGGGAGGAAGGATCGATCTTTCTTGGCGTGACAAGAAAGGTGCTGTGAGGACCCGTCCCTCTACTCCTGTGGCTCGCTGTGGACCGCAAGGGCAAATTGGCAAATTGCACATTGTCGGCTAGTTTCACACTCGCGCGTGTGCACACACGGGCCATGTTTGTGGTAATGTTTGTTTAGAATGGTTAGTGGGACCCGGGATCGAGAGATCCGGGCTTGGGCTTGAGTTTTGGCCCAAGTCTAGCTTTCTGGACAAGTGGGATCGATCCTCTCTAGCTAAGAGATCGATCTCCTTGTGCCAAAAAGTCAAACCCGTTCTGACAAGGAAGATCGATCTCTTCTCTAAGGGGGATCGATCTCCCTTATGTCGGTTCGTTTGCCTATAAAGCAAACGAGATCGTTATCATTTGATTTTTTTGGGTTTTCCGAGATTTGAGCCGCGTTCTTGCTGGATCTGAGCTCGTTTGAGGAAGATCTAAGGCCTAGCTGCTTGGATTTAAGCCGCTCTTACTCCGGTAGGGATTCCTACCTACTTCTATTTCCGGGTTTTTGGAGTTTCCGGTTTTGATTGTGTTCTTTACATAGATCTCTTTGAATACATGTTGGTTTCTCGTGTTTTCACCAGTTTTGGACTCGTGGGATCTTGATCTATCAGATCCCAGAGTTTGGTTGAGTTTGGTTGCATCTTCCGGCGGTATTTCACGCCGGAAAGACGTCGGAGAACCCATTATGATCGATCCCTCTTGAGGAAGGATCGATCCCTCTGGGTTGGTCTTGCTACGCTCGATGAAGGATTGATCTCCTTCTTGGAGAAGATCGATCCTGGTGCTTGGATAGCATGGCTACCCTTCGTCACGAAGAGGATCGATCTTCCTGGGAGGAAGGATCGATCTTTCTTGGCACGACACGAAGGGTGCCCTCTGTCTCGAGAAAGATCGATCTCCCTGGGAGGAGGGATCGATCTTCTTTGTCTTGACAATGAGGGAAGCTCACTGTTACTTGAAAGATCGATCCTTTCTTTGGGAAGGATCGATCCTTGAGTAACAGAGAGGGTTTTTCATGGTTTTTGCCCGCGGGGCTTGGTATGCAGGTTTTGCTTATCGCTTTATACCTTGTATATAAGATTAAGCATGTTAGCCCTATAGTAGGGGCAGTGGTGAACCGGGGGAGTGATGACTCCTGGGATGTTTAGAGTAAACGGGCAGGTAGCCCTCCAGCTTTCCTTAGCCTTGCATGCCGGCGTGCGCCGAGGGCTTTATCTGTTATCTATGTGAGCTGTTGTTTGCGGGGCTGCTTCCCGGTGCAGGTTTTGTGGTGGACTGCTGGCAGTTGGTGGTGGTACCACTGCAGCAGTCCCTAGACCTTATTTATCTGTTCACCACCCCGGGCCGGCAGGGTGCCGTGCCCAGACCTTGCTATTGTATATCATCACATATTGTTGCATGTCTATCTGTATTATCTTGCGCACGTTCATACATGCATTGTGTAGTGCATTAGTTGCATTTGTGTAGGGCGTTGCCGATCCGGGGTTTTCGGGTAGCCCGGATCTAGCTCTAGGACCGTGGTGGGTAGCTTGGCCCAGGTCTCGATTTGTAGTATTCAGTCGTTTTCGATGATAGGGTTAGTTTGACTTGAATACGTGTGTTTGAGGTTTAGAGGTCGTGTCGGCCTCAAGCCAGATGTTGTGGGTGCAACCGGTGTCGGTTCTTGTCCTTGGGGGCCTTCGGAGCGGTCCAGCCCAGACAGTGTCTGTTCCTGCCCGCACTAGGTATATCCAGGATGGGCCCAGTCCCTTGGGGTGACCATGGTTGGGTATGCCTAAGGACACCGGCAGAGGGGTTATGGGACCCTTGCTGCATACCCAAGTCTTGCTTGAGGGCGACACTGTTGTGTTCCCTCCCTTGTGAGTGTCGTAGTGTACTGTCCCTGCTGAGCTTAGTGCTCACTCCTACCCGGGCTGCGTTTTGCAGGTGTTGGCGCTAGCTCTTCTTCGGTAGCCCCTACCGGGGCGGTGTTTGGTGACGTGGCGGCGTCTGGCGATGGTTGAGAGGTGGCGATCTTCCAGCTTTGTACCTTTTGTTATAGATAGTCTCCTACGGGAGTAATAAATGTATAAATTCCCTGTTTGAGGCTTGTAATATTACATCAGTTCAGTCTTTGAGTTTGTAATTTGTGTGAATACAGGATGATTATGACTTGTTAGGGTAACCACTACGATTAGAGGGAAACCTCGCCAAAATTTTTTCGCAGTAGGTTAGGTTCCGCTTCGCGTCGCCTGGCCCGGTTGGGCCTACGCGGGTCGGGGTGTAACAGGTGCCCTCTGTCTCGAGAAAGATCGATCTTCCTGGGAGGAAGGATCGATCTTCTTTGGCTCGACAGTGAGGGAAGCTCACTGTTACTTAGAAGATCGATCTTTTCTTAGGAAAAGATCGATCCTTTAGTAGCAGAGAGGATTTTTCCATGGCAGAGGGGGGTTCGGTAGGGGGCAACCGTGGCGCCAGCGACCCTTTCAGCAACAGTCGCAGCGTGCACCGCAGCACCAGCAGCCACTACCTAGCCCACCAGCCCCGTTTCTGCTGACGGCCGGGCCATCTGGGCAGGCTTCGTCAGGGGGAGGCCAGGGACGGCAGCCTGGCGGCGCGACACCCACTTGCTTCCAGTACTGGCAGCCGGGGCAATACCGTAGAGACTGTACTTTGCAAGGAGCGTGGGGGGCTATGCCGTAAGGCAGTAGAGGCGGAGGGTTCGGTTCCTGGCACGGGAGCGGGGGTGGTCACGGGCGGGGGCGTCCCAGGGGTGGAGGCGGCCATCGGGGGCAGGTGTTTGCCCTCCCAGTTCGCGAGCAGCAAGACACCGTTCAGCTGTATCAGCCGCCACCATAGTACCAGCAGCCACAGCAGTACCAGCAGCCGTGGCAGTATCAGCAGCCGCGGCAAAGCCATCCGTCCTCAGAGGTATCTTTCAGCTTTCTAGTTCCTTAGTAGATGTGCTGATCGATTTAGGGGCGTCTCACTCATACATTGCTAGCATGTGCGTGGCATCACTAGGGTTAGAGACGAGTCGGCTAGAGGTGGCACAGTCTGTAGACTCACCGATCGGCGGGGCAGTCAGGGTAGACCGGGTCTGTCGATCGTGTTCGTTGGAGGTTGGAGGCCTCCGGGTCTGTCTAGACCTGCGGGTGCTAGACATGACCGGTTTTGACGTGATACTCGGTATGGACCGGTTGGCAGCATACCGGGCCGTCATCGACTGTGGTCGCCGGAGGGTGGTCGCTTGAACACCCGACGATACACGGTTTGTGTTGTTGGGGGATCGGTTCTCCGCCGATTCCTTTGCTTGTGGTGTAGGGAGGCGTGACAGTGAGCTCTCAGCCTTGTTGGCCAGCCTATCCATGTCCGATTCTGAGGGAGTGCAGCAGCGCAGTTTTCCCAGGATCGTGTGCAACTACACCGATGTGTTTCCCGAGGTGTTGCCAGGGCTTCCACCACCCAGAGAGGTCGATTTCGAGATCGACCTAGTACCAGGTACCACACCGATCTCTCTCCCAGCTTTCAGGATGGCACCGGCAAAGCAGAGTGAGTTGAGGACCCAGCTAGACGAGCTGACCAGCAGAGGCTTCATCTGTCCCAGCATGTCTCCTTGGCCCGTCAGTGTTGTTCGCAAAGAAGAAGGATGGTACCCTTCTACTTTGCATAGACTACATGCGGCTCAACTAGGTGACGGTGAAGAACAGGTACCCGATAATGAGGATCGACGACCTGTTTGACTAGCTGAGAGGATCTTCAGTGTTCTCGAAGATCGATCTCCGCACCGGTTACCACCAGTTGAGGGTTCGGGATCGCAACATCCCGAAGACGGCATTCCGGACTAGGTACGGCCTGTACGAGTTCGTGGTGATGCCGTTTGGGCTAACGAACGCACCAGCAGCGTTCATGGATCTCATGCAGAGGATCTTCCGGCCTTTCCTAGATGAGTTCGTGGTGGTGTTCGTCGACGACATTCTCATCTACTCCTGGTCAGAGGCGGAGCACGAGCGACACTTGGCGACAGTCTTGCAGCTACTTCGGGAGCATCGGCTTTATGCCAAGGCTTCCAAGTGCGAGTTCTGGCTTGCACAGGTGGAGTTCCTTGGACACGTGGTGTCGGCAGCAGGGATCTCAGTCGACCCCGCAAATGTCGAGTTAGTGGTACAATGGCAGAGACCGAGGACAGTGTTCGAGGTCCGCAGTTTCCTGGGCTTGGCGGGGTACTACCGGCGGTTCGTGCGGGACTTCTCCAGAGTCACCGGGCCGTTGACCAGACTGACACAGAAGGCCGTCCCGTTCGTGTGGGATGATGCTTGTCAGCGAGCCTTCGTGGAGCTGAGGACCAGGTTGACCAGTGCACCGGTGCTGATCGTCCCCGAGCGAGGAGTTGGTTACAGTATCTACTGCGACGCCAGCGGTGAGGGTTTGGGGTGTGTCCTCATGCAGGAGGGCCACGCAGTTTCCTATGGTTCTCGCTAGCTGAAGAACCATGAGAGGAACTACCCGACCCACGACTTGGAGCTAGCAGCAGTGGTCTTCGCCCTAAAGACCTGGCGTCACTACCACTATGGCGAGAAGTTTTCTGTCTTCTCGGACCATAAGAGCTTGAGGCACGTTTTTACTCAACGTGACCTCAACCTTAGGCAGCGACGCTGGATGGAGCTACTAGAGAACTACTGTTGATCCTAACCTTGTTTTGATGATGCCAATATACATTAAATGATAAAATATATGTTTAATATTTATTACCCCTTTAATTGGAAATCTTAAATTCAATATTTAAGTTATTTTTGTACTGACGGTCGATGCAAGGATCGACCGTGGGAATGTGGCGATCGATGCATGGATCGACTGTGGTGAATGCAAATATGCGTCATTGGCTCACGGTCGATCGGTGCATCGACCGTGGGAAGCGTTTTTCTTGACAGAGGCTCACGGACGATGCGACGGTCGATGTGGCGTTCGACCATGGCCCATGTATGAAGAAAGTAAAGAAGCGACGGTCGATCGGTGCATCGACCCTGGGAAGCGTTTTTCTTCACAGAGCCTGACGGTCGATGCGGCGGTCGACCGTGGCGCATATATGAAGAAAAGTCAAGGAGCGACGGTCGATCCAAGCATCGACCCTGGGAAGCGACTTTCTCAACAGAGGCTCACGGACGATGTGACGGTCGATATCACGGTCGACCGTGAGAGTGACGGACGATGCGTTGATCGACCGTCGAGCAAAAAGGCTGAGTTTTTTTATACGTGACGGACGATGGACAGATCGACCGCCAGCAGCGCGCAGAGTAAAAAACTAGCCGTTGGAGAGTAGCAGAGAGCCGTTGGGGCTCCTTATTGAGCTGGTTGAAGCCCAAGTATAGATAGGTTCTTCATGTAAACTTACCACAACTTTTATCATTATTATTGAGATCATCTGAGCAAGTTCTAGGAAAGATTTCTACTTATTCTCCTTTGAGCTAAAACCTTTGTAAACCTTCTTCAAGTGTGAAGAAGTATTTTGAGAGTTGTTCAACAGCAAGTGGATGTGATTGTAAGGTCACCAAGCACCAGGAAGCTTGGAGGAAAAGCTTGTAAAGGATTTGCAAGTAGTGGAACCTCAAGGAGAGCCTTGAGAGAAGTGGACGTAGACCAAGAGTTGGGTCGAACCACTATAAATCGGTGTTATCTCTCTAACCCTTCCTTTATTTAATTCTTGCATGCTATTGTAGTTAAGTTTCATTTCGTTTACAAGCATTCAAGCTATTAGATCTTGTTCTATCTGAATTTTCCATCAATCTAGTTTTTCGAAAAGGGTCCAATTCACCCCCCTCTTGGACCTTCAATTGGTATCAGAGTTAGGTCTCTAATTTAGTGGTGTAACAACCCTTAGAGGATCCTATCTAGAGATGGAAAACATAGAGGGACAAGCTACAAATAGGCCACCCTACTTCAATGGTTCAAACTACAATTACTGGAAAACAAAAATGGAAATTTTTGTTTAATCAATGGACTATGAGGTATAGTTAGTAATAGAGGATGGACCTTATGTCTCTACTAAAATTGTTGATGGGAAAGATGTCCCAAAGATAAAGAGTGACTACACCCTAATTGACCTCAAGAACCTTCAAACTAATGCCAAGGCCAAAAGCTTTCTATTTTGTGCCCATAGCCCTAGTGAATTCAATAGGGTCTCTACATGCAAATCAGCAAAAGAGATATGGTACAAACTTGAGATTACATATGAGGGAACTAGCCGGGTTAAAGAGTCTAAGATAAGTATGCTTGTACATGAGTATGAACTATTTTGTATGAAGCATGATGAAACTATTAATGAGATGTTTACACGTTTTACTAACATATTAAATATGCTTGAATCTCTTGGAAGAATTTAACTAACGATGAGGTTGTGAGGAAGATTCTTAGGTGTTTACCTAAGTCGTGGGATCCTAAAGTGACAGCGATAGAAGAAGCCAAGGATCTATCCAAATTGCCACTAGATGAGCTCATGGGTTCCCTCATGACCTATGAAATGAACTTGAAGAGAAGCAACGAAAAGGGAGATAAAAAGAAGAAGACGGTTGCCTTCAAGTCATCTAGCAAAGACTCATCCGATTCAAGTGATGGAGATGACGATAAGGAGTTGACGATGATATCAAGAAGAATACAAAAGATCTTCAAACGTCAAGGAGGAAAGAAATTCTTCAAGAAGAAATTCCCCAAAAGTGAAAAATACAATCCTACTTCTTCTAACACAAATGAAATGATATGTTATGAGTGTAGAAAACCCGGACACTACAAGTTCGATTGCCCTCAACTCAAGAAGCCTTCAAGGAAGGAGTTCAATAATAGGAAGGCAATGGTGGCTACTTGGGGAGAAAGTGATGTGGAGATCTCATCCGATGAAGAAGAACAAGAGGTAGCCAACATATGCTTAATGCCACAAGGAGATGAGGAAGAAGAAGAAAATGAGGTAGAAGATGAGCTTGCATTTGAAGAACTCTTTGATGCTTATCATGCTTTAGCAAATGATTTCAAATTCCTTAAAAAGAAATACTATGCTACTTGTAAGGACTTGAGGAAAGTAGAAGAAGAAAAAGTAGATGTCAAGCATGGGATTGGAACTTTAGAAAAAGAAAACAAATGCATGTTAGAGAATAAGTCTTGTGACACAAATGACACACTTAAGGATGAACTCAAGGACACTCAATATGAGCTCACCATATTGAAGAATACAAACTATGATATGCAAAGAGAACTTATCTTCTTGAGGAAATCCAAGAGAGATCTCACTCTTGAGGTAAATGACTTAAAAATCACTATAGCAAAATTTGTGAAGAGTAGAGACAAGTTAGATGAAATTCTTGATAGCCAAAGGAACTCCCTAAATAAGGAAGGAATTGGCTACAAGCCTAGGAAGGTGAACAACCAAAAGAAGACTAACTTTGTTAAAGCTTCTTCTCATCCTCCTAAGGTAACACAAGCACCTATATGTCATTATTGTTGCAAAGTAGGTCACATTGCGCCTAGTTGCTATTTAATGAGGAATGCAAATGCTAAGAAAATCTGGGCACCTAGACATTCATCTTCTTCTCTTATGCAAAGTACTAATGCAAATGGACCCAAAAAGATTTGGGTACCAAAAATCAAGGTTTGATCTCCTATTTGTAGGAATGCATGAGATCCAAGATCAATACCAACACAAAGGCTAAAAGATGGTACCTTGATAGTGGATGCTCAAGACATATGATGGGTGAAAGGAGCATGTTCTCAACCCTTCAATCTAAAGATGGAGGAATGGTGACTTTTGGAGATAATGGAAAAGGAAAAATTATTGGCATTGGCAATATTGGTAAAACCTCTTCCATTATTATTGAAAATGTTCTCTTAGTTGAAGGTTTGAAACATAACTTGCTTAGCATTAGTCAATTATGTGATAGAGGTAACAAAGTTATTTTTGAAGATTAAAAATGCTATGTTAAGAATGCTCTTAGTGATAAAATCTTGCTAGTAGGTCATCGTGATGGTAATGTATACACATTCTATCTTGATGATCTTGTTTGCCATAATGATGTATGCTTTAGTGTCTTAAATGAAAATTCTTGGTTATGGCATAGAAGGCTTGGACATGCACACATGGATTTAATATCCAAATTTTCTCGAAAAGACCTTGTTCTTGGACTTCCTAAGATCAAATTTGAGAAAGATAAGATTTGTGATGCATGTCAAAGAGGAAAACAAGTAAAATCCTCTTTCAAGTCTAAACATATAGTTTCGACCACAAGAGCACTAGAACTCATTCATATGGACCTTTTTGGGCCTACTAAACCAACTAGCTTAGGTGGTAGCTCATATGAATTTGTTTTAGTAGATGACTATACTAGATACACTTGGGTGATTTTCCTTGCACACAAAGATGAAGTCTTTGAGGAATTCACCAACTTTTGTAGAAGAGTCCAAAATGAGAAAGGTATTCTCATTACATGCATTAGAAGTGATAATGGAGGAGAATTCAAGAATTCCCATCTAAAAAAGTTTTGTAATGACAACGGGATTTCCCATAACTTCTCTTCACCTAGAACCCCTCAACAAAATGGTGTTTGTTGAAAGGAAAAATAGAACCCTACAAGACATGACTAGAACTTTATTATGTGAAAATAATCTTCCTAAGTATTTTTGGGCCGAAGCAATTAATACTTCTTGCCATGTGATAAATAGAGTAACCTTGAAACCCATTTTGAAGAAAACCCCTTATGAGCTTTGGAAAGGAAGAATTCCAAATATTGGGTACTTTAGAGCTTTTGGTTGCAAATGTTTTATCTTGAACAATGGCAAGGATAGTCTTGGAAAATTTGATGCTAGATCCGATGAAGGAGTCTTTCTTGGATATTCGGGAAGAAGCAAAAGTTATAGAATCTTCAATAAACGGACTTTGGTGGTTGAAGAATCAATGCATGTGACATTTGATGAAATGATTTTAATTCCTAGTAGAATTGATAATGGTAAAGATGAGGAAAACCCAAATGACAAATCAAAAGACTTATTGGATGAAACCCAAAATAATGTTGAAGAATTGAATGTTAGATTTGAGGAATCCCTTGAGATTATACCTAGTGATCAACATCATGAGTTGCCAAAAGATTGGAAGTATGCATCTTCGCACCTAAAGGAATTGATAATTGGTGAACCATCAAGAGGAATCCAAACTAGATTTCATTAAATACTTATACAAATCTAGCCTTCCTATCTCAAATTGAGCCTAAAACGATAGAGGAAGCACTAGAGGATGATCGTTGGATCCTAGCAATGCAAGAAGAGTTGAATCAATTTGAAAGAAATGAAGTTTGGAATTTGGTACCTAGATCTCATGATCATCCCGTTATAGGTACTAAATGGGTTTTTAGAAACAAAATGGATGAATCGGGAACAATTACAAGGAATAAAGCTAGACTAGTTGCAAAAGGTTTCAACCAACAAGAAGGAATTGATTTTGATGATACTTTTGCACCGGTAGCTAGACTTGAAGCAATAAGACTACTTCTAGCTTTTGCATCTTACAAAGATTTCAAATTATATCAAATGGATGTTAAGAGTGCCTTCTTGAATGGTTTACTAAAAGAAGAAGTCTATGTTGAACAACCCCCCGGTTTTGAAGACTATAAATTGAGAGATCATGTATTCAAACTCACTAAAGCCTTGTATGGATTAAAACAAGTTCCAAGAGCTTGGTATGAAAGGCTTAGCAAATTCTTGATGGATAATGACTTTTGTAGAGGAAAAATTGATACTACATTGTTTACCAAATCAAAAGGCAAAGATTTGCTCTTAGTTCAAATTTATGTTGATGATATTATTTTTGGTTCTACAAATGATAAACTTTGTGAAGAATTTGCCACATGCATGCAAAGTGAGTTTGAGATGAGTTTAATGGGTGAACTCAATTATTTTCTTGGTTTACAAATCATGCAAACTCGAGGAGGGATCTTTATTAATCAAGCCAAATACACTAGAGACCTACTCAAAAAATATGATTTTGTAAAATCCAAAATTTATAGAACCCCCATGTGTACAACACTAAAATTAGACAAGGATGAAGATGGGAAACCCGTTGAACAAACACTTTATAGAGGGATGATTGGTTCTCTACTCTATTTGACCGCTAGTAGACCGGACATCATGTTTAGTGTTTGCCTTTGTGCTAGATATCAATCTTGTCCTAAGGAATCTCATTTGGTTGCGGTCAAGAGGATCTTTAGATATCTAATAGGAACCCAAAATTATGGTTTGTGGTATCCTAGAAGATCATCTTTTGATCTAATTGGCTACTCCGATGTGGATTTTGCCGGATGTAGACTTCATAGAAAAAGCACAAGTGGTACATGTCACTTTCTTGGTCATGTACTTGTTTCTTGGTTCTCCAAGAAGCAAAATTCAGTTGCTTTATCCACCGCCGAAGCGGAATACATTGCGGCGGGTAGTTGTTGTGCACAATTACTTTGGATGAAAATGCAATTGGAAGATTACAACATACATGTAGGCAAAATGCCCATTAGATGTGACAACACTAGTGCCATAAACTTATCTAAAAATCCCATCCTACATTCTAGAACAAAGCACATAGAAATTAGACATCATTTCCTTCGTGATCATGCACAAAAAGGAGATATTGCACTTGAGTTTGTTAGCACCGAACATCAAATTGCAGATATTCTAACCAAACCCTTGAGTGAGGACAGAATTCTCTATCTACTAAGGGAGCTTGGGATGTCCAATGGATGTCCAAAATAAAGGAGCTAAAAGGAAAAGGTATGGTCACCTCTTTAACTGCTTTTCATATCATATTCAACTTGAATGCTAAATTTTGGTAAATTAAGTTAATATCATGATTAATGAGTGATTTTTGTCTCATAATATTTAGTTACACGTGCATGCAAAGATTTGTGATGTTTTGATTTAAAAATAATTTTAAATTGAATTTCAAAAATCACTTTCTGGAACTAACGGTCGATCCAGACTTCTTGACGGTCGACCGTGCGTACATTCGCACTGGACGGTCGATCGCCAACTTCCTCGGATCGACCGTGGGATTTCATTTTTAAACTCATTGTGTTCCACGGTCGACCGCCAACTCTTTGGATCGACCGTGGGCTTGGCTTTTTACACAAATGTGCGCGACGGTCGACCGCCAACTTCGTTGAATCGACCGTGCGATTCCTTTTTACACAAAACGCTCGCGACGGTCGACCGCCAATTTCTTACGGTCGATCGCCACGGACCGTGTGACAACTTAAGTATTGGCTTTTTCGACATTTCCACTCCAATCTCCCCTTATAACTCCCGATCAACCCGTCATTCCTCACTGGTTCGACCGTGCCCTAACTTCTCCAAGCAACCGTGCTCCTCCTCTCTCTCTCAAACCGATCTCCTCTTTCCCACTCAAAACCCTAACCAGCTGGTGCACAATGCCTCGTACCAAGAATGCCGGTCCTCCTCCACCCGAGGAACCAAGTCCAGCTGGGAAACGGAAAACGGCAGGAGCAAAGAAGCCACCTGGGTCAAAGAAAGCCAAAGGAGTGCAAGGAGGTTCTTCATCCAATCCTACACCTACCCCTTCCTACGACGACTACTTCTTCCTAGATAAGGATAGGTATAAATCCTGGCCTGATTTTAAGGATAAATTTGTTGTTTCCGGTAGAGCTTTACAATTGCCCATAAACAAGAAACATGTAGTTGAACATTTCTTCACTGATATGGGTTGGAACAAATTCCTAGAGATGCCTCAGTTCATCTATCCCGAAATGGTTAGATATTTTTATTGCAACATGACTGAGGATATAGATGATGAAGGTTGTGTAGCTATTAGTAGCTATATCTATGGTAATGAAATCAAAATTACCATAGAATGGTTGAATGAGCTACTAGATGCACCTAATCAAGGAGAGTGCATTTACTTTACTTCTTATGAGGATTTCAATAGAGTTGATAAGGATAAACAAGGGAGAAAGGCAATCCTTAAGGCTCTACTAGTTGAGAAAAACCCTATAGAGCTAAATAGCCTACACCAACAATTTAGGGAGCTTGCCCACTTCCTAGGAACAAACCTATTTCCTAAGCTTGGCCATCATGATCATTTGAAACCCATCCATGCCTATGTTTTTTCTTGCATGGTTAGGAGGAAACCTCTTAACCTAGGTTATCTCCTTATCAAGGACATGCTTAATCTAAATGCTAGGCAATCACTTCCTTTTGGGGGGCTTCTAACAACAATTTTCCAAGCCCTCACCCTAAACCTAGCCGATGATGAACGGAAACCCCTTTCTCAACCCTTCAACAAGTCCACCTACAAGAGGATGAAGGCCGCCAAACGAGCTTTAGGCCTCGGTTAGCCTGATGTCAGTGGAGATGAAGATGATGAGCCTCAAGAAGAGCATGAAGAAGAAAATTTAGGGGGAGAGCCTCTACTTGAAGGACATCAATGAGAATCCTCTAGTAGCCAAGTTCGTCGCACCACGGCCCAAAGGATTGATGATCTTGAAGCACGATTGGGAAGAATGGAAGCGAGTCTCGATGACATCAAGACTTCCCAAATCCAAGATAACGCTAAGATATCCAAGCAACTTGACGAGATTTTCGCCTACATCAAGAATGAATTCCCACCTGATACTCCCTCAGTTGATTGAGCCTAAATTCCCCATCCTCCTTACTTCTTTTTGATAATGCCAAAGGGGGAGAAAAAGTGCGATGAATGTGAAAGCCCTACATTTCTACATTTCTTATATTGTATTTTCGAAAACCTGGTTTTGAAATGAAAGTTTTTGTAAGTCCAAAGTTTTCCAAATGATTTTGGATGGAAGTATTGTATGAAAATGTTGGAATCTTTTGAATGAAATGCAGATCTGTTTTGGATATTGCTATGATGTATTAGTACAATGTTATAATCTCAATATTCAATATGAAATCACTTCATGAAAGCATAAATGTTATTATTGAAAATAAGTGAACATGCTAAAATCCAAACTATTAGGTCAACATATCTTGAATGGAACTTTTAATATCATTTTAAAGATATATGACTTATGTGCACCTTGAAAATTAACTTTAGAACACATTTTTTGAAAGAAAAGGATGCATTGGTTAAGGGGGAGTCAAAATATTTTATCATCACATTTAAAAGGATTGTCATCATCAAAAAGGGGGAGATTGTTGATCCTAACCTTGTTTTGATGATGCCAATATACATTAAATGATAAAATATATGTTTAATATTTATTACCCCATTAATTGGAAATCTTAAATTCAATATTTAAGTTATTTTTGTACTGACGGTCGATGCAAGGATCGACCGTGGGAATGTGGCGGTCGATCCATGGATCGACCGTGGTGAATGCAAATATGCGTCATTGGCTCACGGTCGATCGGTGCATCGACCGTGGGAAGCGTTTTTCATGACAGAGGCTCACGGACGATGCGACGGTCGATGTGGCGGTGTTACGAGCGGTCTACTGGTGATCCTCTCGTAATGGGTCTCTACTGCTCCAATCGATCAGAATCGGCCTGATCGGACTTGATTGAGTCTAATTGGCTGAATCTGGATCGAATCTGGTTCAGTTCTGGCTCAGATTGGAGTAAGTGGCTGAATCCGGATTTGGTGGCTGAGATAAACCAATTAGACTTGGCTGAGTTGATCAAGATCTGGCTGGGAAGATCTGACGGCTGAGGAGTCGCCGGAGTAGATCGCCGGCGTAGGGGCGGCGGCTGCGGTCGAGATAGTGGCAGGGAAGGTCGCGGGGTGATGGGGAATAGATCCAACGGGTTGGATTGGTTGGAGGATGGCTAGATGGACGGGATCTGGTGGTCGACGGCGGCGGGTTTGGGTTTACCGGGGTCAGGGACGACGGGGAGGGTTCTGCGGGGCTTTGGGACATCGTAGAAGACCGGGATCTGGTCTAGGGAGGTTGGCAGCGTACTTTGGAGGTAAGATATGGGTCGGACGCGGAAGGGGCGGCGGAGCTGTGAAGTGGAGGTTGCTGGGGAACGGCGCCGGAGGGGACGAAGGGCGGAGGGAAGGGTATGGCCGGAGTCGTGGTGCCAAGGGGAAGAGGATGGCGGGTTTAGATGGCGACGGGGGTGGCCGGAGAGGGGAGAACGGCGGTGAGCTAGGGTTTCGGGATAGAGGACGGAAGAAGATGAATAGTAGGGATGACGTGGCGGTGGGGTCGCTGACGTGGCGGAGAGAGAAAGTGACGGGGAGAAGGAAATTCCGGTGGAGGCGGTGCCGGCTGCGGAGAAGATGACCGACGGGGAAGAAGGTGGATCTATGGTGGATAACTGGTAGAATCTACTTTACTTCTACTCCTATGATATTCTACTCCTATGATAATTTATCAACTACTCTTAATCATTCATCTCATCATTCATAACCTAATACAAAACTACTAAGGTCCTTTTATAGAGACTTTGACAGAGTCCTAATCCAACTAGAAAACCCCCTTGCTTAATTAGCAAGTAATAAGGTTTCTGACTCAACTCAACTTCCTAACTCAAAGGGACTCTTAATTAATTCCTAACAATCAACTAGGACTCAATAAAAGACTAATGATAAATACTAATTAAATACTCTAGTTTGAACTAGGGAAGTCCAAGTCAAATTAGGAAAGACGTTGAACCAGCTTGGTTCCTCTTCTGGGTTCGGGTCCAGTTGGTCGAGTCGGATCGACTCGTACCAGGCGGTCGACCGTGGCGCATGTATGAAGAAAGTAAAGAAGCGACGGTCGATCGGTGCATCGACCCTGGGAAGCATTTTTCTTCACAGAGCCTGACGGACAATGCGACGGTCGATGCGGCAGTCGACCGTGGCGCATATATGAAGAAAAGTAAAGGAGCGACGGGCGATCCGAGCATCGACCCTGGGAAGCAACTTTCTCAACAGAGGCTCACGGACGATGTGACGGTCGATGTCACGGTCGACCGTGACAGTGACGGACGATGCGTGGATCGACCGTCGAGCAAAAAGGCTGAGTTTTTTTATACGTGACGGACGATGGACGTATCGACCGCCAGCAGCGCGCAGAGTAAAAAACTAACCGTTGGAGAGTTGCAGAGAGCCGTTGGGGCTCCTTATTGAGCTGGTTGAAGCCCAAGTATAAGTCGGTTCTTCATGTAAACTTGCCACAACTTTTATCATTATTATTGAGATCATCTGAGCAAGTTCTAGGAAAGATTTCTACTTATTCTCCTTTGAGCTAAAACCTTTGTAAACCTTCTTCAAGTGTGAAGAAGTATTTTGAGAGTTGTTCAACAGCAAGTGGCTGTGATTGTAAGGTCACCAAGCACCAGGAAGCTTGGAGGAAAAGCATGTAAAGGATTTGCAAGTTGTGGAACCTCAAGGAGAGCCTTGAGAGAAGTGGACGTAGACCAAGAGTTGGGTCGAACCACTATAAATCGGTGTTATCTCTCTAACCCTTCTTTCATTTAATTCTTGCCTGCTATTGTAGTTAAGTTTCATTTCGTTTACAAGCATTCAAGCTGTTAGATCTTTTTCTATCTGAATTTTCCATCAATCTAGTTTTTCGAAAAGGGTCCAATTCACCCCCCTCTTAGACCTTCAATTGGTATCAGAGCTAGGTCTCTAATTTAGTGGTGTAACAACCCTTAGAGGATCCTATCTAGAGATGAAAAACATAGAGGGACAAGCTACAAATAGGCCACCCTACTTCAATGGTTCAAACTACAATTACTGGAAAACAAAAATTGAATTTTTTGTTCAATCGATGGACTATGAGGTATGGTTAGTAATAGAGGATGGACCTTATGTCCCTACTAAAATTGTTGATGGGAAAGATGTCCCAAAGATAAAGAATAACTACACCCCAATTGACTTCAAGAACCTTCAAACTAATGCCAAGGCCAAAAGCTTTCTATTTTGTGCCCTTAGCCCTAGTGAATTCAATAGGGTCTCTACATACAAATCAGCAAAAGAGATATGGGACAAACTTGAGGTTACATATGAGGGAACTAGCCGGGTTAAAGAGTCTAAGATAAGTATGCTTGTACATGAGTATGAACTATTTTGAATGAAGAATGATGAAACTATTAGTGAGATGTTTACACGTTTTACTAACGTATTAAATATGCTTGAATCTCTTGGAAGAATTTATGCTAACCATGAGGTTGTGAGGAAGATTCTTAGGTGTTTACCTAAGTCGTGGGATCCTAAAGTGACAACGATAGAAGAAGCCAAGGATCTATCCAAATTGTCACTAGATGAGCTCATGGGTTCCCTCATGACAGGTTGGGCGGGTTGTACGTCCGAGAGGTAGTCAGACTACACGGGGTTCCAGTTTCTATAGTGTCAGACCGTGACCCCAGGTTCACCAGCAGCACCTGGCGGGGCTTCCAGGAAGCAGTTGGCACACTCCTGACCTTCAGTACGGCGTTTCATCCGCAGACAGACAGGCAGTCAAAGCGGACGATCCAGATCTTGGAGGACATGCTAAGAGCATGTGTCCTCGACGCAGGAGGTAGCTGGGAGGAGCACGTTCCCTTGGTGGAGTTCGCCTACAACAATAGCTACCAGTCCAGTCTTGGACTAGCACCTTTCGAGGCATTGTACGGTAGGCCGTGTCGTTCCCTAGTGTGCTGGACAGAGGTTGGAGAGGCTTCACTCACCGGTCCAGACATCGTCAGGAGGTCATCAGAGAGGTTAGTGCAGATCAGGCAGAGGCTTCTAACAGCTTAGAGCCGGCAGAAGAGCTGTGCAGATCAGAGGCGACGACCGCTTGAGTTCGTAGTTGGCGACAGTGTGTTCCTGCGGGCAGCGCCGTACAGAGGTTCTGTCAGGTTTGGCAGCGGGGGCAAGTTGGCCCCGAGGTTCGTCGGGCTGTTTGAGATCCTAGAGGGGGTCGGCGAGGTAGCCTACCGCTTGGACCTTCCTCAGCACATGTCTGCTATGCACCCGACTTTTCACGTGTCGATGCTGAGGAAGTACCATCCCGACCCGTCGCATGTCATCAGAGTGGATGACATCGAGCTTGTGTCAGACGTGACTTTCGTTGAGCAGCCGATTCGAGTACTTGACCGGAGGGATCAGGTCTTGCGGGGCAAGACGATTCCCTTGGTCATGGTACTGTGGAGGCACAGAGGCGTCGAGGAGATGACCTGGGAGCGCGAGGCGCGCATGCGGCAGGAGTATCCGCACTTGTTCCCTTCTCGAGGTAACTTTTGTCCTGTCTTCTAGTGTAGCTGTTTCTTTGTTCCGAGCCCTACCCTTATCGAATCTCGGGATGAGATTTCCTTTAAGGGTATTAGGATGTGAGGACCCGTCCCTCTACTCATGTGGCTCGTCGTGGACCGCAAGGGCAATTTGGTAAATTGCACCTTGTCGGCTTGTTTCACACCCCCGTGTGCACACACTGACCGTGTTTGTGGTAATGTTTGGTTCGAACGGTTAGTGGGACCCGGGATCGAAAGATCCGGACTTAGGCTTGAGTTCTTGCCTAAGTTTAGCCTTTAGCACAAAAAGGATCGATCTTCTCTAGCTAAGAGATCAATCTTCTTGTGCCCGAAAGTCAAGGTGCGATCGTCATGAAGGATCGATCTTTGCCTAGGGAAAGATCGATCATTCATAAGTCGGTTCATTTGCCTATAAAGCAGATGAGACTTTCTTCCTTGAATCCTTTTGAAATCCAGAGATCTGAGCTCAGATCTTGCGATTTTTGAAGGCATTTGAGGACGATCCAAGGCCTAGCAGCTTGGATTGAAGCTGCTCTTGCTTAGGTAGGGATCTCTACCTACTTTTATTTCGGGTTTTTGGAGTTTTCAGTTTGATTCTGTTCTTTGGCTTAGATCTGTAAATACGCATGTTGGTTTTACATGATTTCATCGGTTTTGGACTCGTAGGATCTCAATCTATCAGATCCCAGAGTTTGGTTAAGTTTGGATGTATCTTCCGGCGGTATTCCTCACCGGAAGTGTGCCGGAGAACCCATCCGGATCGATCCCTCTGGGTTGGTCATGCTGCGCCCGATGAAGGATCGATCCTCTGCTTGGAGAAGATCGATTCTGGGTCTTGGGTAGCATGGTTACCCTTCGTCGCGAGAAGGATCGATCTTCCTAGGAGGAAGGATCGATCTTTCTTGGCGTGACAAGAAGGGTGCCCTCTGTCTCGAGAAAGATCGATCTTCCTGGGAGGAAGGATCGATCTTCTTTGGCTCGACAGTGAGGGAAGCTCACTCTTACTTAAAAGATCGATCCTTTAGTAACAGAGAGGATTTTTCATGGCTTTTGCCCGCGAGGCTTGGTATGCCGGTTTTCCTTATCGCTTTATACCTTGTATATATGATTAAGCATGTTAGCCTTATAATAGGGGCAGTGGTGAACCGGGGGAGTGATCACTCCCGGGATGTTTAGAACAAACGGGCAGGTAGCCCTGCAGCTTTCCCTAGCCTTGCATGCCGGCGTGCGCCGAGGGCTTTACCTGTTATATATGTGAGCTGTTGTTTGCGGGGTTGCTTCCCGGTGCAGGTTTTGTGGTGGACTGCTGGCAGTTGGTAGTGGTACCACTACAGTAGTCCCTAGACCTTATTTATATGTTCACCACCCATCATGTGACCAGTTCTTCTGGAAGATCATGATCGTGGACCTCAGGGACACGCGGTGGGGTTATGGGGCCCCTGTGTACACTCAGGCCTTAATTGAGGGCGACACTGTTGCGTTTCCCTCTTCCTTCTGTGTGTCGTAGTGCAGTTTCCCTGCTGAGCTTAGTGCTCATTCCTACCCGGGCTGCGTTTTGCTGGTGCAGGCATTAGCTTCTCTTCAGTGGTCCCAACCGGGCAGTTGGTCGGCGGTGCGGCGGCGCCTGGCGGAGTCTGAGGAGCGGTGATATGTTTTTCCATAACCCTTTTATAGTTAGTCTCCTACGGGAGAGTATTTATGTCTGTACTTGATCTTTCCCTATTCGAGGTTTTGTATATTACACTTTCGGTTTTGTAAATCTTTAAGCTTGAAGTTTCTTAATCTTTAATTTGTAATTGAGGGCTTTTTGATGAATTGTTTAGGGAGACATTTAGGTTAGAGGGAACCCTCGCCAATATATTTTCCGCAGTTGTTAGGTTCCGGTTCGCATCGCCCGGCCCGGTTGGGCTTTCGCGGGTCGGGGCGCGACAACCGGCCTCCGCCATCCGCTGCCATCCTCCAACAGCCGTCAAGCTTCTCTCCCTCTCCGCTGCCATCCACACCTCCACCGTCCAGCCCCAAGTCCCTGACGTCACCCTTGGCTGCCGTGCTCTCCTCCACCACCTCATCACCGCTGCCACGTTCTCCAAGACTTGGATCCCCCAAGGGTAGCCGCCCAACCATAGAGGAAGTTGTGAGGTAATCCTCTTCCTCATCCATCTCTCTCCTCTGTTTAAGCCTTCCTCGTCGAATACTTAGGGTGCTTCTCCTAAAACCCTGAAGGTATCTGTGAGGACCCGTCCCTCTACTCCTGTGGCTCGCTGTGGACCGCAAGGGCAATTTGGTAAATTGCACATTGTCGGCTAGTTTTCACACTCACGCGTGTGCACACACTGACCATGTTTGTAGTAATGTTTGTTTAGAATGATTAGTGGGACCCGGGATCGAAAGATCCGGGCTTGGGCTTGAGTTTTGGCCCAAGTCTAGCTTTCTGGACAAGTGGGATCGATCCTCTCTAGCTAAGAGATCGATCTCCTTGTGCCAAAAAGTCAAACCCGTTCTGACAAGGAAGATCGATCTCTTCCCTAACGGGGATCGATCGCCCTTATGTCGGTTCGATTGCCTATAAAGCAAACGAGATCGTTATCCTTTGATTTTTTTGGGTTTTCCGAGATTTGAGCCGCGTTCTTGCTGGATCTGAGCTCGTTTGAGGAAGATCTAAGGCCTAGCTGCTTGGATTTAAGCCGCTCTTACTCCGGTAGGGATTCCTACCTACTTCTATTTCTGGGTTTTGGAGTTTCCGGTTTTGATTGTGTTCTTTACATAGATCTCTTTGCATACATGTTGGTTTCTCATGTTTTCACCGGTTTTGGACTCGTAGGATCTTGATCTATCAGATCCCAGAGTTTGGTTGAGTTTGGTTGCATCTTCCGGCGGTATTTCACGCCGGAAGGACGCCGGAGAACCCATTAGGATCGATTCCTCTTGAGGAAGGATCGATCCCTCTGGGTTGGTCATGCTACGCCCGATGAAGGATCGATCTCCTGCTTGGACAAGATCGATCCTGGTACTTGGATAGCATGGCTACCCTTCGTCGCGAAGAGGATCGATCTTCCTGGGAGGAAGGATCGATCTTTCTTGGCGCGACACGAAGGGTGCCCTCTGTCTCGAGAAAGATCGATCTTCCTGGGAGGAGGGATCGATCTTCTTTGTCTCGACAGTGAGGGAAGCTCACTGTTACTTGATAGATCGATCCTTTCTTTGGGAAGGATCGATCCTTCAGTAGCAGAGAGGGTTTTTCATGGCTTTTGCCCGCGGGGCTTGGTATGCCGATTTTGCTTATCGCTTTATACCTTGTATATACGATTAAGCATGTTAGCCCTATAGTAGGGGCAGTGGTGAATCGGGGGAGTAATGACTCCCGGGATGTTTAGAATAAACGGGCGGGTAGCCCTACAGCTGTCCTTAGCCTTGCATGCCGGCGTGCGCCGAGGGCTTTATCTGTTATCTATGTGAGCTGTTGTTTGCGGGGCTGCTTCCCGGTGCAGGTTTTGTGGTGCACTGCTGGCTGTTGGTGGTGGTACCACTGCAGCAGTCCCTAGACCTTATTTATCTGTTCACCACCCCGGGTCGGCAGGGTGCCGTGCCCAGACCTTGCTATTGTGTATCATCACATATTGTTGCATGTCTATCTGTATTATCTTGCGCATGTTCATACATGCATTGTGTTGTGCATTAGTTGCATTTGCGTAGGGCGTTGCCGATCCGGGGTTTTCGGGTAGCCCGGATCTAGCTCTAGGACCGTGGTGGGTAGCTTGGCCCAGGTCTCGATTTGTAGTATTCAGTCGTTTTCGATGATAGGGTTAGTTTGACTTGAGTACGTGTGCTTGAGGTTTATAGGTCGTCTCGGCCTCAAGCCAGATGTTGTGGGTGCAACCGGTGTCGGTTCTTGTCCTTGGGGGCCTTCGGAGGGGTCCAGCCCAGGTAGTGTCTGTTCCTGCCCGCACTAGGTATATCCAGGATGGGCCCAGTCCCTTGGGGTGACCATGGTTGGGTATGCCTTGGGACACCGGCAGAGGGGTTATAGGACCCTTGCTGCATACCCAAGTCTTGCTTGAGGGCGACACTGTTGTGTTCCCTCCCTTGTGAGTGTCGTAGTGTAGTGTCCCTGCTGAGCCTAGTGCTCACTCCTACCCAGGCTGCGTTTTGCAGGTGCTGGCGCTAGCTCTTCTTCGGTCGCCCCTACCGGGCTGGTGTTTGGTGACGTGGCGGCGTCTGGCGGTGCTTGAGAGGTGGCGATCTTCCAGCTTTGTACCTTTTGTTATAGATAGTCTCCTACGGGAGTTATAAATGTATAATTTCCCTGTTTGAGGCTTGTAATATTACATAGTTCAGTCTTTGAGTTTGTAATTTGTGTGACTACAAGATGATTATGACTTGTTAGGGTAACCACTACGATTAGAGGGAAACCTCTCCAAAATTTCGACAGTAGGTTAGGTTCCGCTTCGCGTCGCCCGGCCCGGTTGGGCCTACACGGGTCGGGGGGCGACAACTTGGTATCAGAGCATAGGTTGTAGATCCCAGGGTTTAGGATCAGGATTCGGTTGAGTTGAGTGTGGAATGGGTTATTTCTATGTCTAGAACATCCGTGCATGCTCCTTTTGATGTGTTATGCTTTTCCGCTTTATGTTGTGCTGCTTTGTCTTGGGTTCGAACGAGTGGACGCTCGTTTGTTTTTGGTGATTGCGCAGATGTCGGGAGCTCGAGGCCGACCTTCGGTTGTTGGTCGGGGTGGGGAACGACTTGGTCGACCCGCCCGACCAGACAGGGTAGCACCTGTCAGGGAGGTCAGAGCTAGACTGACTGAGCCATCACCAGCGACGGCTTCGGTCGCACGGGAGGAGACCCTTCTCGCCGAGGAGGGGGTTCTCGCTCCGGTCGACGTGCGGACCGCTGTGGTGGTCTTGTTGGAGTTTCAGCAGTATGCCACCCGGTTCACGCATTTGGTCCGTTTCGCGGGGGCAGTAGCAGCAGATCCAGTGGGCAGTGCATGTCAGTTTGAGCAGAGGCTTCAATCAGAGATCAGACGACGGACCAGTTCTTACCGCTTCCAAGTGTACTCAGCAGTTCTGGACCTCGCCTTGGCAGTAGGGGCGCAGTTGCGGGACGAGAGGTGCCGGGCAGTTCCACCGGCATCCTCTACTAGTGCATCGTAGAGACCCCAGTTCAGAGGGGGATTCGGCAGAGGGCACCAGCGGCGTCAGCGACGCTTTCAGCAGCGGCCGCAGCGCCCGCACCAGTTCCAGCCACAGTTGCCGAGTCCGCCAGGCCAGTTTCCCCTGACAGCCGGGCCGTCTGGGCAGGCTCCGTCAGGGGGAGGCCAAGGTCAGCAGCCTGGTGGCGCATCAGCCTCTTGTTTCCAGCGCGGGCAATCGAGACACTTCCGCCATGACTGTCCCATGAGAGGAGCGCGGGGCGCTATGCCGCAGGGCAGTAGAGGCGGGGGGTACGGTGCCTGGCAGAGGAGCGGTGATGGGAGCGAGTCAGGGGCTGGACCGGGCCGCTCCAGAGGTGGAGGCGGGCAGCAGGGGCGTGTGTTTGCTCTTCCAGGGCGTCAGCAGCCGGACGCGTCAGTCACGTGCTTCCAGTGCGGGCAGCTGGGGCACTACCGTAGAGACTGTTCCTTGCGATGAGCGCGGGGCGCTGTGCCGCAGGGCAGTAGAGGCGGAGGGCCCAGTGCTTGGCAGGGGAGCAGCAGTGGTGGGCGCAGGTCAGCGGCTGGACCGAGCTGCTCCAGGGGTGGAGGCAGCCAGCGAGGTCATGTGGTTACTCTCCCAGTGCACGAGCAGCAGGACACCGTACAGCAGTACCAGCAGCCGCAGCAGTATCAGTAGGCAGCGGCAGAGCCGTCCGTCCTTAGAGGTATCTTTCAGCTTTCTAGGTCCTTGGTAGATGTGCTGATAGATTCAGGGGCGTCTCACTCCTACATTGCTAGCATGTGCGTGGCATTGCTAGGGTTAGAGACGAGTCGGCTAGAGGTGGCACAGTCTGTAGACTCACCAATCGACGGAGCGGTCAGGGTGGACCGGGGCTGCCGATCTTGTTCCTTGGAGGTTGGAGGCCTCCGGGTCTGTCTAGACTTGCGGGTGCTAGACATGACCGGCTTTGACATGATACTCGGTATGGACTGGTTGGCAGCATACCGGGCCGTCATCGACTGTGGTCGCCGGAGGGTGGTTGCTTGGACACCCGACGGGACACGGTTTGTGTTGTTGGGGGATCGGTTCTCCACCGATTCCTTTGCTTGTGGTGTGGGAAGGCGTGGCAGCGAGCTTTCAGCCTTGTTGGCCAGCCTGTCCCTGTCCGGTTCTGATGGAGTGCAGCAACAGTGTAGTTTTCCGAGGATCGTGTGCGACTTTGCGGACGTGTTCCCCGAGGTGTTGCCAGGGCTTCCACCACCCAGAGAGGTCGATTTTGAGATCGACCTAGTACCAGGTACCGCACCGATCTCTCTCCCAGCTTTCAGGATGGCACCAGCAGAGCAGAGTGAGTTGAGGACCCAGCTAGACGAACTGACCAGCAGAGGCTTCATCCGTCCCAGCATGTCTCCCTGGTGGGCGCCAGTGTTGTTCGCAAAGAAGAAGGATGGTACCCTTCGACTTTGCATAGACTACAGGCGGCTCAACAGGGTGACGGTGAAGAACAGGTATCCGATGCTGCAGATCGACGACCTGTTTGACCAGTTGAGAGGATCTCCAGTGTTCTCGAAGATCGATCTCCGCACCGGCTACCACCAGTTGAGGGTTCGGGATTGCGACATCCCAAAGACGGCATTCCGGACTCGGTACGGCCTGTACGAGTTCGTGGTGATGTCGTTTGGGCTGACGAACGCACCAGCAGCGTTCATGGACCTCATGCAGAGGATCTTCTGGCCCTTCCTAGACGAGTTCGTGGTGGTGTTCGTCGATGACATTCTCATCTACTCCCGGTCAGAGGCGGAGCACGAGCGACACTTGGCGACAGTGTTGCAGCTACTTAGGGAGCATCGGCTTTATGCTAAGGCTTCCAAGTGCGAGTTCTGGCTTGCATAGGTGGGGTTCCTTGGACACGTGGTGTCAGCAGCAGGGATCTCAGTTGACCCCGCCAAGGTCGAGGCAGTGGTACAGTGGCAGAGCCCGAGGATAGTGTTCAAGGTCCGCAGTTTTCTGGGCTTGGCGGGGTACTACAGGCGGTTCGTGCGGGACTTCTCCAGAGTCACAGGGCCGTTGACCAGACTGACACAGAAGGCCGTCCCGTTTGTGTGGGATGAAGCTTGTGAGCGAGCCTTCGTGGAGCTGAGGACCAGGTTGACTGGTGCACTGGTGCTGATCGTCCTCGAGCGAGGCGTGGGTTACAGTGTCTACTGCGACGCCACTGGTGAGGGTTTGGGGTGTGTCCTCATGTAGGAGGGCCACGCAGTTTCTTATGGTTCTCGCCAGCTGAAGAACCATGAGAGGAACTACCCGACCCATGACTTGGAGCTAGCAGCAGTGGTCTTCGCCCTGAAGACCTGGCAGCACTACCTCTATGGCGAGAAGTTCTCAGTCTTCTCGGACCATAAGAGTTTGAGGCACGTTTTCACCCAACGTGACCTCAACCTGAGGCAGCGACGCTGGATAGAGCTACGGGAGGACTACGACTTCGAGTTGCATTACCATCCTGGTAAGGCAAACGTCGTAGCAGACGCGCTGAGCAGACAGGTGAGAGACACCATAGCAGCAGTTGCAGGGTTGTCAGCGCGGCAGTGGCAGGCTCTAGAGACGGCGGGCCAGTTGGGGCTCGAGTTTGAGGATCGGGGATCCAGCAGCTTCCTCTACGCAGTGCAGAGTATGCCAGCAGTACTGGCTAGAGTGTTAGAGGCGCATCACAGTGACGCAGAGCTCGAGGAGTTACGCACCTCGGCGGGCACAGGGGGTGCAGACGGAGACTGGACAGTATCGCCAGACGGAGGGCTACGATTCCGAGACAGAGTAGCGGTTCCAGCAGATCCGGCTCTTCGAGATGACATCCTACGAGAGTTCCACCACTCTCGCTTTGCAGTTCATCCCGGCGGCACCAAGATGTACCAGGATCTTCGGCGATAGTTCTGGTGGCGCGGGATGAAGAGGGCAGTGACGGAGTTCGTATCACGCTACCTTACTAATGTCGCTCAAATGTGTCACGCACAGCGGTCGCGGTGCAGTACAGCATAAGAGAGGTCGAAGCCACAGAGAGACAGACAGAAAGGATCTAGAAATACGGATAATAATATATTGAAGACAATGAAGAAAGCTAACTAAATTAAATTAGATCAAAAGATTAATGATAATGTAATGTTAACTAAAGATATCAGGCTTTTGTTAAGGCTAGGCTTCAGGAATCACTTCACTCGGACTTAGGTTCTTATCTTCTCAATGATTCATATAATACTCACTTAAGGGATTTACATCCCAATCACCTTAACCGGAAGATATGGAACTATAAACCGAACAAAATATATATATGTCTCTTCCTACGATTAGTTCTTCCTTTTTATAGTTCTAACTTCATCCAACCAAACCTAAGAATACACGATACCGGCTGTCACTACAGGCAACGCGTAGCAAAATTTCATCGGGACAAAGCCCTAACTCTATCTAACCGGATCTCTAAGAATACACAATACCAACTCTCACAATCGGCAATGCATAGCAAAGATTCCTCGGGATAGAGCCCCAACCTTGTCTTACCAGATCCCTAAGAATACACAATACCAGTTGTCACTACGGGCAATGCATAGCAAAGGTCTCGCAAGACTCGGTAGGAGAATCAAAAGAGAAGACTACGGGATTATAAGATCATGAAAGAAGCATGACTGGATTCATAATATTAATCATCCACATAGAAATTTATAATCTGAAAATAATATTTGAAGATCCAATACATAGAAAAGAGTTTAACAATGAAGATTAAAAACTATGAACCATTGTTGGAGAAGAAACCCTAATCCTCGCTAGGTCATCCGTCCGCCATGCCCGCGGATTACTCGGCCATCGATGGAGATGTCTTCATCTTCTTCCCTTAGAAAACGTCCAGAAAGAGCCTCCAAAAACGTCCAAGAAGTCCCCCTTGGCTTACCATAACTTTCCTATTTATAGGGTTCAAAGATTAGCAAACTCGGGTTAATTTTAAACCCGTTATACGCCCCTGGCTGATCTGGCGGTCAACCGTGAGACCCTGACGGTAGACCGTGAGGTGCATAATTTATTTTGACAAGCTGCGGTCGATCTTCGCATCGACCGTCGGAAGTGTTTTTCTTGACAGAGGCTGACGGTCGATGCCACGGTCGATGCTACGGTCGACCGTGGCATCTTACGGTCGATCGTGAGGATTTTCGGACCCGACGATCGACCGTGAGGATTTTCGGGCGCAACGGTCGACCGTGAGATCTGACGGTCGACCGTCACTATTCACTCAGCACTGCACACTGGTACGAAAAATATTGTAACTTCCTCTAGGAAACTCGGAATCACGAACCATAAAATTCTCCAGAATCTAGACTTCAAGAGCTTTCCAACCATATATGGTACATCATCTGGTTCTTCATAAACAGGTACAGTTTAATTTTTGAAATTGATCCATATACTCTTTTCAGCTTCTTTTAGCTCCAATTTCCTGCATTTTCCAAACAACTATGTGAAGCACATAAAAGTATAAAAGTAGTGCTAAAGAAGTTGATTAAGGGTGAAGATATAGCAATTGAGATTATTTTAAGGTTGTTCAGAGTGCACTTTCATGCACTCATCACACCCCCCAACCAGCTTATTACTAGTCTCTAGCAATTTAAAGCGCATAAAATATAATTAAGCACACCAACGGTTCAAGGATGTAGACATGCATGATAAAAATTCTACCTTATCAAGTCAATAGTGTTTTATACAGTACAGAGCATGAAAACTTCTTGTACTCATACACATACTACCAACATATGAAATCAACTTCTACACATCAAACATGCTAATCACCATCCAGAAGAACACATGTGACGTGACAAATAGATGGTACGTATAGAAGCAACTTCTACCCACCATTAGTCCAAACACACTACTATCTTCATGACCAATCATCCAACCCTCGCACTTTAAGTACAACATGCTCTTCTTTTTTTTTTCTCTTTTTTTCTAAACTATCAGACACTTTGCCTTTTTACGCGAGCACTCTCCGCTTCTTGAGGCGCAGAGACCCGGTTACTTAGCAAAACACTTAATAGTTTTTTTTTTCAGTGGTTCTACCTTTTTACTCGAGCTCCCCGCTTCCTGAGGCAAGAACACCCGGTTACTCAGTAGATCACCTAATCGTTGTTTAGGCACAGCTTTATTAAGCTCCAGAACTTTTTCTTCATTTTTTTTCTCCATGCAATACTCAACACTAGCTAATGCTGAAATCATGGTCTAGATTAACAATAGCATGCTCATTCCTCTGGTGATTATAATCGCCACTGCACATAAAGTGTTTGTGTGTGACTCACATAATGTTCTACCTTCAGGGTATCACGCATGCAATCAATGTATAGGCCAATCCATATGAAAGCAACATGTATAATAAGCATAAAAATTTCAGCTCATGTACAATTTCTAGTAATATGCTCAATTCAACACTATTAAGCTCCATAAGGTAGCATACATGAAAACATGTATGCCTACACCCTCCAACCTGAAATTCACATTGTCCTCAATGTGTGCTAATCATGTAAATAAGCAGTAGGGTGTAGGCTGAATTTTCAGATATAGCATAAATAAAAATAGGAAATCGAAATAGGAGCGAGGCCACCTGACAGAATATCTGAAATCTTGCACAGGGCTCTTCATTGTGGCCGAAATCTCAATCCCATTGATGGCTGGCCAAAATCTCACAAGCGAGGAAGACGGAAGTCCAAGCATCCTAAAAATATAAAATAGCAAACAAAAGAAAATGAGAATGAAAGTAAACAAACTAAAATAAACTAACCTAATCAAAAAGGGAAATGATAGATAGGAGAAAGATCATCCCTCGTAGACAGGGTCTACGAGAGAAACGGTGTGCTCCTCAGGGTCCGCTTTCTCTGGAATCTGTTTCAAGCGCTGTCCATTAACCGTAAACAGCCTCCCATCTTTTGGGTCTTCAACTTCCACAGCCCCATTCTCAAATATTCTGCTAATGGTGAAGGGGCCTGTCCAGCGTGATCTCAGCTTTCCAGGATGGAGATGCAGTCGTGCGTCATACAGATAAGCTTGTTGTCCGACTTGAAAAGTCTTCCGCAAGATCTTCTTGTCATGGTAGGCCTTTGTCTTTGCCTTGAAGATCCGGGAACTCTCATAAGCATCATTCCTGAATTCCTTTAGCTCAGACAGTTGGAGTTTCCGTTCCTGGCCTGCAGCATCCAAAGTAAAATTTAGCGACTTAATAGCCCAATAGGCCTTATGTTCTAATTCAACTGGAAGATGACACGGTTTTCCATAAACTAGGCGAAAGGGCGACATCCCCAGGGTAGTCTTGTAGGCAGTGCGATATGCCCACAACGCATCTGATAGCCTCAAGGACCAGTCCTTTCGGTTGGGGCTCACTGTCTTCTCCAGGATTTGCTTTATCTCTTTATTGGCTAATTCAACTTGCCCATTCGTCTGTGGATGATAAGCAGTGGAAATCTTATGTGTGACTCCATACCTGCGCATCAAAGCCTCAAAGGAGCGATTACAAAAGTGTGATCCCTGGTCACTAATAATAACTCTAGGAGTACCAAACCGGGATAAAATATGCTCTTTAAGAAACTTGATGATAGTGGAATGATCATTATTCCTACATGCAATAGCCTCCACCCACTTAGACACGTATTCCACAGCCAACAATATATATATATAACCAAAAGAAGAAGGAAAGGGTCCCATAAAGTCTATACCCCAACAATCAAAAATCTCTATAGCTTGAATTGGGTTCAAAGGCATCATATGTCTCCTAGATAAAGCTCCTTGTGTTAGGCATCTATCACAGGATTTGCAGAAAATATTAACATCACGAAACATAGTAGGCCAATAAAAACCACATTGAAGAATTTTAACAGCTGTCTTTTTCATCGAAAAATGACCTCCACATGCATGAGAGTGACAGAATGTAATAATGCTTTCTATTTCATAATCAGGGACACAACGGCGCATGATCTGGTCAGAACAATACTTAAACAGACAAGGATCATTCCAATAAAATTTCTTTACCTCAACAAAAAATCTACGCTTATCCTGCGCACTCCAAAAGGAAGGGATCTCACCTGTCGCTAAGTAATTAACAATGTGTGCATACCAGGGCAGCCGTGCAACTGAAAAGAGTTGCTCATCAGGGAAGTCATCCATAATTGGTGACTCATTTTCCGCTACTTCCACTATCAACCTTGATAGGTGATCAGCGACAACGTTCTCCACGCCCTTTTTATCTTTAATGGAGATATCGAATTCCTGTAAGATTAATATCCAACGAATTAGGCGCGCTTTAGCATCCTTCTTGGTGAGAAGGTACTGAAGCGCAGCATGATCAGTGAAAATAGTGATAGGAGAACCAATTAAATAAGCACGAAACTTGTCTAATGCAAAGACTATAGCCAATAGTTCTTTCTCAGTGGTAGAATAATTCATCTGTGCATTATTCAAGGTTCAGCTAGCATAATGAATAACATGAAGTTTACCATCTTTTCGCTGTCCTAAAACAGCTCCTACAGCAAAATCACCACACATCAATTCAAAAGGAAGGCTCCAATCGGGTGGTTGCACAATAGGTGCGGAAGTCAATTTACCAATCAAGACTTGAAAAGCCTCTTGACATTCAATAGTCAACTCAAAAGGGGTATCCTTTATCAAAAGATTACACAAAGGACGAGCAATAGCAGAAAATTTTTGAATGAATCTCCTGTAAAAACCAGCATGCCCTAGAAAGGATCTAATATCTTTAACAGTCTTTGGCACAGGAAGCTTTGAGATGAGATCAATTTTTGATCGATCTACCTCAATGCCTTTGGAAGAGACAATATGACCCAACACAATGCCTGAGGGCACCATGAAGTGACACTTTTCCCAATTAAGCACAAGGTGCTTCTCTTCACACCTGACCAAGACTCTCTTTAAGTTTTGCAAGCATGCATTAAAAGTATTACCAAATACAGTCAAGTCATCCATATATACTTCCATACATTCCTCGATCATATCAGCAAACATACTCATCATACAACGCTAAAAAGTAGCAGGAGCATTACATAATCCAAATGGCATTCTACGGAAAGCATAAGTACCAAAAGGACAAGTAAAAGTAGTTTTTTCCTGGTCCTCTAAAGCAATCTCAATCTGATAATATCCAGAATAACGATCAAGAAAACAATAAAAAGGATGTCCAGCTACTCTTTCTAAATCTGGTCTAGAAAAGGCAATGGAAAATGATCCTTACGGGTGGCAGCATTCAATTTTCTATAATCTATACACATACGCCATCCTGTCACCAATTTAGTGGGGACAAAGTCTCCACTTTCATTTTTAACAACGGTGACACCAGATTTTTTAGGTACAACCTGTGTAGGACTCACCCATTTGCTATCAGCAATAGGATAGATAATCCCTGCATCTAATAATTTCAACACTTCAGTTTTTACTACCTCTTTCATTGTAGGGTTCAACCTACGCTGAGGATCTCTACGAGGTACATCCCCTTGTTCAAGATTAATCATATGGGAACATATCAAGGGACTAATACCTTTCAGATCTGCTATACTCCATCCAATAGCTGATTTATGCTCATTTAAAATGCTAAGTAATTTCTCACCTTGCTCTGCAGTTAATGCTGAAGAAATAATAACTGGGTATGTATCACCTGGACCAAGATAGGCGTGCTTCAATCCTTGAGGAAGCAGCTTCAGGTCCAGCTTGGGTGGCTCTACTGATGATGGTGTTGGTGGTTGTCCTCTTTCTGGCAGTTCTTCAAACTTTGGATTCCATGGACCTGCAAAAGAACAATGTTCTAAATTTTGACACATACCATCAACATCAACATTTTCATCCAAATCTAATTCAAGAAAATTAATTTCAGTTGTAGCAAACTCCTCTTCAGTGAGCAAATCAATCTGGTAAGTCTGCTGGCATTCATCATCCTCATTAGGCTGCTTAGCAACATTAAAAACATTAATCTCTAAAGTCATATTTCCAAAAGTTAACTTCATTAAGCCATTCCTGCAATTAATTATAGCATTAGCAGTAGCAAGAAACGGTCTACCTAAAATAATAGGAATTCTAGAATCAGCAGTTACTACAGCCTGAGTATCCAAGACTAAGAAATCAACAGGGTAATAAAATTTATCTATTTGAACAAGCACATCCTCAACTACTCCTCGTGGAGTTTTCGTGGATCTATCCGCCAATTGCAAAATCACATATGTCGACTTAATCTGTCCTAAACCAAGTTGCAAGTAAACAGAATATGACATCAAATTAACAGTCGCACCAAGATCTAGTAAAGCTTGTCCTACTTCATGCTCTCCAATGAAATAAGAAACAGTAGGACAGCCAGGATCCTTATATTTTGGAGGAATCCTATGCTGAAGCAGTGCACTAACCTGCTCTGTTAAAAATGCAGTTTTCTTTTTATGATGTCGTCTCTTCATAGTGCATAAATCTTTAATCACTTTAGCATATGTAGGAATTTGTTTAATAACATGCAAAAGAGGAAGGTTTACCTTAACCTGTCGAAGATGCTCCAAAATCTCGCTGTTGGGCTCCATAGTAAATTTAGTGGATTTCAATGCCTGAGGGAAAGGGACACGTACCTTAAAGTCACCTGGTGTAGGGCCATCTGGATGATCGGTCTCTACATGGTCCTCCTCAATTCGGTCCTCTTCTTCAATAGCAATTGGAGATTCGGTGAGCTCTTTGGAAGGGCTTTTTGATGTTTTCCCGCTTCTTGTAGTTACAGCGTTCATCTCTTTCACATTATTTTGCTCAGCACTAGATACCTGCGTTTGTTGAGGTTGAGCTGGGAACTTCCCTCGTTCATGCACGCTCAAAGAATTGATCAGCTTTGTGATCTGACTCTTGACCTCGTGAACATCCTCCTTTCTTTTCTTGGATTCCTGCACAATCATAGATTTCAATTCCTATAAACTGTCATTAAAAGTAGGCCTAGAAAAACCAGATGTATTATAAGGAGGGTTAGAAAAAGGTTTATTTGATGGTGGTTGATGATGCTCGTTGCTTTGTGGAGCGTTCGACTTCCAGCTGAAGTTTGGATGCTCTCGCCATCCTGGATTATACGTCTCTGAACAGGGAGTGTACAGCCTCCTGAATCCGCCTACAACGTTGCAATGCTCGTCGTACACACCTCTCATCTCAGCATAGGTGGGGCAATCGTCAATCTGGTGGTCCACGCCTTGGCAGATCGCACACGGCCCAGCTGGCCTTGTAGGTTCATTATATGGAGAGGTCCGGGCTGCCATCATATCTTTGGTCTTTAATAGCTCTAGCTCCCTTGTTAGACTCTCCACCTTAGCCTTGAGTGCATCCTCCTCCCGCAGCTAATAAATTCCTCCACTTGGTTGTTGCGGTGGTGGTCTGGCCCTGTTTGTACTTTCTGTTGCATTCGGTCCAGTCCATGTATGAGCTTTCTCAGCAAGCTCAATCAAGTATTCAATTGCTGCATCAGGATCTTTTTGCAAAAATTCACCATTGCACATCATCTCAACAAATTGACGTTCTCTAACAGTTAAACCATCATAGAAATTACTAACAAGACGCCAACTTTCATATCCATGATGAGGACATAAATTCAACATGTCTTTAAATCGTTCCCACGCCTGATACAAAGCTTCACTATCCTTTTGTGTGAAGATCGAAATCTGTCTCTTAAGTGCATTGGTTTTGTGCTATGGAAAATACTTGTTGAAAAATATCTGTGTCATTTCAGCCCAAGATCCTATAGATCATGGCCTCAAGAAATATAACCAACTCTTTGCTCTATCCTTCAGTGAGAAGGGAAAAAACTTAAGTCGGATCATATCTAGTGCACCTGATTGGCTATGAAAGGTTGCTACTACTTCCTCAAACTCCCTAATATGCACATATGGATTTTCATTTTCCAACCCATGAAAGGTAGGAAACAACTGAATCATGCCAGGTTTAAAGTCAACATGTGCTGCATTAGGTGGAAACATGATGCATGAAGGTGTAGCAGTGCGAGTAGGATGCAAGTATTCTTGCAAACTCCTAGGAGGTTGTTCTTCCTCGTGCTCAGCCATAATGAAAGTATGATGTGAAGTCTGTGACCGTGCGTCAAAGAGATCAGCAAAATATGTCTCACTATCAAAAGTTTCAGAATCACCCTCGGGACGTCTAGCAAATCTGCCTAGTTCGTCTCTATATCGAGGCATACACCAACAAACACGCAATCCAAAAGATGCAAACCAACTAAAGAAAATAAGCAAAAACAATAATTGAAACTAAACTTACTAACTAAAACCGAATAAAAGAAAACAATCCTAATAGAGAAGAAAAATCAAAACCGAAAAAAAAAACTAAAGAAAATGAACGAAGTTACCGCTTTCGATGTCTACAATCACTGTAATCAGATTCTGGCGCTTTTCTGAACCGTCTCCCCGGCAATGGCGCCAATTTTTTATGTTGCTCAAATGTGTCACGCACAGCAGTCGCGGTGCAGTACAACATAAGAGAGGTCGAACCCACAGAGAGACAGACAGAAAGGATCCAGAAATACAGATAATAATATATTGAAGACAATGAAGAAAGCTAACTAAATTAAATTAGATCAAAGGATTAATGATAATGTAATGTTAACTAAAGATATCAGGCTTTTGATAAGGCTAGGCTTCAGGAATCACTTCACTCGGACTTAGGTTCTTCTCTTCTCAATGATTCATATAATACTCAGTTAAGGGATTCACATCCCAATCACCTTAATCGGAAGATATAGAACTATAAACCTAACAAAATATATATATGTCTCTTCCTACGATTAGTTCTTCCTTTTTATAGTTCTAACTTCATCCAATCAAACCTAAGAATACACGATACCGGCTGTCACTACAGGCAACGCGTAGCAAAATTTCATCGGGACAAAGCCCTAACTCTATCTAACCGGATCTCTAAGAATACACAATACGAACTCTCACAATCGGCAATGCATAGCAAAGATTTCTCGGGATAGAGCCCCAACCTTGTCTTACCAGATCCCTAAGAAAACACAATACCAGTTGTCACTACGGGCAATGCATAGCAAAGGTCTCGCAAGACTCGGTAGGAGAATCAAAAGAGAAGACTACGGGATTATAAGATCATGAAAGAAGCATGACTAGATTCATAATATTAATCATCCACATAGAAATTTATAATCTGAAAATAATATTTGGAGATCCAATACATAGAAAAGAGTTTAACAATGAAGATTAAAAACTATGAACCATTGTTGGAGAAGAAACCCTAATCCTCGCTAGGTCATCCGTCCGCCATGCCCGCGGATTACTCGGCCATCGATGGAGATGTCTTCATCTTCTTCCCTTAGAAAACATCCAGAAAGAGCCTCAAAAAACGTCCAAGAAGTCCCCCTTGGCTTACCATAACTTTCCTATTTATAGGGTCCAAAGATTAGCAAACTCGGGTTAAGTTTAAACCCGTTATACGCCCCTGGCTGATCTGGTGATCGACCGTGAGACCCTGACGGTCGACCGTGAGGTGCATAATTTATTTTGACAAGTTGCGGTCGATCTTCGCATCGACCGTCGGAAGTGTTTTTCTTGACAAAGGCTGACGGTCGATGCCACGGTCGATGCTACGGTCGATCGTGGCATCTTACGGTCGATCGTGAGGATTTTCGGGCCCGACGATCGACCGTGAGGATTTTCGGGCGCAACGGTCGACCGTGAGATCTGACGATCGACCGTTACTATTCACTCAGCACTGCGCACTGGTACGAAAAATGTTGTAACTTCTTCTAGGAAACTCGGAATCACAAACCGTAAAATTCTACAGAATCTAGACTTCAAGAGCTTTCCAACCATATATGGAACATCATCTGGTTCTTCATGAGCAGGTACAGATTAATTTTTGAAGTTGATCCATATATTCTTTTCAGCTTCTCTTAGCTTCAATTTCCTGCAATTTCCAAACAACTATGTGAAGCACATAAAAGTATAAAAGTAGTGCTAAAGAAGTTGATTAAGGGTGAAGATATAGCAATTGAGATGGTTTTAAGGTTGTTCAGAGTGCACTTTCATGCACTCATCACTTACCTGTTAGAAGGTCAAGGCAGAGCACCAGCGAACTCCGGGGTTACTACAACCGCTTCCACTAGCTGAGTGGAAGTGGGAGCACATCATGATGGACTTCGTGACTGGACTACCGAGGTCTCCTAGGGGGAATGACGCGATTTGGGTCATCGTTGATCGATTGACCAAATCGGCGCACTTCTTGCCTATGAGGACGACAGACACGTCTGACAGGTTGGCCGGTTTGTACGTCCGAGAGGTAGTCAGACTACACGGGGTTCTTGTATCTATCGTGTCAGACCGTGACCCCAGGTTCACCAGCAGGGTCTGGCAGGGCTTTCAGGAGGCAGTTGGCACACTCCTGACCTTCAGTACGGCGTTTCATCCGCAGACAGACGGCAGTCAGAGCGGACGATCCAGATCTTGGAGGATATGCTGAGATCATGTGTCCTCGACGCAAGAGGCTGCTGGGAGGAGCACGTTCCCTTGGTGGAGTTCGCCTACAACAACAGCTACCAGTCCAGTCTTGGAGTAGCACCTTTCGAGGCGTTGTACGGTAGGCCGTGTCGTTCCCAAGTGTGCTGGACAAAGGTTGGAGAGACTTCACTCACCGGTCCAAACATCGTCAGGAGGCCGTCAGAGAGGTTAGTGCAGATCAGGCAGAGGCTTCTGACGACTCAGAGTCGGCAGAAGAGCTATGCAGATCAGAGGCGACGACCTCTTGAGTTCGCAGTTGGCGACAGTGTGTTCCTACGGGCAGCACCGTACAGAGGTTCTGTCAGGTTTGGCAGTGGGGGCAAGTTGGCCCCGAGGTTCGTCGGGCCGTTTGAGATCGTGGAGAGGGTCGGCGAGGTAGCCTACCGCTTGGACCTTCCTCAGCATATGTCTGCTGTGCACCCGACTTTTCACGTGTCGATGCTGAGGAAGTATCATCCCGACCCATCGCATGTCGTCAGAGTTGACGACATCGAGCTTGAGTCAGACGCGACGTTTGTGGAGCAGCCTATTAGCGTACTTGACTGGAGGGATCAGGTCTTGCGGGGCAAGACGATTCCCTTGGTCAAGGTACTGTGGAGGCACAGAGGCGTCGAGGAGATGACCTAGGAGCGCGAGGCGCGCATGCGGCAGGAGTATCCGCACTTGTTCCCTTCTCGAGGTAACTTTTGTCCTGTCTTCTAGTGTAGCTGTTTCTTTGCTTCCGAGCCCTACCCTTATCGAATCTCGGGACGAGATTTCCTTTAAGGGTATTAGGATGTGAGGACCCATCCCTCTACTCCTGTGTCTCGTTGTGGACCGCAAAGGCAATTTGGTAAATTGCACCTTGTCAGCTAGTTTCACACTCGCGCGTGTGCACACACTGACCATGTTTGTGGTAATGTTTGTTTAGAATGGTTAGTGGGACCCGTGATCGAAAGATCCGGGCTTGGGCTTGAGTTTTGGCCCAAGTCTAGCTTTCTGGACAAGTGGGATCGATCCTCTCTAGTTAAGAGATCGATCTCTTTGTGCCAAAAAGTCAAACTAGTTCTGACAAGGAAGATCGATCTCTTCCCTAAGGGGGATCGATCTCCCTTATGTCGGTTCGTTTGCCTATAAAGCAAACGAGATCGTTATCGTTTGATTTTTTTGGGTTTTCTGAGATTTGAGTCGCATTCTTGCTGGATCTGAGCTCGTTTGAGGAAGATCTAAGGCCTAGCTGCTTGAATTTAAGCCGCTCTTACTCCGGTAGGGATTCCTACCTACTTCTATTTCCGGGTTTTGGAGTTTTCGGTTTTGATTGTGTTCTTTACATAGATCTCTTTGCATACATGTTGGTTTCTAGTGTTTTCACCGGTTTTAGACTCGTGGGATCTTGATCTATCAGATCCCAGAGTTTGGTTGAGTTTGGTTGCATCTTCCGGCGGTATTTCACGCCGGAAGGACGCCGGAGAACCCATTAGGATCGATCCCTCTTGAGGAAGGATCGATCCCTCTGGGTTGGTCATGCTACGCCCGATGAAGGATCGATCTCCTGCTTGGAGAAGATTGATCCTGGTACTTGGATAGCATGGCTACCCTTCGTCGCGAAGAGGATCGATCTTCCTGGGAGGAAGGATCGATCTTTCTTGGCGCGACACGAAGGGTGCCCTCTGTCTCGAGAAAGATCGATCTTCCTGGGAGGAGGGATCGATCTTCTTTGTCTCGACAGTGAGGGAAGCTCACTGTTACTTGAAAGATCGATCCTTTCTTTGGGAAGGATCAATCCTTCAGTAGCAGAGACGATTTTTCATGGCTTTTGCCCGCGGGGCTTGGTATGCCGGTTTTGCTTATCGCTTTATACATTGTATATACGATTAAGCATGTTAGCCCTATAGTAGGGGCAGTTGTGAACCGGGGGAGTGATGACTGCCGGGATGTTTAGAATAAACGGGCGGGTAGCCCTACAGCTTTCCTTAGCATTGCATGCCGGCGTGCGCCGAGGGCTTTATCTGTTATCTATGTGAGCGGTTGTTTGCGGAGCTGCTTCCCGGTGCAGGTTTTGTGGTGGACTGCTGGCAGCTGGTGGTGGTACCACTGCAGCAGTCCCTGGACCTTATTTATCTGTTCACCACCCCGGCCCGGCAGGGTGCCGTGCCCAGACCTTGCTATTGTATATCATCACATATTGTTGCATGTCTATCTGTATTATCTTGCGCACGTTCATACATGCATTGTGTAGTGCATTAGTTGCATTTGTGTAGGGCGTTGCCGATCCGGGGTTTTCGGGTAGCCCGGATCTAGCTCTAGGACCGTGGTGGGTAGCTTGGCCCAGGTCTCGATTTGTAGTATTCAGTCGTTTTCGATGATAGGGTTAGTTTGACTTGAATACGTGTGCTTGAGGTTTAGAGGTCGTGTCGGCCTCAAGCCAGATGTTGTGGATGCAACCGGTGTCGGTTCTTGTCCTTGGGGGCCTTCGGAGGGGTCCAGCCTAGGCAGTGTCTGTTCCTGCCTGCACTAGGTATATCCAGGATGGGCCTAGTCCCTTGGGGTGACCATGGTTGGGTATGCCTAGGGACACCGGCAGAGGGGTTATGGGACCCTTGCTGCATACCCAAGTCTTGCTTGAGGGCGACACTGTTGTGTTCCTTCCCTTGTGAGTGTCGTAGTATAGTGTCCCTGCTGAGCTTAGTGCTCACTCCTACCCGAGCTGCGTTTTGCAGGTGCTGGCGCTAGCTCTTCTTTGATCGCCCCTACCGGGCCGGTGTTTGGTGACGTGGCGGCGTCTGTCGGTGCTTGAGAGGTGGCGATCTTCCAGCTTTGTATCTTTTGTTATAGATAGTCTCCCACGGGAGTGATAAATATATAATTTTTCTGTTTGAGGCTTGTAATATTACATCAGTTTAGTTTTTGAGTTTGTAATTTATATGACTATAAAATGATTATGACTTGTTAGGCTAATCCAAAATCCGTTTAACCGCCGTTAAAACGGAATAAGCTAACCACACCAAACGCCCAAAGAGTCCGACGACGAGCTAGTAATTCGTTTTCGGGGTTGCCCCCTCTATGGATCTCCTGAGCACAGCCTACGCAGGCGCCTCCGACTCCGACGACGCCGTCGACGGCGAGAAGCTTCGACACCGAGATGAAGAGCTTCTCGCCTTCGCCTCAAAGCCGAAGAGGTTGAGGTGCAACTCCTTTCCTCTTCTAATCTCCCCCGCGCCGTGTCCCGGCGGCGAAGACGGGTCGCCACTCGCTGCCGGGCGATACGTCTCCAAGAGAGATCGTGCAGCGAGGCTGGCGGTGTCTTCGTCTGCATCGTTGGCTGCCTTTCCTCAGTTCTCGCCGACCGTCACCGCCTCTCCTGGTCATCCTCATCGCCTCTTTTATCTCTCTAATCTCTCTGTTAACTTTGATTCCTTTCCTATACAGTATTTACATGGAAAGAGTTTATGGTTTCTGCCGGGGAGTAGGTTAGCTTATGTTGGAGAAAGCATCCAAAGGAGATGTTTCTAGCTATAATATGAGCTGGGGTTGAATATGAAGAGAGATTGAAATTAAGAAGCAAAAAAGAATATATTTAATCCTAGTTGGAGTTGTTCATTTTCCTGTCTTTGATTCCTTCGTTTAATGATGACATTCAACTGAGAAGTTCATTAAATATTTGCTGGATAACAATTATTATCCTACACTAGATTGGGAATCTTTTTAGATCATCTACTCATTAGCCAAGTTGCATTAGTCTTGAGCATATTATTATATCGCTCTTCATAGTATACTTGTCAGGGTTTTCTTCTGCACAAGGAGATTTTGTCCCTTGATTTATTCACTAGTAGTATGCGGTTGATGAACTTGATGTTTACATATTCTTATGCCGATTTCATGGATATTCAGGTAGGTTGGTTAGACTAACATAACATGATGAAGAAAATCTTAACTCTAGCTTCTATAAACCACTATTTTTCTAAATTGGATTCTCACCCTTTTCCAAATTCATGGATCCGTGAGTGCCAACTTTGCTGTCAGGACACTTACAAGCTCAATATGTGTCTTAGACAACCTTGGCCGCTAGTTCTAGCACTTTCATTGTGTACCTACTGAATCCATCAGAGGTTCAAAAGTATAGTTGAAGCCTAAAGAAGAGATACATGCATGATGTTGGTTTATAAGGTAGTTTAGACAAATGTTGGTTTATTAGGTGGTTTAGTCTGTTAATTTATTCGCAAAAGAAGGTTAAGTTCTGAGACTCTATGTGTTGTTTTCACATTTAAAATGCAGAAATAATGAAGGCGTAGAGCAACAAAGAATTCTCTTTTTCCATCAAATCATGTCATGCTATGTGACCTAATGCATCTTTATACTTTACTATTTTTTCTGGATAGTTCCTGCAAACTTACCTCAACTCGAGTAGATAAATTGATTTTACTTCATATACTTTCTACCACATCCAACTACTGTTTCCTAAACTTGATTAGATATAATGATTTTACTTTATACCTCGTCCTAACTATTGTCCCCTGTCATTTTTTGTTGGCTTCAGTTGTTGGTTCTATATCTGATTCAGATATATGCAGTGATATTTTAAAGTCCTTGCGATCTCAATCAAAGGTCAGATCTCAGAGTTATAAAAGTCATGGGAAACCATCTTTGCGATTGGATGGCCACAATAAAGCTGTCAATGCCATTGAATGGTCGGAGAACCATGGTTAGTCGTTTCTTTTAATATTCTCCATTTTGTTTTGGTTGTACTAGGCTTGATGTTTGTGATTCCAAAGGTCTTGGTTTCGTCTCGACCTCGTATGATTTTCCCAATCGTCCGCTCCTTGCTCCTAACAGGCAGTGATCCAGATGCATCCAGACTAATGTGTTTTTCTGTCATAACCTAGCATGGAGATCTGATTAGATGTTTAATATGTGACTTTGAATACACTATTATGCACAGCTAACATTCTACTGTTGCAACTACTCATGAAGTGAGAACTGTTTTTTTTCTTCTTTTGTCAGAAAGAATTAGGTTTCCCTCAGATGAAGTTCCTATAAATGGAAATTTTTCGAGTAGAAGCTAACACACTCTTTCCATTGTAGCTGAATGGTTATACATTACTGAGCAAGTGATCAAGTTTATGAACTTTCTATTTCCTTAACTTAGCTACCAAATGTTTTAAATTAGGAACACAATCTTGGCATGTACCTTTTGGACTCGTTATAATCGGCCAACTTTTCACTTTCAGAAAAAATGTAGATCAAAATATAAGTGCTCCAATTTTTGAATGCACTTGCTGCTCTCCGCATCTATTTTATTAATAGTTTAAATACACAGCACATCTGCTCGCTTCTGCTGGAATGGATCAGAAAGTCCACATCTGGAATGTATGGAAGAAGAATCAGCAGAAAGCTAGAATTTTCAAATATCATAATGCAGCAGTGAAAGATGTGAAGTGGTCTCCAAAAGGATTGTATGTGCTATCCTGTGGATATGATTGCTCATCTCGGTTAGTAGATGTTGATAAGGGGGTAGAAACACAATTGTTCAAAGAGGATCAAACTGTGGAGGTGATCAAGTTCCACCCATGCGACTCCAATCTCTTCCTTTCAGGTGGCTCAAAGGGCTCTCTTAGGCTATGGGATATAAGAGCTGGTAAGGTTGTAAAGGAGTACCTCAGAGGTCTTGGTCCTATCCTAGATATTGATTTCAGTGCTGATGGAAAGCATTTTATCTCTTCAAGTGACACTTCTCGAAGCTGCATCAGTGAGAATTCCATAATTATTTGGGATGTCTCTCGGCAGGTTCCTCTATCTAACCAGGTACGATCAAGAACCTTTTATCCTACAACTATGCTGAATCTTCTTGCAAATTGATGTGTGCTCACACCTGAACTGTAAAATTCTTTGATGTAGAAAGATACATCCAATTTAATACATTTATGCGAATCATCATAAGTCTATAATGGAGATGGCTACTGTTACTCAAATCATCTTAATACTTGGGCAAAGTTCATTGCATAGGGTTGGAATTCACAGTGAAGATAAGGTTTTGGTGCATACTTGGAGATATGGATTCTTTGATATGAAAATTATTGTGCAATAAGGATACAGATACATCAACCAATGATTATCTTGGTGGTCTCTAGCTTACAAGATTCGTGCCGGTAGACATGACATGTGCCGACACTGGTTACGGATTTATGGATTGTGTGGACGGGACAAAGCTCGTTTGATCTTTCACCTGTACTGGCATGAGGTCTTGTACTGTTTCAGGCATTGTACTGGGAATTTACCGGCACAATACGTATCAGTCTGTGCTGGTATGTGCCGACCCTTACGGTAATCAATAACATCAAATGTATCTAAACAGCATAGACATTGATCAGAAATAATTTTTTGAGCTCTTAGGTCCGCTTAGGGGCGGTTTAGTTGGCTGCATCGGTTGATGAAAATCAATAATGTCAATATTGCAATAACGTATCTGAAGAACATAGACATTGATGAAAAATAATTTTTAATTCTTAGATTCACTTAGAGGATGTTTAGTTGGCTGCATCGGGCAATGATGCCTATCGTGCAATCAATAATGGCAACATTCTAATAACATATCGAAAAAGCATAGAAATTGATCATAAATAATTTTTTCACTGCTCAGGCCATCAGTAATCCTAACTTTTTCTTATACTTGGGATATTTTTGCAATCTGAGAGAATGTTTAAGGTTCTGCATAATAGTCCACCTTAAGTTTTGCAGTGATTGCTGCGCTTTCTGTCCTTCCTTCTGTCCTTCCATCTTCTACCTTTCTCTGTCCCCGTTTGCTTCCCTCCTCTCTCTCTTAGTCAAAATTTATGTCCATATCCTACCACTTTGGAAAAGTTCAGAACATTGAATTTGTGCCCATCTATCTGCCCATACCAGTCATTTATCCATATCTAAAACATGTCATTCACGGATAAGGGTTTGGCTATGCGCATCAGTTCTGCATAGAGTTCATATGTTTGCATGAGAATTCAAATGCTAGCAGACTTGTAAGCTGTGGATGGACATTATCGTTGGATTACTTAGTTTGTATTAGCAATCTGTACCTATGGAAGTCTATTCCAATAAGATGTAACTTGCTGGCAAGAATATGCATTGGGTCTTCCATTGAGTCGAGAACTTACATATCGAGGTAATTTTGTCTTAATAAGTTACTAGTTGCTTGCTATCTGCCTCATTGCTTTTTATTGTTTAGAAAGATTGCCAACAAACATTAAATACCAATTCAAAGGCCGAATGTAACATGTTTAGGAATTTCCAAGTGCCCGTGAGGTTGAAGGTGTCGTCGGCATGTACCATGCCAAATTGCCAACCTATGTTTGGCAGACAGCTTGAAGCCGAATAAGAGGATAATATACTTGGCATGGATCCTGTGCCAAGTGTGTGAATCATGCCAGTAAATTATTGCGCGGTCCGTTTGGTAGACTGTCCATGCTACTTAAATCTATGCCATTGACCATGCCGTATTGGAATCATGGGTATTGGATCAAATCCTTCCCATGGGGGACCTTCATGACTGTTATATCTAAACCATTTACGTGTATATGTGTATGTATACCATTTACTTGTATATGTGTCTGTATATTTCTATGGTTTATTATGGACATGGAAGTTTTATAAAATTGCATTGGTGTTTCTTTTTCTGGAGCACTTCAACATTTTCTAAATGACTGCTCCCTCTTGTCCTCTTAAAGGTCATCTATCTTTCAAGTTTAAGCTCCTGCTCTTCCTTCAACATTCTTGTTCAAAGCTGTTCTGCTAATCTCTTGAGAAGGGGATGCCGGTGTTAAGGATTGTGCAAACAGAAAATAAGTTTCCAGTATCACAGCAATGTGGCTATTGTATCATAGGCTCGGAGAGACTAGAAGTAGAAGCTACTTAGAGAAAAATTATTGATGTGGATAACAAAAATGCGATCTGAAAGTTCAGAAGGCCTATGATTTCCTTTCTCAAATTCTATTTAGCTGAACTTACCTGCCACTCAATCTTTTCTTTTAAGTACACAAAATTCTGCTGAAAAATTTATGCATCAGACCAAAAAGAATGAGTATGCTTTTAAATAAATGACTGTGTGGACTCATGGATGATGGGGGTTCTCCTGATGTCTGTCTTATGCTAGCCGCCAAAGCAGGTTGTTTTGAGCTTAAGGCGAAATCAATGTAGGTTATTTTATGTACGTCACATGATTTACTACAGCTAGTTAAAAAGTTCATATGTTCAATTTGGCTTATAGTCACAGTGTTCTATATGCCAGACGATAAGCAACTTATTAAGAAAATCTGAGCTAAGTATTCTTCTGAAGCGTCCATTGGTTGACAAGGTCGTAGTCACCTTTAACTTATCTATCTGGGTCTTTTGCTAGGGTACGGGTATCTGATACTTGGAACTAAGAGGCTGTACTCACTCTCTCGATTATTAAAATGCATGAGTGCTCTATCCAACTAGCTTACATGGTTCCGTTTTTCTCAACCAATGTCAATTGCATCTGTTTCAACTCTATGTAGTTCAAATGTAACATAATTCTTTTGATTGTGTGACTTTTGATCCTGTTCAACTATTGTCTCTCGGATGCAGAAAACAAATAAAGTTGACAACCTTTAATAGCTTGCATGCCTAGACACAAAATAATTCTAAGATTGTTATGGAACAGAAGAGAGGTGATATAAATACCATGGCAAAGGAAGCTAATGTTCCCCAACACCTTCCATAATAGCTACTATTATAATGAATCTTAGCGAACGAATATTATGCCAAAATAAGATGAATGGAAACTCGAAATTGCTATCGAGTATAATTTGATTAGCACGGAGATGCATTTTGGGTTTAGCATTAAGACTAAGAATCTTCTTTAACAAGTGAGTGATCAGTACATAGAATACATCTTATGAGATGTGCTATTATGTCACTAGAAATCCATGTGCAAGAGTACAGTACTCTTCCAAATTTTTGTGAAGAGTTCAAAGTTCTGAACAAGTGCTACTAGCATGTCAAGTTTACAGCTCTTCTTAGCCTTTCGACCTATGAATTCGACTCATGACTCATGAGGTGAAAACCATATTGGCTGAGATGGAATCGTATGTGGGCTGAAGTTTTTACTAGGGAAAGGTTATATTAGTTTGACACCAAACATATATAACTGTTTAGAGTAGAGTTCAATATCATTTTGAGACTATTTTTGAATAACCCAAGTAGGTTGATCACACTATTGTTAGTCAATCCAAATAAACTCAGATCATGTTGGATTCAAACCATCTGACCTGAGGTGGATATACCTATTAACTGCAGAATTAGTTGGAATCTCTAACTGGCTTTTAAGTGAGAGAGGATCTCTATATTGAGGGAGTGGGACAAATGGGTGTTTCCAGTACTTGTAATCTTCAAAAACCATGTAAGGTTGTTTAAGCTGTGAGTTAAGGCAGCTCTTGATCAGATGTATGCAACACAGGAGAGCGAAATGTATAGCAACGGGCATTCGACTTCCATAAAAGATGATGGATTTAGTCGCTTGCGTGAATTAACTGCATAATTCAGATGTTGATCAGCCAAAGCTTATCGATGGTTAGCGCAACAAATGGATCATGTAGTGCAGCAAGGGACTCAATCAAGTGCGAACGATGTGATTAATGTTAGTTATCTTTATAAGCTTCTTTGCCATATTCTAATAGCTTTTCTACGTGAATATAGGTGTTTCCTGATAGCTTTGTTATCAAACCTTTAAAATAAACTTCCCCTATGTTGTTGTCAGGTTTACACAGAGGCATATACCTGCCCTTGCATCAGGTATCATCCATTCGATGCTTTCTTCGTCGCAGAGTCAAATGGCAACTACATTGCAATCTTCTCAGCTAGGCCCCCCTTTAAGCTAGACAAGTTCAAGAGATACGAGAAGCATGGAGTGTGGGGCTTCCCTATTAAGTGCAATTTTAGTTTGGACGGCAAGGAACTTGCCTCTGGATCCTCTGACGGATGTATATATTTCTACGACTACAAGTCTTCTGTTTTTCTGAGAAAAATTAAAGCATTTGAGCAACCATGCATAGATGTTGCTTTCCATCCTGTAATGCCCAATGTGATAGCTTCATGTAGTTGGAACGGTGAAATTTGTGTTTCTGAATGAGAACTCTAGCATCTCCCAGGGTCCTACTTGGTGTATATTGAATGGATATTCTGCCATTCTTTTTCCTTTTTTTTAGCAGACAAAGTTTAAAATGATCAAGCACTCGCCAAAAGGAGGTTGGTTCAGAGAGATTATAAATGCAACCCTTATGCTTAGTAACTGGGACTCTTTCTAATATAGAAGCTGAGAGAGGAGATATGGTAAAATAAATTAGACCAGAAACATCACATTTCTCATCCAAAAGTCCAAAATTCTTATATTTCCCCGTGTAAAAAGCAGATAGAGGAGCGAGATGAGAGAGCGAGCAGAGAGAGAGAGAGAGAGAGAGAGAGAGAGATACCAGATAGAGGAGAGAGAGAGCAAAGAGAGGAGAGATTGGAGCGAGAAATGAGAGAAAACGGAAGGCAATGAGGTGGCAAAACCGGTTAAAGTTAAAATTAATAAAACCAGTCAAAAATTAGTGAAAATCAAATCACTTGATCTCACGACCGGTTCAGCGTCAATTTCATATAACAGTGTCAACATTCAGATTGAAATTGTGCATTTAATTAGTTCATGTATTAAAATGATTAAAAAAAACAGTACACATATTAGTTTGAAAAGGGATAAATTTTACAAGTACCAAAAACATAATTAAATCTAAAAATATCATAAATCCCACATGGGATTATCAAGGGCGGGCTGAGTGTGAAATTTATATGATATTTAATCCAAGGTTTCAGGTCATTCTCGTCGGATTGAATGCTCTTAAGTGAATAACTTGAAATAATCGGATTTTGTTCCGGCGGTGTTGGATGCAAATAAGCCCTAAAAAACCATAGATAAATCCTTCATATCATAGAGGGAAGATGAGAAAACCACTTTAAGTGGTGTGAAACATGTGCAAAACCATTTGCCATTAAATTAGAGTAACAGTGTTAGGAGGGCAGGACTAAAGTGCATAAGTTTGTAACGTCATGTACTAAATTGTAATTTTTTTACTTCAGTACTAGATTGCGGAAATTTGAACTACATGTTGTTAAAGTGCAATTTCGTTTTGGCAACGGTTATCGCACAATGTTTTCGACTCAACATACTACAGTTTGAAATGAGTTTTTTTTATACCCATAATACTCTAATGTTAAATGACTTAAATACCCTTCTAAAATGTGGTTCTTTGAGTCCTTAAACCCTCCTAAATCCATTACCTTAGATTTCATCACAAAATCATATACCACACCACATCACCATACACTACATCTCCTTCTTCAACCCAAACCCTAAACCCCTTCCCCAAATCTCATTCTCCATCCAAGATCTAAACCCTAAACCCATCCAAGATCACTACTCTTACACCCTTCCAACACTTCCCTATTCTCCACTATAACCTCTCATCATCCTATTTTGTTCTTCCCTATCCAACAAGCTCTCAAACTCCATTTTCAACATCCATTGAAATCTCAAAGCGTGTCGGGACGAAATGGATAAAAAAATTAAATGCTGGAAAGAAAAAGTCAATGAAAATCCAGAAGAAAATGTATACAACCAAGGAATGCGAGTCGTTTTTTTATGTTTTAAGATGTATAAGCCCCAACGCGTTCGGTAGTATCAGACCGAGATCATAGCTAGTAGTATCGTTACCACAATACCGATACTATGAGCATCCATGTCGGTATATAGGTACCGATGTGACATGTCATAATATTGATTTCAAAGCATTGTATCAATAGCCACATACTGATACAATAGCTCAACCCCTCGGTACTTACGTATCGATAGTAATTCAAATGAAATGGTATCAAGGTACCAATATCTAAGTATTATGATCTACTATATACTACCGTTTACTACATTTTAGTCTCAAATTTCATCAAATCATGGTAGAAAGCCGAGGTTCACCTTGGCATGTGAGCGAAGTTGAGAATATCAGAAAACTATAAAGAAAGATGATCGCTCAAAAAAGCCTCTTGCCTCCTGAAAGAAGAAAGCCAACACGGGGACGAAGAAGTGTGGAAAAGCTAAAGTCATTGTTGGAAGGATGCCCAATGCCACATGTTGTTGTGACTGACAGAGATTTTTCTCTGATGAATGCTAGGAAGTTGGTCTTTTCAGAATCAAAGCACATGCTATGTAGATGGTACATCCAAAAGAATGTCGAGCACAACTGTCATAAGAAGTTCGAAACAATAGAGAAGCAAGCTTGTTCATGACATTATGGAAATCTGTTGTGTATGCATCCATCGAAGAGGAGTATAGTAGACACTTGGACATATTGCAGTCTATATTTTGCATTTACAAGGATCCTATTAAATATGTCCGACAGATAGGGTTGGATAATTACAAAGAATATTTTGTGAGTGCTTAGGTGGACAACTACATGCACTTTGGAAATTATACCACAAATAAGGCCGAGAGTGCACATGCTAAGTTGAAGAAGTATCTTTGTGCATCGAACAGAAGTTTTGACATTTCATGGGCCATCATCCACTCTTTGCTTGAGTTGCAACACAATGAGATCAAAGCCTCTTTTGAGAAAAGCAGACACATCGTACATCACAACTTTAATCTGGCCATCTTCAAAGAGTTGTGGGGGTTTATGTCGAGGAGTGCACTTGATATAATTTTGAGGGAATCGGTGCGAGCGGAAGATATTGGTCAGAATATGAGCAGGTGTGGTTGTGCAGTTCGGCGTACCCATGGCTTGCCATGTGTCCATGAGATCGTCGGATACAAAATCGAAGGTAGACCCGTACCCTGTCAGAAGTGGACCGGCATTGGTGGAAGCTTGACATGGCGAAAATTGAAGACAATGTTTCCCTCGAGCTCATTCTTAAGTATAAAAATGAGTTGGAGCACATAGAGAAGACGTTTATAGCATGGGATAACACTGGGAAAGTCGAGATGCTGAGAAAATTGATGAAGCTTGGACAACCCGTGTCGCGCCCCGACCCGCGAAAGCCCAACCGGGCCGGGCGACGCGAACCGGAACCTAACAAACACGGAAGCAAAGCTGGCGAGGGTTCCCTCTAACCTATTGGTCTCCCTAGCAGTTCACCAAAAGCATCCCCAAAATAAAGATACAATATAATAATGAAACCTCGAACCACAAATTTAAAACTCAAGTGATTATACAAATCCTCGGAGAGGGGAAGATTCAAAAATACAACACTCCCGTAGGAGACTATCTAACATAGGGTATAAAAGCAATAAAGATCGATCACCACCTCTCAGACTCCGCCTGGCGCCGCCGCATCGCCACCCAACTGCCCGGTAGGGGCCAAGGAAGAAGAACTGACGCCTGCACCTGCAAAACGCAGCCCCGGGTAGGTGTGAGCACTAAGCTCAGTAGGGATCTACACTACGACACACAGAAGGAAGAGGGAAACGCAACAGTGTCGCCCTCGAGTAGGATCTGGGTGTATACAGGGGTCCCATAACCCCACCGCGTGTCCCTGGTGCCCAGGAGCAGCACACAGTAGCATGAACAGCACTGGCGACAGCGCAACTGCAGGGAACGGCACTGCAGGCGGGAAAAGAGCACCGCTGGGTAGGCAACTCCTCTACCCCAGGGTCCGCACAGTGGGACACCGGCTACACCTCAGAATCCGACTCAAGGCCGACACGACCTCTACAATCATCAAGCAACAAGTGTACCAGTCATCTAAACCTATCATGAAATCGACTGGACACCACAATTCCAACCGGGTCCAAACTACCCAACCCCGGTCCTAGGGCTAAGTCCGAGCTTCCAGCCTCGGGACGGCGACCCAAAGATCACCCACGCCCTAACCAATGTAACTAATGCACACAACAACAATGCATGCTATGACATACACAACTAATAAGAAAGGCATGCAACAGTATGTCAAGCATCATATAAGTCTACTGGATCGCTGCAGCGGTACCACCAACCGCTGCCAGCCGATCCGCAGCGGGTCCCGGCATTACGACGGTACCACGACCGTCAACCGCGAACTCCTACAACGGGAAGCAACCCCGAAAACCGCTGATGAACAGTAGGTAATATAATATTATATTCGGAATATAATATTATATTCAAAACCAAAAACCCTCTACTTAGGGGCTATTTGATCTTGTCGATCTGACATCCAAATGACGTCGGATTCAAGATCCAACTTAGCCACCAGTAGGTGTACATACCAGGATCAACATATCCAAATTTCATCAACATCCAACGGTTGGATTAACGGGAAACATTAATAAAAAATCGCTGATTAAACCAACTTACCCATTAATTGCTGCAACGCAGCCCTTCAGCAAACAATTCATAAGAAATCGTACATAAATCGGAAAAATACGAAACAAGATGGAATGAAAATCTAACGAGTAGTTCTACAACTCGTATGTTTATTAAAAGTCAAGATCATGTACTCGCCGGCCGGAAAACACGCCACAAGCCGGCTGTTTCTCAAGAACAGCAGAAAACCAGAAATCCGAGACTAATCATCCATAAAACCTACCCAATCTCAACTGATTAACATGAAACTTGAATCAGTTATTCTAACAGGTATAAGGAACCCAACAAAGCAAGGATCAACAAGATCCAACGGCTAGATCTCAAGAACACCCGAAAAGAACATCAGTAGGTATAACCCTACCTAGCTGCGCTTTCCTCGGCTGATTTCCCGCGATTTGATCACCAACAAGCCTCCAAACCACTTCAGGGATCTTCCTCTAGTTGTCACGGATCCAACGAGCCAAAGAACACCCAATTTGGTGGTCGGAGGAGGGAGAACGGAAGAGGAGAAGGTGGCTGCCGGAAAAAATAGGGGAAGAGCAACGTCGGGAGAGAAGAAAAGAGAAGAAGAAGAAGGAAGGAAGGGAAGAAGAAAAGGAGGGGAAAGGGGGGAGGGGACAGCCGGGAAAGAGGGGAAAAAGCTGGGGGAGGGGAGGAGAAAGTCCTCCCCCTCTGACAGGAGAGAGCGACGGCCAGCGGTGGCCGTCCTCGCGAAGCAGAAAACCAACCGACTTATGAATGATCGATCCTTACTCAAGGGAGGATCGATCCTTCATGACGATTCACAAGGCTTTCTGGCACGAAGAGGATCGATCCCTTGTGACGATTCACAAGGCTTTCTGGCACGAAGAGGATCGATCCCTTAGCCATAGAGGATCGATCATTTGTGTGCTGAAAGCTAAACTTGGGCAAGAACTCAAGCCCAAGTCCGGATCTTTCGATCCCGGGTTCACCTAGCCATTCTAAACAAACACGAACACAGACAAGGCCAGTGTGTGCACACGCGGGTGTGAAACAAACCAACAAGGCGCAATTTACCAAATTGCCCTTGCGGTCTACAGCGAGCCACAGGGGTAGAGGGGCAGGTCCTCACAACCCGAGTCTACTTACGTCATTGAGCCAGAAGTGAAGTTGAGGACTCGTGGTCGACCAAGCGCAAATCATAATAAGGACATGTTGTCAACGTGTCGCGACCCATCCACTTTCGAGTATGGCACTTTGCTTAAAGGTAGCAACTCTGGGCAGGGTGCATCTCCTATCAAAGTGACCCATATCTTCCAAGAAATCGAAGATGCAAACACACTACAGGGCAAAGGAGAAAGTGGTCTGACATCTGAGATCTATTTTTGCGGAAGGCTTCATTGGCCATGTCACGCCCCGACCCAGAAAACCCATCCAGATCGAGGCGTGAGCCACCTAAACTTCTTTACATCATCCATAGGTGCACAAATATATAATTTCTACGAATTTGAACAATTTGATCCTCCAGTTCATAAAATTTTTGACAAAATTACCTTTAGAATTATAGCACAAGAAACCTGTACATTTTACAATTTTATAACTTTACAACTTCGACATCATTACATTCCTCAATATCTATATTTAAGAATATTACAACATTTCTCAATACAACTGAATTAATAATCATACAATTCTATTCTTGGATACATCAGATTATACATCAATTTGTACATCATTGATTAAAACTATAAATTAACTGTCGAAGAACTCCTCGAAGCTCCACGTCCTCGATTACCTTGAAATATCGCACCATCTTCTAGAAGAACACCTGAAAGTAGGAAATGCATCGACCTGCTTCGCCGATGCAGCCCAGGTAGGGTGAGTAACAATGCCCAGTAAGGTTCTACTCTACGTCACACTCAAGGAAGGGGAAACCACAACAGTTTTGTCCTTCATCCCAAGTCTAAGGTGCCATTGAAGGTATCACACGTCGTCGATCCAGAATGGGCCGCTAAATAAGGTCACCCTCACCCAAGCGACGAAACAAGGAGGACGGCCAACATGAGCCCGGACCCTGGGTCGGTGCATCGCCGCTACACTCACCGCCGAAGCTCTCATCGTACACCACCCCTTGTATGGAGACATACATCATGGATATCGACATCCACACTTAGACCCTTAGGACAAATAGACAATACGACCTCTATTCCTCAATATCATGATTCAAATGTGTCACGCCCCGACCCAGCCATCCAGATCGAGACGTGAGCCACATAAACCTGTTTACATCATCAATTGGCGCACAAGTATATAACTGCTTCGAATTTAAACAATTTAATACTCAAGTTCATACAAAAAAATTCGGCAAAATCCCGTTTATAATTATAGCACAAGAAACCTGTAGATTTTACAATTTCAACTTGAGCAATGGCACCATTGTAAATAACTAATTATTACATTTCTCAAATGTCTAGATTAAAGAATATTACCACATTTCTCAAAAACAACTGAATTAATGATCATACAATTATGTCCTCGAATACATCATGTTATCCCTCGATTAATACATCAATTTGTACATCATTGATTAAAACTGTAAATTATCTATAGAAGAACTCCTCGAAGCTCCAAGTCCTCGATCACCTCAAAATACCGCGCCATCTTCTAAAGGAACACCTGAAAGAAGGAACTGCATCGACCTGCATTACCGATGCAGCCCAGGTAGGGTGAGCAACAGTGTCCAATAGGGTTCTACTCTATGTCGCACAGAAAGAAAGGGAAACTGCAACTGTGTCATTCTCCGCCAAAGCCTAAGGTATGTGATATCGCTCAAATGTGTCACGCACAGCGATCGCAGTGTAGTACCTCATAAGAGAGGTCGAACCTATAGAGAGACAAGCAGAAAACATCCAAAATGCAAATAACAATGAATTGAAGACAAACGAGAACTTAAGCATTAACTAAATTAGATCAAAGGATTTAATGCTAATTCAAGATTAGCTAAAGATATCAGGATTTTAAGATTGCTAGGCATCGGGAATCACTTCAGTCGGACTTAGGTTCTTCTTCTACCAACGGTTCATTCAATACTCAGTTAAGGGATTCACATCCCAATCACCTTAACCGGAAGATATGGAATTATGAATTTGACAAAATATATAATATCTCTTCCTACGATTGATTCTTCCTTATTATAGTTCTAACTTCAACCAACCCAAACCTAAGAATATATGATACCGATTGTCACTACAGGCAACATATAGCAAAAGTTCATCGGGACAAAGCCCTAACTCTATCTAACCAGACCTCTAAGAATACACAATACCAACTCTCACAATCGGCAATGCATAGCAAAGATTTCTGGAGATAAAGTAGGTAAACAATAGATATAATCCTTTAAGATTCAATACATAGAAAAGAGTTTAACAATAAGGATTAAAACTATGAACCATGATGAAGAAGAAACCCTAATCCTCTCTAGATCATCCGTCCGCCATGCCCGCGGCTTACCAGGCCATGGATGGAGATTTCTTCATCTTCTTTCTTGCTTTTCTCCCCTCCAAAGCTCTGTATAAAACCCCCTTGGGACCAGCCAAATCTCGGATTAAATAAGCATATATATAGGGGAACTCCCGAAATTAGGGTTTTAGTTGAGTTGGACTTCTGGTGCAACTCGGATTTCCTGAATCAATCCTAGTAGCCCTATTCCGGTCACACCTGGGTCCAATCCAGCCGGAATTGAGAAACTTGCTCAACACGAAAGTTGTATATTAGGAAGTCTTCTACCAGATCCCGAAGCTTTCGTAATATTATAAGTTATATGGAATATTTGACGAATATTCTTCTCAGCTTCGAAAGAACAATTTTTCAGCTTGTGTAACTTCATCTATTCTTCAAATCTGCTATCATACCATCTAGAATCCCACAAAATGTCCAACATAAAAGTTGTAGATCTCTGATCCTTCTATTATGTGTTCAAATTTCAGAATAGTTTGACTTCCAAAGAATATGTTCCGAATATTTTCCTACCAGTCGACGAAACTGTATTTTTCCTCATTTTCTGTGTTCTGGGTCGCCCCGACTAAGATCGATCTTCCTAGGGAAATGGATCGATCTTCTTGAAACTAGCTCTCTGTCAGCGTCTGAGCACAAAACCTAGATCGATCGTCTTTTGGGTCGAATCAATCTTCTTCTTTCATAGCTGCTTGCTCCCACACCTCTCGTACTTAAAATGTCATATCTTCCTCTAAGAAACTCCAAATCATGAACCGTAAAAACTCTCAGAAAGTAGATTTCTAAAGCTTTCCAACCATGTATGACACTTCCTCTGGTTCGTTTTGAGAAGGTACAGTTTTGGCGTTAAAGACGCATCTTTGCTTCAATTTCCTGCATAATATAAATAAGTTTTTGAAGCAACATATACGAACGAAATCATCTATATTAATCATGAAAACTAAGCAAATAAGCTACTCTTAATCATATTCAGAGTGCACTTTCATGCACTCATCACACCCTCCAACCAGCTTATTGTTAGTCTCTAGCAATTCAAAGCGCATAAAATATAATTAAGCACACTAACGGTTCAAGGATGTAGACATGCATGATAAAAATTCTGCCTTATCAAGTCAATTGTGTTTTATACAGTACAGAGCACGAAAATTTTTATACTTATACACATACTACCAACATATGAAATCAACTTCTACACATCAAAGATGTTAATCACCATCTAGAAGAACACATGTGACGTGACAAATAAATGTTACGTACAGAAGTAACTTCTACCCAAAAATAGTCCAAACACACTACTATCTTCATGACCAATCATCCAACACTCGCATTTAAACTACAGCATGCTTTTTTTTCTTTTGAACTATCAGACATTTTGCCTTTTTACACAAGCACTTTTCGCTTCTTGAGGCGCAGAGACCTAGTTACTTAGCAAAACACTTAATAGTTTTTTTTTATAGCTATAAGTGGTTCTACCTTTTTACGCGAGCTCCCCGCTTCCCGAGGCAAGAACACCCGGTTACTCAGTAGATCACCTAATAGTTGTTTAGGCACAACTTGATCAAGCTCCAAAAATTTTTTTTTTCCTCTGCATGCAATACTCAACACTAGCTAATGCTGAAATCATGGTCTAGATTGACAATAGCATGTTCATTCCTCTAGTGAGTATAATTACTACTGCACATCAAGTGTTCGTGTGTGAGTCACATGATATTTTACCTTCAGGTTATCACACATGCAATCAATGTATAGGCAATCCATTTGAAAGCAACATGTATAATAAGCATAAAAATTTCAGCTCATGTACAATTTCTAGCAACACACTCAATTCAACACTATTAAACTCAATAGGGTAGCATGCATGAGATCATATATGCCTACACCCCCTAACCTGAAATTCACATTTTCCTCAATGTGTGCTAATCATGTAAATAAGCAGAAGGATGTTGGTTGAATGTTCATATATAGCATAAATAAGAATATGAAATCGAAATAGGAGCGAGGCCACTTGACAGAATATCTGAAATCTTGCACATGGCTCCTCATTGTGGCCGAATTTCACAAGCAAGGAAGACGAAAGGCCAAGCATCCTAAAAGAAACATAAAACTAAACAAAAGCAAATGAGAACGGAAACAAACAACTAAAACAATCTAACATAAGTAAAACAAAAATAATAAATAAGAATAAGATCATCCATCATAGACAGGGTCTACGAAAGAAACGGTGTGCTCCATTGGCCTTGAATAGCCTCCCATCCTTCGGGTCTTCAATCTCCACAACCCCATTCTCAAATATTCTGCTAACGGTGAAGGGGCCTGTCCAGCGTAATCTCAGCTTCCCAAGATGTAAGTGTAGTCGCGCGTCATACAGATAGACTTGCTGTCCTACTTGAAACGTCTTCCGTAGGATCTTCTTGTCATGGTAGGCCTTTGTCTTTGCCTTGAAGATCCGAGAACTCTCATAAGCATCATTCTTGAGTTCCTCCAGCTCAGACAGCTGGAGTTTTCGTTCCTGACCTGCAGTATCCAAAGTAAAATTTAGTGACTTAATAGCCCAATATGCCTTATGTTCTAATTCGACTGGAAGATGGCATGGTTTTCCATAAACTAGGCGAAATGGCGACATCCCCAGGGTAGTCTTGTAAGCAGTACGATAGGTTTACAATGCATCTGATAGCCTCAACGACCAGTCCTTTCGGTTGGGGCTCACTGTCTTCTCTAAGATTTGCTTGATCTCCCTGTTGGCTAGTTCAGCTTGGCCATTCGTCTGTGGATGATAAGCAGTGGAAATCTTATGTGTGACTCCATACCTGCGCATCAAAGCCTCAAAGGAGCGATTACAAAAGTGTGATCTCTAGTCCCTAATAATAACTCTAGGAGTACCAAACCGGGATAAAATATGCTCTTTAAGAAACTTGATGACAATGGAATGATCATTATTCCTACATGCAATAGCCTCCACCCACTTAGATACGTATTCCACAGTCAACAATATATATAAATAGCCAAAAGAAGAAGGAAAGGGTCCCATAAAATCTATACCCCAATAATAAAAAATCTCTACAGCTTGAATGAGATTCAAAGACATCATATGTCTCCTAGATAAAGCTCCTAACGTTAGGCATCTATCACAGGATCTGCAGAAAATGTTAACATCACGAAACATAGTAGGCTAGTAAAAACCACATTGAAGAATTTTAGCAGCAGTCTTTTTCATCGAAAAATGGCCTCCACATGCATGAGAGTGACAAAATATAATGATGCTTTCTATTTCATAATCAGGAACACAACGACGCATGATCTGGTCAGGACAATACTTAAATAGATAAGGATCATCCCAATAAAATTTCTTCACTTCAAAAAAAAATCTACGCTTATCCTGCGCACTCCAAAAGGAAGGGATCTCACCTGTCGTCAAATAATTGACAATATGCGCATACCAGGGCAGTCGTGCAACTGAAAAGAGTTGCTCATCAAGGAAGTCATCCATGATCGGTGGCTCATTTTCCGCTACTTTCACTATCAACCTCCATAGGTGATCATCGACAACGTTCTCCACGCCCTTTTTCTCTTTTATAGAGATATCAAATTCCTGTAAGATTCATATCCAACGAATTAGGCGCGCCTTAGTATCCTTCTTGGTGAAAAGGTACTTAAGCGCGGCATGATCAGTGAAAATAGTGATAGGAGAATCAATCAAATAAGCACGAAACTTGTCTAATGCAAAGACTATAGCAAATAGTTCTTTCTCAGTGGTAGAATAATTCATCTGTGCATTATTCAAGGTTTGGCTAGCATAATGAATAACATGAGGTTTATCATCTTTACGCTGTCCTAAAACAGCTCCTACAGTAAAATCACTTGCATCACACATCAATTCAAAAGAAAGGCTCCAATCGAGTGCTTGCACAATAGGTGCGGAAGTCAATTTATCAATCAAGGCTTGAAAAGCCTCTTGACAAGCAATAGTCCATTCAAAAGGGATATCCTTTATCAAAAGATTACATAAAGGACGAGCAATAGCAGAAAATTTTTGAATGAATCTCCAGTAAAAACCAGCATGCCCTAGAAAGGATCTAACATCTTTAACAGTCTTTGGCACAGGAAGCTTTGAGATGAGATCGATTGATCGATCCACCTCAATGCCTCTAGAAGAGACTATGTGGCCCAACATAATGCCTGAGGGCACCATGAAGTGACACTTTTCCCAATTAAGCACAAGGTGCTTCTCTTCACACCTGACCAAGACTCTCTTTAAGTTTTGCAAACATGCATCAAAAGTATTACCAAATACAGTCAAGTCATCCATATATACTTCCATACATTCCTCGATCATATCAGTAAACATACTCATCATACAACGCTGAAAAGTAGCAGGAGCATTACATAATCCAAATGGCATTCTACGGAAAGCATAAGTACCAAAGAACAAGTAAAAGTAGTTTTTTCCTGATCTTCTAAAGCAATCTCAATCTGATAATATTCAGAATAACCATCAAGAAAATAATAAAAAGGATGTCCATCTACTCTCTCTAAAATCTGGTCTAAGAACGGTAATGGAAAATGATCCTTACGGGTGGCTACATTCAGTTTCCTATAGTCTATACATATACGCCATCCTGTCACCAATTTAGTGGGGACAAAGTCTTCACTTTCATTTTTAACAACGGTGACACCAGATTTTTTAGGCACAACCTGTGTAAGGCTCACCCATTTGCTATCAGGAATGGGGTAGATGATCGCTGCATCTAATAATTTCAACACTTCAGTTTTTACTTCCTCTTTCATTGTAGGGTTCAACCTAAGCTGAGGATCCCTACGATCTACAACCCCTTGTTCAAGATTAATCATATGGGAACATATCAAGGGACTAATACCTTTCAGATCTGCTATACTCCATCCAATAGCTGATTTATGGTCATTTTAAACGCTGAGTAATTGCTCACCTTGCTCTGCAGTTAATGCTGAAGAAATAATAACTGGGTATGTATCACCTGGACCAAGATAGGCGTGCTTTAAACCTTGAGGTAGCGGCTTTAGGTCCAGCTTGGGCGGCTCTACTGCTGATGGCGTTGGTGGTTGTCCTCTTTCTGGCAGTTCTACAAACTTTGGATTCCATGGACCTGCAAAAGAACAATGTTCTAAATTTTTACACATACCATCAACATCAACATTTTCGTCCAAATCTAATTCAAGAAAATTAATTTCAATTGTAATAAACTCCTCTTCAGTGAGCAAATCAATCTGGTAAGTCTGTTGGCATTCATCATCCTCATCAGGCTGCTTAGCAACATTAAAATCTTTAATTTCTAAAGTCATATTCCCAAAAGTTAACTTCATTAAGCCATTTCTGCAATTAATTATAGCATTAGCAGTAGCAAGAAACGGTCTACCTAAAATAATAGGAATTCTAGAATCAGCAGTTACTACAGCCTGCGTATCCAAGACTAAGAAATCAATAGGATAATAAAATTTATCTTTTTGAACAAGCACATCCTCTACTACTCCTCGTGGAGTTTTCGTGGATCTATCTTCCAATTGTAAAACCATAGATGTCGACTTAATCTATCCTAAACCAAGTTGCAAGTAAACAGAATATGACATCAAGTTAACACTTGCACCAAGATCTAATAAAGCTTGTCCTACTTCATGCTCTCCAATGAAACAAGACATAGTAGGACAGCCAGGATCCTTATATTTAGGAGTTATCCTATGCTAAAGCAGTGCACTAACTTGCTCTGTTAAAAATGCAATTTTCTTTACATGATGTCGTCTCTTCATAGTGCATAAGTCTTTAATCACTTTAGCATATGTAGGAATTTGCTTAATAACATGAAAAAGAGGAAGGTTTACCTTAACCTGCCGAAGATGCTCCAAAATCTCGCTGCTGGGCTCCATAGTCAATTTAGTGGATTTCAATGCCTGAGGGAAAGGGACACGTACCTTAAAATCACATGGCGAAGGGCCATCTAGATGATCGGCCTCTGCATGGTTCTCCTCAATCCGGTCCTCTTCTTCAAGAACAATAGGCGGTTCGATGGGCTCTTTTGAAGGGCTTTTTGTTGTTTTCCCGCTTCTTGTAGTTACGGCGTTCATCTCTTTCACATTATATTGCTCAGCACGAGATACCTGAGTCTGTTGAGGTTGAGCTGGGAACTTTCCTCGTACATGCATGATCGAAGACAAAAGGGACATCCTTGGCTAGCAATTCACACAAGGGTCGTGAAATTTTAGAAAAATCTTTGATGAATTGACGGTAGAATCCCGTATGACCTAAAAAAGAGCGAATCTGACGCACAGAAGTCGGTGGAGGTAATTTAGAAATTAACTCAACTTTAGCCCTATCAACCTCTATACCACGTTTTGAAACAATGTGACCTAACACGATTCCTTCTTGAACCATGAAGTGACTCTTTTCGCAACTAAGAACAAGATTAGTTTCAATGCATCGATCAAGAACTTTAGAAAGATTGTCTAAACAGGATTCGAAATAATTTCCAAACATAGAAAAATCATCCGTAAAGACTTCAAGAAATTTATTAATCATGTCAGAGAAGATGACAATCATACACCTTTGAAAAGTCACAGGTGCATTACAAAGACCAAAAGGCATCCTACGGTAAGCAAAAGTACCAAAAGGGCAAGTAAAAGTAGTCTTCTCTTGATCTTGAGGATCGACTGCAACTTGGTTATACCCTGAATATCCATCTAGAAAACAATAATAACTCTGCCCGAAAAGTCTTTCTAAGATTTGATCAATGAAAGGAAGAGGGAAGTGATCTTTTCTAGTCAAAGCATTAAGTTTCTTATAATCAATATAAACACGCCATCCCGTGGTCTGGCACATTGGGATCTGATCACCGTTCTCATTTTCTACAACTGTTAAGCCTGATTTCTTAGGGACGACTTGTGTAGGGCTGACCCACTGGCTATCAGAAATTGGATAAATAATATCGACATCTAAAAGTTTCACCACTTCTTTCTTCACCACCTCTTTCATATTAGGATTAAGGCGGCGTTGCATTTCTCTAACGGTTTTAGATTCATCCTCGAGATGAATCTTATGCATGCAAATTGAGGGGTCAATATCTTTCAGATCAGCCACTGACCAACCTATGGCTTTCCTATGTTGTTTTAGAACCTCTATAAGTTGACTCTCCTGATCGTTTGAAAGTGAAGAAGAGATGACCACAGGAAGAGAGGAATCTGATCCTAGAAAAACATATTTTAGCATTTTAGGCAGTGGTTTTAATTCTAAATCAGGTGGTGCTTCCAGTGAAGAAGGTGGAGGAGTAGAAGAGAGAGGTGGCAGGGGTTCAACCATCCAAGAAACAGGTTCAATCTTCATTGCGTCCAGATCGATTGATCGGCCATTCGACATATCAATCGGTGTATCTGAGATGTGTGTTTAGATGTCTCTTATGCAGTACAGCATAAGATAGGTCGAACCCACAAAGAGATAAGTAGAAAACATCCAAAACGCAAATAACAATGAATTGAAGACAAACGAGAACTTAAGAATTAACTAAATTAGATTAAAGGATTTAATGATAATTCAATATTAACTAAAGATATCAGGATTTTAAGATGGCTAGGCATCGGGAATCACTTCACTCAGACTTAGGTTCTTCTTCTACCAACGGTTCATTCAATACTCAGTTAAGGGATTCACATCCCAATCACCTTAACCGGAAGATATGGAATTATGAATCTGACAAAATATATAAATATCTCTTTCTATGATTGATTCTTCCTTATTATAGTTCTAACTTCATCCAACCCAAACCTAAGAATATATGATACCGGTTGTCACTACAGGCAGCATATAGCAAAAGTTCATCGGGACAAAGCCCTAACTCTATCTAACCAGATCTCTAAGAATACACAATACCAACTCTCACAATCGGCAATGCATAGCAAAGATTTCTGGAGATAAAGTAGGTACACAATAGATATAATCCTTTAAGATTCAATACATAGAAAAGAGTTTAATAATAAAGATTAAAACTATGAACCATGATGAAGAAGAAACCCTAATCCTCGCTAGATCATCCGTTTGCCATGCCCGCGGCTTACCCGGCCATGGATGGAGATTTCTTCATCTTCTTTCTTGCTTTTCTCCCCTCCAAAGCTCTGTAGAAAACCCCCTTGGGACCAGCCAAATCCCGGATTAAATAAGCATATATATAGGGGAATTCCCAAAATTAGGGTTTTAGTTGAGTTGGACTTCTGGTGCAACTCAGATTTCCGGAATCAATCCTAACAGCCCTATTCCGGTCACACATGGGTCCAATCCAGCCGGAATTGAGAAACTTGTTCAACACGAAAGTTGTATATTAGGAAGTCTTCTACCATATCCCGAAGCTTTCGTAATATTCTAAGTTATATGGAATATTTGACGAATATTCTTCTCAGCTTCGACAGAACAGTTTTCCAACTTGTGTAACTTCATCTATTCTTCAAAGCTGCTATCACACCATCCAGAATCCCACAAAATGTCCAACATAAAAGTTGTAGATCTTTGAGCCTTCTATCATGTGTTCAAATTTCAAAATATTTTGACTTCCAAAGAATATGTTCCGAATATTTTCCTACCAGTCGATGAAACTATATTTTTCCTCATTTTCTGTGTTCTGGGTCGCCCCGACTAAGATCGATCTTCCTAAGGAAATGGATCGATCTTCTTGAAACTAGCTCTCTGTCAGCGTCTGAGCACAAAACATAGATCGATCTTCTTTTGGGTCAGATCGATCTTCTTCTTACGTAGCTGCTGGCTCCCTCACCTCTCGTACTAAAAATGTCATATCTTCCTCTAGGAAACTCCAAATCATGAACCGTAAAAACTCTCGGAAACTAGACTTCTAGAGCTTTCCAACCATGTATGTCAAGGGCCCCATAACCCCGTCGATTCCTGAGGGCTCCTGTTCAGGTCACATCCTCACCCAAGAACAGACGAGAGGAAACAAAGACTGCGGGCTCCTGTCCAGGTACCACCCTGCCCAGTCATACCATCTCTCACGGGGACACACATGTCAGGGATATCGACAACCATCCTTAGCGCTTGGCCTTGGAGACCCGACACGACCTCTACACCTCAAATACAAGAATAATGCATAGTCGACTATAACAATAACCTCAAATGTTAGCAATTATGATCATTGGATGACAATTACGTTCTAATCCTCAACTAACCAAACCCCGGCCCTAGGGCTAGATTCGGGCTACCCGAGAACCCCAGATCGGCGATCGGACCCATCGCCTACCACCTAGCCTGAATGCCTCTAATGCAAGCATCATGCATGAGCTTATTCAAACAACTAGCCCTAGGTGTCTCTACATGCCATATCATCAAACAATCGTCCGGCATAATGAGATAACAAGCTAACAAGATAAGGAAATAAGCATTTACACATAAAGGCACCACAGATACTACAAGACATCCATCAATTAGACATACACTCCACATGTATAATTATCCAAACCATGCATATCCTTCAACAAGCAAGGGCACACCTTCGGCCCATTTAATTATCTAAACATCCCAAGGGCATGACTCCCTTGGTTCAACCACAACAGAAATAGGAACGGGCACACTGTCGGCCCTAGGCATAAGCACGATACACGATATAAGAGTACATAATTGGCATAATCGAAAGACACTATTCCGACATCAACTTCAAAAAGAGGGAAGCAATTTGGCGGAAACCTGAGATCGAAGCCGGAACCTCCAACTCAATTCTAATAAACTTTGCTACATTTATATATTACCTGTATATATAAGTAAAACATGCTTTGTAGATTAATTGGTAGAAAAGATAACTTTGCATAAATAAAACCTAGGACTACACATGTATAAATCCTTCAAAATTCCTCTAGAATTAGTGTGCATGCCATCTAGCATCCCTACTAATCTTATGCGAGAAGAACGAAGTAGCTAAATCGAAGAAAACCCAAATTTCAGCCAAAATTCCAAGCTTTTATAAAAAGTCCAGTTTCGTCGCATATTAGGAAATAATTCACTGTATATTATAGGAAAATCCAAAAATTACGAAATCAGTGGCAATTGAAAGTAGATTCGAAAATCAATGACCTTCATGATAAATGCTTCGTGAGATTCCTCACGGAATAGCACCAGCTTTGGGAAGAAGCTGGTTGGGTGCTCAGGACAGGGGCCGAAACCAAAATCAGGGAAGAACTTTGATCAAAGCTTGATCAAAGCATCTCAAGGTATGATTGAGTTTTTCTGAGATGGAATCTAAGCTCAAGGAAATATTGCAGGGGAGAGGAATCCAAGCAGTAGCTAAAAGCCTCAACAAGACATGCCTCAACAAAACCAGACAACACACGGCACCAGGGAACAAAACAGAGCAGATGTAAACATGAGAGGGGAAGAACACCACCGGAGCTACAGACACAGAATTGATGCATAAATCCTAAGCTAACAACATCGCAGTCCATCGAACCAGAGTAAGGGGAGAGATCTCATCAAGAAAAACCACCAGTAATCCATAACGGCAACAAGGAGAAGGTGAAGAACATCCACAGAGGACCCACAAGATCAACAGAGCATCAAGCTAACACTAGAGGGGTCGAGGAGATCCAAGAGGAGAAGAAATCTCATCACAACCCAACTACAACCCGCAAACCCAAACTAACACCAGGAGACTCAAGGGAAAAATCACGAAAATGGACAGGAGGACCCCCAGTATCCGGCCAACCAAGAACAGCGGAGAAGAAAATCCACAGAAAAATCATCGATCAAAACCAAAAACCACAGAAGCAAGCAAGAAATCTCATCGAAAGTCCGTTGGCATCCAAAGATCTAAGAATCCGCAGCAAAGAAGAGAGAAGAAACATCAACACGCAGTCATGAGATCAACAGACTCCAAGATATCATGCGTCAAAGGCCGTCCTAAAATCCTAATCAAAGATTAGGGTAGAGTCCCCTACCTCTGGCGTCAAGATCTTCTCCTATCTTGCCCTTTTCTGGCCGCAGTTGTCGTCGTCAACCTCTCCGTCTCTGCCGCAGTGGCGTCCGCCGTCGTCGTCTCTCTCCCTCTCCCTCTCTATCGCGGCTGAAACCCTCACGGAGGAAAGGAAAAGAAAAGGGCTCTTATTATTGAATGGCTCAAGATTAGATCTTGGCCATCCGATCAACCGGATCTGATCCTAGCCGCTCAGATCTCGATCCTTACGATCGAACCCAGATCCTCCGAGCTATGGTGCTCCTAATAGTCTAGTCAAGCACATAGATCATTACAAGGCCGTGTGTGTGCTACGCGTGTGTGAAACCAACTCCTCCTAGGGTAATTTACCAAATTACCCCCGGAGCCGCAACGATCAAAGGGGATCGCGAAGCAAGGCCAACCGAGCCAAACAGACCGAACCAGACCCTCGATCGACGTGGTCGGAGCAGGTTGGAGGTACGGGTTCTCACAAAATGACTATATCTAGGTTGCAACCTCGATCAACACAAGATCATAACCACACATTCTCACCCTAGTCCTCAACTAACCAAACCCCGGTCCTAGGGCTAGATCCGGGCTACCCGAGAACCCCGGATCGGCGATCGAATCCATCGCCTACCACCTAACCTTAATGCTTCTAATGCAAGCAAATGCATGCAATGCTCACACACACATCAAGAGGAATTCATACATGCAACAATATGTCAAGCAATATACAGGTCTAGGCATAGCCTACGGCTCGCCAAGGGGTAAACACGCATAAAGCAGATAAAGGTCTAAACTACAAGAATACAATATTATAACGGCACCCACGGGCCGTAAACAAGCAACAACACATTCAATCGGAATTTCGCCATTACGACGGCTTAAACAGCCGTCTCCCAAAATTCCTACAACGGGGATACATCCCCGGCCAACCAACACACAACGATTATAATACACATTAACTAAACATCCCAAGGGGCATGACTCCCTTGGTTCAACCATAAGCCTCACGTAGGGCTGGGCCACACATAAGGCCTACATATGTCTATATATACATATAGATAACATGCTAAGAAAAATGCTAACATAACATAAACAGGAGGAATCGATGAAATTCATCAAAGATAACATTGTCATAAATAGAAAACCCAAACCTATTCTCTAGGGGAATCTACGTTGAATTGACAAGAAATCCATCTGAAGACCACCTACTAGCATACTAGTATTTATCACATAAAATATATCAATTTGCATAAAGGAGAAAACACATTGAACTAAGCATGCACATATCCATCCAAATCCTATTGGGATTACCATACATGTTACCTAGCATTCTTATTAATCTACCACGAAAAGACCAAGCAAAGAAACCAAGATAAAACCCGGAATTCGGCCAAAAACCAAAACTTTATCAAAGATTCAGTTTCGTTGTAGATCAGGGAAAAATTCATAATAAATCGTAGGAAAATCCAAAAATTATGAAATTGGCCACAATTGAAAGTAGATTCGATGATCTGCAACTTCCATCTTGAAAGTTACACGCGATCATGCTCACACAGCTCCGAAATCGAGCTTTAACTCGATTGTTTATCGAAGAACAGAGCATCAACAAAAATCCGGGAAAAACTTGCTAAAATCCGGATAAAACCCAAATCAAATCGCATGAAGCTTCAATTAGTTACTAAGCATGCACTAAGGAACTAATTAGCACAAAGAAATCAACAAACAATCAAACCAAACCCTAGATCTAGCTTAACCCAAAGATAAGGTAGAAACCCTACCTTAAAACGCAAATCCAAGTCTTCAATCCTTGCTAATCCGCCGTCCTCCATCGCCGGAGTCCTCCCACAACCGCAGCCGTCGCCGGAGAAGGAAGAGGGGCTGTTGCGGGAGAGAAAAAGGGAAGGAAGGAGGAGGAGGAGGGGCCCTCGCCGCCGCCTCCAGGTCGCCGGTGAAGGGAGAGGGGCTGCCGTGGGAGAGAGAAAAGGAAGGGAGGAGAAGAGGGATCGGGCACGGGGAAGGCAGGGGAAGGAAGAGGAAAAGAGAAGAAAAAAGAAAAGAAAAAGGAAAATAAAGAAAGAGGGAGAGAGAGAGACGGGTTAAGTCAGTTAAGTGGCTCAGTCGGTTCAGACGAGCCAACTGATCGGACTGAATCTGATTCGACTCCAAATTGCAATCTCGTTGCCATCTCGTCCAGATCTGACGATCACGAACGCTCCTACCGGATCTGTTCAATCACGTATATCAATCAAGGCTGTGTGTGCACTACACAGATGTGAAACCGACCACCAGGGGGCAATTTGGGGTCCAAAAGCAGCGATGCGATCAACCGATCACAAACCAAGGCCAACCGAGCCAAACCACGAAACCAGACCCTCAACCCAACGCGGTCGGATCAGGTTGGAGGAACGGCTCCTCACAGGCCTGTTTCTAGAGGCAGTGAGAGAATATATATGGAATGTTGAGGCAGATAATAACTACGGATTCTGAGCCATAGCCCACTTTTGGGTTACGGCGAGCACGAGTGGGCTGAAGTGAGGAATGGTCTTATCTCTGAGTTATGTGATCATTACGATGGTCATGTTGAGCTATACGGAGGGGAATAGCGGGTTTCAGAGCTCATGTACTACAGTGGCCAGTTTCCAGAGGCAGTGAGAGAATATATATGGAATGTTGTAGACGTTGAGGCAGATGGTAACTACGGATTCCGAGCCATAGTCGCACTTTTGGGTTACGGCGAGCACGACTGGGCTGAAGTGAGGAATGGTCTTATCTCTGAGTTATGTGATCATTACGATGGTCATGTTGAGTTGTACGGAGGGGAAGAGCGAGTTTCAGAGCTCATGTACTCCTTGTAGTATTTCGAGAACCACACTCCTCTTGACCGGTGGATGACCATGCTGAACATGGGCTATCTCATTGCTTCATGGTACTCTGTTGTTCTTATTAGCATCTCCAATGCACATGAAGCCAAGATGCTCAATGCCCCAGTGGTCTGTAGCTCGGCCACATAACGCCACGAATGTGCTATCGGATGGGATTCGTATGATAAGAAGATGAAGAAATTACCGAAGACAATCAGACCGGGGGTGGCTACTAGGGATAGTATTCAACTTGTGGATGACTGTACTTCACCTTTGCACCACCAAAATTTGTGAAAATGTGTTGGAAATGTGATGAGTATTGAAAATGTTTTCAAATATATGGAATTGTTCTCTAGTTTGTATGAATGAATGTGTCTTTTATTGTATGGAGTGTTGTGGAATTGATTTGTGTACAGGCGTTGAGAAATGATTTGTCTATGGGCCTCATTTTTAATCAAGTGTTGGTGATATTGGTAGTCTAGTACCGACCAACACCTACACACGTGTCGGTACCAGCCTACCGATAACGTATGGAATGGTATCGGTACGTGGTTACCGATATAACCAAAAGCCATGTAGATGTGCTGAGATTCGGTGATCATTCACCCGCACAGTGAGCCATTCTGTCGGTAGTTAGCCACCGATAGAACATAAGAACAAAGGCCTTTTTCTATTACATTCGATCGGTACACTAGTATTGATAATCTTTTGAAACTAGTTGGTACACTTGTATCGGCCATAGAAGACACCTATCGGTACTATGGTACCAATCGAATGTAGTAGAAAAAGGCCTTTGTTCTTGTGTTCTATCGGTGGGTAACTATCGACAGAATGGCTCATTGTGCGGGTGAGTGACCACCGAACTTGAGCTCATCTTCATGGCTTTTGGTTAGATTGGTAACTACTTACCAATACCATTCCGTACATTATCGGTAGACTGGTACCAACAAGTATGTAGGTGTTGGTCGGTACTAGACGACCAATATCACCAAGACTTGATTAAAAATGAGGCCCGTAGACAAATCATTTCTCAACGCTTGTACACAAATCAATTCCACAACACTCCATACAATAAAAGACACATTCATCCATACAAACTAACACGTTACATTCATCCACACAAAGCTTGAAACAACGCATTCATCCATTTAAAACAATTCATTCATCCAAACAAGACATTACCACATGTTCATCCATACAAAGTTAATTATAGAGTTCACAACATGTTCAACCATACGAACACAATGTTCAAAACAAGGCAATGTTCACTGCTACTCCATCCTCAACTGAGAGCTATCCCTGCTTCTTTGCCTACGTCTTTGGTACGGTCGCTCTGCGTCCGTCTCACCGCGCATTATTCTCTGTGCCCGCATCCACCTACTCCTATGGTCCTCAAGACCCAAGGTATCTAGATGTGCCATGGTGTCATCGATGATCGCCACAATCCGATCGTACTGTAATTCGATGAATATGAAGCAAATGAGACACACTCCCCATCAGTATTTCATTTAAATTTAAAGTTCTTGATAGTTACCTTTGCAGGCATTGATGAGTCACTAAATATTCATAATTAAACCCCTTAATTTACCTTTGTTAGGCCTAGAGTGTTTGTATTTAATAGTTTGTTTGTTGATTTCAGGTTTAATCATGATTTGAGAAGAAATACAAGAAATTCGGCTAAAAAGATGAATTTATTTTATAAAGACTGCTTAATCACCTGTCTGGAGAATATTCTCCAGAACTTCTGTATAAGTCCAAATATTCTGGACATTTAGTACGTGATAGAAGACTTCAAAAGCTATAACTTTCATGTTGGACACTTTGCGATATTCCTGATGGATTGATACGAGTGTTGAAGAAGATAAAGATATACATGTGCTGGAAAACTGATCCGTCGATGTTCAGAATAATATTCATCAAATATTTCTAATAAGTCCAAATATTATGAAATATTCGGGATATGATAGCGAACTTCCTAATATACAACTTCCGTGTTGGAAAAGGTTTCATATTTCGAACTGATTGGACCCAGTTGCGCTTGGAATAAGACTGCCATAATTAATTCAGAAAATCCGAGTTGTAATTGAAGTCCAACTCAACTCAAACTCTAATTTCGGGAGTTCTCTTATAAATAGGGTTATTCAATCTGAATTTCTCATCTTTTCAACTATCGTTGGAGAAGGAAAAAGAAGATGGTGAGGATGCGAATGGTGACAGCTTTTTATTCCAAGCTGATGGTGTTCATCCAAAAGATGAGTTGCTAATTATTGTACTTAGGATTATTCATGAAACCCTAGCATAGTTTACTATCTTCTTTGGTTTGACTTTTGTAATATTCTCAAAACATGATCTTATGGTTTTGATTTTAATGTTAATAGAGTTGAGGGAACAAAGTTCATTGACGTATTTTTAGGCCTACTTGATTTCGGTGATTGATGGTAGAGATCTATAAGATAGTGTTAATGTGGTTTGTGAATACCCGATGAGATACTTTATGCTTAGTGATGATAGATTGTGATAAGGTTACCCCGAAGACAAGCTATGCTAATCGAAGATAAAGTATGTCTTTGGAAAACACTTACTTTCTTTTAGGGATACATGTAAGTTTAAGAAGCTGTGGATCCATAATGTTTAGAGAATAAAACAAGGGTATAACTATAGAAGATTGAAGGCGAAGCTAGGGCGAATTGAGTAATTCCTAAGTCACCTATCCATTGATTCGAATTAATCATCTTTAATTGCTTTCCTTAGATAGTTTTAGGTTAATTCAAACTTATCTTTGATTCTTTTGCTTAGGTTTGGTATTTTGGAAATTGATTTTGATTTCCATCGTTTTCCCTGTGAATCGACTCCGGACTTCATCACTATTCTACCTAATAGTGTAGTGATTTAATAAGAATTATAAATTTAATATTTGATTGAGTTTGCAACGTTTTAATGACACGTTCGCAACACATCAGATATATAATCTTTTGCTTGTTTAGCTACTATAGTCCGCCGCTCTGCATTCGTGACCTTCACATGGGATATGGATTGATACCAGTCAATATATTCAGACGCCCAATTATACCCATGGATAGCAGGAACACCCGTCCGACATAATTCAGTATAGTGGCTCCTCCAATCACCATCCCAGAATTGTGGCTCGTAGTGGAATACTCTCTTGTACCCTAGTGTAGTCTCCTTGGCACCCATGTTGTAGTGGGTTGGCCTTAATGGTGTGCCAGGAAAGATCTTCTTGATACCAAACTGCCGAAGCACTCGATATGGATGATAGGGCTCGATATACTCTCCGCCACTTATGGTTCCAAGGAAGAAGCTAACATCATCGTGATGGAAGGGACCTCCTCTTTGTCTCTGGTATGGATCCCATATCACCTGTAAAGTAAACACACTCATACTCAGACAACATTCAAAATTGAACTTGAAGATCGGCAAATAGATTACAACTCACTTGATGTTTACTCAGGCAATCAATAGATGCGCGCCATGCCAGCAGAGACATTTCCGGATCTCCACTAGGATCTTTGTGATCCAGCCATGCATAGGCAGTGGGCATGTCAGCTCTATATTCTGGATCGGGTTGTAGCTTCACGATTAGTTGAAGGTGGTTATATATCCAAACCTACATTGATTAAAAAAATATGGGTCAGTCATAGTTATCGGTATTACATCGTAAAGCAGATTACTATGATTTTAAAACTACATACCTCCAACATAGTCAAGTATCCACCAATGGCCCTTATTCCCATTGACTGGCAGAACCAAACATCCGATATAAGTACACGACGCACGCGCACCCCACACATACTCACACACAGTAGTCTAGTCTGTGAGAGCAAGGAGACAAGATACGTGCACCATAGACCCCGACTTGTCACAAAATAAGGTGCAGCCCAGCAGGTATAGGAGGTATGCCTTGACAGAGTGCTCTAAACCGACCTTACGGACAGTGCACTCTTTTCTCGACCATCTAATATTAACTGAAAGCCCTCTCCCATCTAACTGGCTTGTGGTCTCCGATTCACTAACCCCCATATTGTCCTTCATAAGCTCTCTTAATTGGGATAGTTTCAGCTTGCACTTTTCTAACGGCCTGCCCATGATAGGGATGCCCACTATGCGGCTCACATCCATAAGGGTAATCATCATCTCACCACAAGACAGGTGTAATGTGTTTGTGAGAACCCGTACCTCCAACCTGGTCCGACCGCGTTAGGTTGAGGGTCTGGTTTTGTGGTTTGGCTCGGTTGCCATTGGGTTGTGATCGGTTGATCGCATCGCTGCTTTTGGACCCCAGGGGCAATTTGGTAAAATTGGGCCCTGGCGGTCGGTTTCACACCCGCACAGTGCACACACGGCCTTAGATTGATGCTTGTGATTAATTAGAACCTTAAGGGTGCTTCCGAGAGGAAGATCGGAACTCGATCGGGAAAGATCGAAATGGATGGCTATGATCGATTCCAGCTTTCTATATAAACCCTCTCCTTTCACTCTCATCTCTTTCTTTTCTTTTTCTCTCTTCCTCTCTCTTCCTTGGCTGCCGGCTGGAGTTTGGGCTCTGGCTTTTCGGCATGGATCCGCAACGATCGGAGTTGAAGATCTTGTAGATCACCTACTTGTCTATACATGTAGGTGTTTCTATCCAATTCTGGTGAAGTGGTAACTGTAGGATTGATTTATTGTGTTTTGTGGTGGTTTCATTCGTTGGAACGTTTCCAAACATCATATTCTAGTTCTATATTATGCTAGGGAGATTGCTATCTAGTTGGTTTCGTATTCTTTCGGACGTTTTCCATATTTTTATCGGTTTCCGAACTAGATAAGATATTTCATGATCTGAATTTGGATTTTATTACATGAGTGAATCCCCTACCACCCAATCTACCTTTCTTCAAAGTTTGAGTGGATTTCATCGCTGTTTGATAGATCAAATTTGACAAATTACGTTTTCGTCGATTTTCGTCGACTTTCGATCAATTTGTTTTAGATTTGGAGAGGCCATCCAAAGTTGGATTTCTTAGTACCAATAGATTCCCCACCTACAATTGCATATCCCCTCCAAGTTTCGTTTTAATCCGACGAGTTTTGATAGATCGAATCCAAGAAATTGGATTTTTGGCACTATTCATATATGATGCCGGCATATGAAGGATCGATCTTCATGGGCATGAAAATCGATCTTTTAGTTGCCATATAGGCTGCCGACTATGAAGGATCAATCTTCATGAGTATGAAGATCGATCTCTTTTGTTAACAGAGGGCGTGCATAAAGAAGATCGATCTTCTTGGGAGAGAAGATCGATCTCCTTGAATAGGCCTTACTTTCGCATGAAAGATCGATCGTCTTTCGTAACAGATCGATCTCTTATGTGCTGGTAAGGAGATTTTCTATTTTTACCTAAATAGTCGTGTTCTAGCTCGATTTCTGAGTTTTATGTGCATTATCTCGTTAATCTTTCTAAATTAAAGTTGTATATCTTCAAATCTATTTTCTGATGCCAACAATGTCATATTTTTCGGATTTGCCTATAATTTATGGTAAATTTTCTACTAGACTGCGGTGTGACAGAAATTTAAAAGAAGATCGATCTTTTGTTTGCAGTTAGTTAGTATTGACTCCGAATTCGATGATTTTGGTTTCCTTTTAACCCGCATTTCTCATGTGCCCTTCCCAATGATGGGTAGAGACTAGCATGATGTTTTGACCGAGATTTTGACGGGTTATCTCCAAAGTAAGTAATGTTTTATATCTCGTAGTATTCTATCGATTTTTGTGGATTTAACGCAGTTTATCGACAAGCATGCCTTTGAAGGTTTGTGTTTTCTTTAAACAGCTTTCTTTACATGCTTAGTATAAGTGGGTCGACGGTGTGCCCTTTATTTCCTTGTGGTTAACCAAGGGAGTCATGCCCCTCGGGAATATGTAGAATAAATGGACCGAAGGTGTGCCCTACTGCTTTAAATATTGCTCAACTTATCGCTGGCGTGCGCCGGGGGCGGTAGCTGATGAGTGCATCAAAGTGCACTCTGAATAGCCTTATAACTAGTTTAATTACTGAATTTTTCATCCTTAATTAGTCTCTTTAGTGCTATTTTTATACTTATATGTTGCTTCACAAAGTTATTTGGAATATGCAAGAAAGTGGAGCTAAAGAAGCAAATATATGTCATATGCAGCATCAAATCTGTACCTGCTCAGAACGAACCAGATCATCTTCTATACATGGTTGGAAAGCTCTTGTGGTCTAGATCCTGGAGAATTTTATGGTTCGTGATTTGGAAGATCTTAGAGGAAGTTACGACAATATTAGTACCAATGGCGCAGTCTGGATGGCAAAACAGTAAATACTCAGGAAAGACGGATCGATCATGTTCTCTAAAAGGATCGATCCTTTTATGCAGACAAACCTGACAGAACGAATACTTTTCAGATGATCACAGAAGGATCGATCCTACTATCCATCCTACTGAGAAGGATCCATCCTACTCTTTCAGTAGGATCCATCCTACTGAGAAGGATCCATCATACTCTTTCAATACGATCCATCCTACTCTCACAGAAGGATCCATCCTACTGAGAAGGATCGATCCTACTCCTATCAAAGGATTGATCTTCCTCGAGCGTAGCCAGAAATTGAAGATTTTGATATCAAAGGATCTATCTTACAACTATGGAAGGATCGATCTTACCTTCCCAGTGAAGAAAATTAACGGCTCAGATCTAATCCGAGGATGGAGACACTTAAAGGCTATAAATAGGACTCTTTCTAGGGTTTGAGGGGCTTTTTGGCAGCGTTTGGAGGAGAGGAGACTGGTTCGAGGCTTGGTTTTCTTTTCTTTTTCTCATCTTATTTCGTCTTTATTTCTTCATTAGTTTTGTTTCCCTCATGATGAACATGAGTGCCTAGTTTCTTTGATAAGGAACCGATGTAGCCCTAACTGAATCATTCTATGTTATTGGATCATGATTATTTAATCAGTTTATTTTCCTTGTTTCATTTATTATTATGATTGAGATCTTAAATACCTTTATCTGGCCAACAGAAGTATTATAGATTGTTTTATGTGAGATTGAGTGAGGGTTCATTCCTTAATCTTGCACGATCTATGAATGAATGAGATTTAGTCGAAGCCGGGTTCAAGCTAAGACAATTCTTGGTTAATAATTGTTCTTCAGAGCTTAATGGATTCTTGATTGATACTTAGCTATGGGTTCATTAGTTAGGGTTAATTGAGGGTACTTGGTGAAGACCGCAGCCGAACGGATCATCATATTGGAAGAACGAGCCCTTGGAATTAAACTGAGATCTTGATTGATTCAATGCATAGAATGAGGATGTTATGGTGAAATCGGAACCTTAGTATTCATTCATCATATTTTCATCGTTTTCTTATTTCGTTATTAGATCTTCTATTTTCGACACTTCATTTTTCTTACTTTCCCTTCCTTATTTTCTTTCTTCTATACTCTTTAGCGTTTTACTCTAATAATCTCTACAAATCTCTGTGGGTACGATACTCGTCTTACTGCTATACTGATCACACCGATTCGTATATTTACGAGATATAAAATTTATTCATCAAGTTTTTGGCGCCGCTGCCGGGGATTTGATTAGAGTTTATTAGTAGTGAATGCAAGGTCGTCGATCACGGAAAGAAAAGTTGTTGTCCGTGAACGATAACGTAGATCAAATTGGGAGTAAGAAGGGATCTAACAAAGACAGTAAGTCCACATCAGATCTAGGAATTCAAGAAGAAGAACAAGGGGAGATGGAGCTTAGTAAGAATGCACGCCCTTTGGAGGAGTACGCGAGGCCTACTATTTCTACCTCACCTTCATGCATCGCGTTACCTGAAGAGGCTAGGAATTATGAACTTAAAGATCTACATTTTTCTATGCTTCCTGAATTTCATGCTTTACCTTCTGAAGATGCACTGACGTTTGTGAAAGATTATTATGCTACTATTCAGACTTTTCCTCTAGGTGACATTACTGAAGATCAACTGAGGATGCGATGTTTTTCTTATACCCTGAAGGATGAAGCGAAGAGATGGCCGATGTCGTTGCCTCCTGGATCACTGATGTGCTGTCGCAGGCACTCAAAAATAAAATCAATACTCGTTCAAATGAATGTAGTAGTGCGAGTACGAGTCGATCCCACGAAGAGTGTTTAGTCTTGTTTTGTGCTTAGTGAACAAAGATGGGAGGTTTTAAACGTGAGGAAAACAGTAAAGAAATAATCTAAAGCGAAGAAACGAGTTAAATCAAGAGAACAAACCTTGGTCTGAGTCAACATCCACCATCGGAATCCAACAACTGATCATAGATGCAAGTATCAATCAATTCATACCATGAATATTCATCGTCCGAATTCAATTCGAATCTCTCCTCAATCTTAGTTAATTAGAAACAAGCGATCCAATTAATCCTAACTACTAAACAACCTAAGACAAGCGCTGTAGATTTAATCTAGTAGCAGCGTTAAGAATAGGAAGATCGATGAAGCTAAACAACACAAGCACAAGCGGTTGCATTTAATCTAGTTGAATATTCTTCCTAAGACTTAACAATCTCTGAAACGCGGTAGATTATTAAACTCTAGTTGCTTCGTAGATTAGAGGGATCAAACAATTCCGGATTTGATATCCAACCTAGCAATAGATCGCAATGAATAATAAACTAGTAGCGCTCCTAGCAATTACACAAGACAATCATGAATATTTAATAACAGAAGAACATTCAATACTCATCTATAAACTGAACAATAAAAATAAATTAGATCTCACAGTTTCATTGATTCCGAGGTTTCAGTTTCCTCGATTCCGAGGTTTCAGTTTCCTCGACCAAGAATCAAGATTTAGCCACGTAGGGCCATCGAGAACAATCCTCCAAAAGATTTCATAAAGCAAGATAAAACCTAGAAAAAATATAAAAGAGTAGAAAGAGCAGCCAAAAGTGTCCAAGAATCCCCCCTAAAACCCTAGAAAGAGTCCTATTTATAGCCTTAAGTGTATCCACCCTCGGATTAGATCACAATCGTTGATTTTCTTCACTGGGAAAGTCCGATCGATCGAACCTTGAGTGTCGGATCGATCGGTCTCATTAAAATCTTCAACTTCTATTTACGCCCGAGTCCGATCGATCGGACCTTGAGTATCGGATCGATCGGTTGCGTAAAAATCCACCTTCTCTGGCTATTCCTGAGTCCGATCGATCGAACTTTAGGTGTCCGATCGATCGGACCCCATAGGATGGATGTAAGGATCGATCGGACCATGTTCAGCCAAAAAATACATGTTCTGTCACGTTTCTGCATAGTCCGATCGATCGGACCCTGGGTGTCGGATCGATCGGACGTTCCAGCGTCTTACTGTTCTGTCATCCAGACTGCGCCATCGGTACTAAAATTGCCGTAACTTCCTCCAGGAAACTCGGAATCTCGAACCGTAAAATTCTCCAGAAACTAGACTTCAAGAGCTTTTTAACCATATATGGAACATCATCTGGTTCTTCATGAACAGGTACAAATTAATCTTTAAAGTTGATCTTTGCACTCTTTTTAGCTTCTTTTCGACTTAAGGACTTCAATTGCATCCTAAATCAAAATATAAGAATAATGAGTGTATTTAGGAACTAAATAAGCATAGGAGACTAAGTATTAAGGGATAAAAATATAACATTATGCATCATCATCAAATTCCCCCACACTTAGCTTTTGCTCGTCCTCGGCAAAACTAAAATTCACTCTACTCAAGATATCAAGGTTGCAACGCCATCAACAAAGAAAACAATCAAGCTCTTCACAACTCATAACACATCATGAACAAACATTTTTAGACAACTTAAAAATCCATCAATAAGCATTTCCACTTGAAGATGAAGCATACTAAATAAGTAGACCCTCACGGAAATTAACACTCAACTCTCATGTGTTTGAAGGGTATGTATTTCACTCAAATTCATTCCAATGAAAATGATCTACCATAAGCTTGCATATCTTCACATTCTCCACCACTAGAATCTCATGCATAACATGAATCATAAGGACTTCAAAAGGTTGTAATGGGGTTTAGGATCAAGGTGGGAAATATTTGGGAATGTAGCTCAAAAGCCAATGGAATTAATGGAGCAAAAATGCATCAATAAGACATGTACAACCAATCACTCCGTTCAGCAATTTCTTCAATTTGGCTTTGACATACTCGAACCACATAGCATTATGACCTTAACAAAGAGATTGTTCAAAGGAATACTTCTTACTGAAATAGTGAACAATCTTTTGCAAAAACTTCCACCTTTGTAGAAATCATACATAGACATACCCCTTTTTTGGAGTATTAGGAGGATTCATAAACACATTTAGTAACATGAGAAACAAATTCCTCCTTCACTTTCTTCTTTCTTTCTTTTTTTTTTTTTTATTTCAAATATAGCCATACCACAAATCCAGACACCCCCACACTTGAACTTTTGCACCCATACATGTCATAATGATAATCAATGCTCCACTAGTTTTATGGCTTGGGTAACGGAAAATTTTTTTTTCAGGTTTAAAGCTTGTAATGTGGGTTAACAATGAAGTCGATAAAGCTCAAAGGTGTTTAGCAAAAGGAAAAATTAATCACAAGGTAGGCTATTTGGCTTATGTAACTTATAACAAAGATGGCCATAATCATGTTCATGTCTGCAAGTGTCAATGTGACCTCGAATAGAATCAAAGCAAGTTCTAGAGAAACAAATCCATGGAAGAATATCTCTTATGAAAGAAAATAGTGAGACTGAAATGAATATATCAGTCTAGAGGCTCAAAACCTCACCGGCTTTTGTCTACTCATTTAGTCACTCCCATCTCAAGGAAAATAACTCAAGTAATTAATTCCAAGTCGCAAAATTACTCATTCAATCATGTTATGAAAATGTCAAGCTTAACTAATTCTTGCTCATGGCATATGCAACCTAGATCTCCTCCCCCACACTTGAAACTGACATTGTCCCCAATGTAAGGTGGAATGCAAAGAAAAGCAAAAATATCTAAAATGGAAATGCGAAAATAAAAAGATAAAGGAACGAACTCCCCTTGGGTTGCCTTCCAAGCAGTGCTTTTGTTTATGAGTTGCACAGGAATGGTTCACTGCATGTCTGGGTGAATTCTTCATGTATCACAGGGGGTACTCAATCACCTACAAAGCAAAAGCAAAGCAAAGCAAAACAAAAGCAAACATGCATGCACACAACCTAAAAATAATTCAAGCACGCTCAAGCACTCAAGAAAGTAAATAAAGCAAACTAAACTACTATATACAATAGAAAAAGTTTTAATCGTGCCCTTGGTGGCCGTTCTCTAGCACGATGGTATGCAAAATCAATGGATGCCATAATATGAATATTTAACCTCAATAGTGCCACCAAGGTTAATTTAGCATAAGAGTCCAAGTGGTATTTTTCAAAACTGAGAGTTAGCTTTTCCATACTAACACCAGTAAACAAGATAGCTAGATCTCTTAAACAAAAATACTTATCATCATGGTGATCAAGAAGAAAGGAGTCAACATTATGCTCAACTATAATCGAATCATCCATTGAACTATTAATAATGTCGTCGTTCGGATTGTCAAAGATGTCAAGATTACATGATCGAAAATAAATCCGTCGAGATATGAAAATATCTACTAAGGTCATCTCCTTTTTAACCACTAAAGAAGATGAGATAGTCACAGGAAATATACCTCGCAGCGTAACAGGAATGCTTTCAACTTCAGCTAGAGGAGGTTCTTCGAATAAGTGCTCCCTGTGTTCTCGGCGGTCGATTGGCCTAGACTGGACAGCTTCTTCATCTGCATTCTGTAGAATCTCCCCCGAAGCATCTCCAACCTCAGCAGTCAGTGAAATATCATCATTAATTTCATAAACTGACAAAGAATCACAAGTATTATGACATATATCATTATCATCAGAAACAAAGGCATCACAAGTATTATCATTACATGCATGAGGTATAGAATCATATCTATCAACTTCTTTATCAAAAGAGTGACTCACATTAACTTGGTCAATTATTAGTGGCTCTTGTTGCATTTGTGACTGAGCAATGAAGGGGTTCTCAGTTTTGTCACGTTCCCTAGAAAATCTTTCCTCCCAAGAATTACGCATTTCTCTTAAGGAATTAGTATTTTCTTCCATTACCTTCAGAATCTCTTCCAAAGATAGCTCTTGATGCATTTGTGACTGAGCAATGAAGGGGTTCTCAACTTTGTCACGTTCCCTAGGAAATCTTTCCTCCCAAGAATTACGCATTTCTCTAAAAAAATTATTATTTTCTTCAATTTCCTTCAGAATCTCTTCCTAAGATGGCTCTGGCTGTGCTTGAAACCGCCAACTAGGGTAGGTATAATGTCCAAAATCCGAATTATAAAAATATGGATATGAATCATAGGCCGGGTTTGAGAAACCATGAAACTGCCAACTAGGGTAGGTATGATCTCTAAAATCTGAATTATAAGAATATGAATATGAATCATAGGCCGGGTTTGAGAAACCATATGTGTCATTATTGTAAACGGGTCCATAACCAAAAGGCAAATCATCATTCCATATGTCACCCGGTGGCATATTATAATTGGCCATACATTCAAACCATAGAAACTTTATAAGTTTTTTTTTTATAATGAAAATAAAGATCACTATAAGCACAAAAATCAACTAGAATCACTCTCCGGCAACGGCGCCAAAATTTGATGTGCTGTCGCAGGCACTCAAAAATAAAATCAATACTCGTTAAAATGAATGTGGTAGTGCGAGTACGAGTCGATCCCACGAAGAGTGTTTAGCCTTGTTTTGTGCTTAGTGAACAAAGATGGGGGGTTTTAAACGTGAGGAAAATAGTAAAGAAATAATCTAAAGCAAGAAACGAGTTAAATCAAGAGAACAAACCTTGGTCTGAGTCAACATCCACCATCGGAATCCAACAAATGATCATAGATGCAAGTATCAATCAATTCATACCATGAATATTTATCGTCCGAATTCAATTCGAATCTCTCCTCAATCTTAGTTAATTAGAAACAAGCGATCCAATTAACCCTAACTACTAAACAACCTAAGACAAGCGCTGTAGATTTAATCTAGTAGCAGCGTTAAGAATAGGGAGATCGATGAAGCTAAACAACACAAGCACAAGCGGTTGCATTTAATCTAGTTGAATATTCTTCCTAAGACCTAACAATCTCTGAAACGCAGTAGATTATTAAACCTAAGTTGCTTCGCAGATTAGAGGGATCAAAGAATTCCGGATTTGATATCCAACCTAGCAATAGATCGTAATGAATAATAAACTAGTAGCGCTCCTAGCAATTAGACAAGACAATCATGAATATTTAATAACAGAAGAACATTCAATACTCATCTATAAACTAAACAATAAAAATAAATTAGATCTCACAGTTCCATTGATTCCGAGGTTTCAGTTTCCTCGACCAAGAATCAAGATTTAGCCACGCAGGGCCATCGAGAACAATCCTCCAAAAGATTTCATAAAGCAAGATAAAACCTAGAAAAAATATAAAAGAGTAGAAAGAGCAGCCAAAAGTGTCCAAGAATCCCCCTTCAAACCCTAGAAAGAGTCCTATTTATAGCCTTAAGTGTATCCACCCTCGGATTAGATCACAATCGTTGATTTTCTTCACTGAGAAAGTCCGATCGATCGGACCTTGAGTGTCGGATCGATCGGTCTCATTAAAATCTTCAACTTCTATTTACGCCCGAGTCCGATCGATCGGACCTTGAGTGTCGGATCGATCGGTTGCGTAAAAATCCACCTTCTCTGGCTATTCCTGAGTCCGATCGATCGAACTTTAGGTGTCCGATTGATCGGACCCCATAGGATGGATGTAGGGATCGATCGGACCATGTTCAGCCAAAAAAATACATGTTCTGTCACGTTTCTGCATAGTCCGATCGATCGGACCCTGGGTGTCGGATCGATCGGACGTTCCAGCGTATTACTGTTCTGCCATCCAGACTGCGCCATCGGTACTAAAATTACCGTAACTTCCTCTAGGAAAGTCGGAATCTCGAACCGTAAAATTCTCCAGAAACTAGACTTCAAGAGCTTTCCAGCCATATATGGTACATCATCTGGTTCTTCATGAGCAGGTACAGATTAATCTTTAAAGTTGATCCATGCACTCTTTTTAGCTTCTTTTCGACTTAAGGACTTCAATTGCATCCTAAATCAAAATATAAGAATAATGAGTGTATTTAGGAACTAAATAAGCATAGGAGACTAAGTATTAAGGGATAAAAATATAATATTATGCATCATCATCAATCACTCACTACTTGGGATGCAATTTATAACAAATTTGTTAGCAAATTTTATTCTCATGCCATTACTACTAACTTGAGAAGGCAAATTTCAAATTTTCAGCAAGCTGATGGAGAACCATTCCATGAAGCATGGGATAGATTTAAGATGCTTTTGATACAATGTCCCCATCATAATTATTCTTTAGAAAATCAGATGCAATATTTTTATGATGGACTAAATCTTTCTTGTCAGACTATGACAGATAATGTTGCAGGTGGAGCGATGTTCAAAAGGATACGCCCAGAGGCATATGAGATTTATGAGATGTTGGGATCTAACTCGCAGCAGAGGGACACAAGGAATAAGGCGAGAGACATCTATGAGCTAAACCAGAACGATGACATGGCAAGGCAAATCGCATCCCTCAATAAGAAGATGGACGCGATGATGTCTACACAAGCCAAACTGGTTGAGGTTTGTTCAATTTGCAATATTGTTGGTCATAGGTTTGACTAATGTCCTTCTGGTAGTGAATTTTCTGAATATATGCAAGAACAAGCTAATTTGATGAATGCTTATAACCCGAGACCTAGATTTGACTCTTATGCAAATATTTACAATCCTGGTTGGAGGGAGCATCCGAATTTTTCATGGAAAAATGCTGTTAATGCTAGTATGCCTACTACTAATCAGTCTAACCCACCTGTTAAGTCAGTCATCTTTGGAAGAGACTATGTTCGCTTTTATGCAGAAAATAGACTCAAAGATGGAAAAACAAGATTCGGCCATTGCTCAACATGATGCGGTACTGAAGAAGCATCGGTTGGGAAGTTGGAAGTTCAAGTGGAACAACTTGCTGATGATGTAAGAGCCCATGTTTCAGGCAAATTTTCGAGCCAACTTGAGCAAGCAAAAGCGGTCACAGTTCTTCGTTCAGGTAAGATAATTGATAATAAGATTAATGCTGAAGTTATTGATGAGTGTCATGATGATGCAAGTGAGGACATTGAAAAGGAGGAACGCTCGAAAAGGCCACCACCAGCCACATCTGCTTTTGATCATGAAAAGAGAGCAAATTCAGTTCCTAAGGTTCATCACAGTAATCCTCTACCATATGTGCCACCAGTTCCTTTTCCAAACCGCCTGAAGAAAGCCAAAATGGATAAGTCATATTCTGAAATTTATGATATCCTATCTAAGGTTAATGTGAACTTACCATTACTTGATGTGATCAGGAACATGCCAGCCTTTCCAAAGTTCTTCAATGAACTAAGTACTTATAAGCGTAAGTATGAACCTCGTGAAAAGGTGATGGTTTCAGAGACGGTAAGCGCGGTTCTAAAAATGAAGCTTCCACCCAAGCTTAAGGATCCAGGGAGTTTTAACATTAGTATTACTGTTGGTGATACAAAAATAGAGGAGGCAATGCTTGACTTAGGAGCAAGTGTTAATTTGATGCCTTACTCTGTTTTCCTTCAGTTAGGTATTGGTGAATTAAAACCGACTAGGATGTCTCTACAACTTGCAGATCGTTCAATCAAGTATCCATTAGGCATTGTAGAAGACATTTTAGTACAAGTTGATAAGTTAATTATTCATGCTGATTTTGTGATATTGGATATGGATGAGGCACCTTTGCATGATAGAAATTTACGGATTTTGTTGGGACGTCCATTTATGGCCACAGCCAAGACTATGATTAATGTGCAAGATGGTAAGCTCAGCATGACAGTTTTAGGTTAAACTGTTGAATTTAAAGTTTTTGAATCTATCTCCTATCCTTCAAACTCTTTTAATTGTTTCTCAATAGATGTTTTAGATTCATTGGTGTTTTCTAATTTCATGCAGGAGCAGGTGAAGAGTACATTGGAAGCGGCATTGACGATGGAAAAGGAGGAGTTGCAGAGTTATGAGGGAGCAAAGGAGGTTATAGCAGCCCTTGAGGCATTGCATCCATGCTTCCCTGATGAATCTCGGTTAGACATGCTAAACAAATGTTATTCTAAAATGGTTTCATCAATAGTTTCCCCACCAAAGCTTGAGTTAAAACCTCTTCCTAGTAATCTGAAATATGCATATCCTTGTGAGAATGAAACCCTTTCTGTGATTATTGCTTATGACATTACTCCATTGGAAGAGGAAAACTTATTGAGAGTTCTTAGGGAGCATAAAACTGCAATAGGTTGGACAATTATAGATATTGAAGGAGTAAGTTCTACTATGTGCATGCATCGCATTATTTTGGAAGAGGACGCCAAACCTATACGGGACGCCCAACGTCGCCTTAACCCAAACATGAAAGAAGTTGTTTCGGCAGAGATCCTCAAGTTGCTCGATGTTGGCGTTATATATCCTATTTCTGACAGCAAATGGTAAGTCTAGATCACGTGGTGCCTAAGAAATCAGGGATAACAGTTGTGAAGAATGAGAACAATGAGCTCGAACCCACGAGGATGACTAATGGATGGCGTGTCTGCATCGATTATCGCAAGCTTAATGCAGCTACTAAAAAGGACCACTTTCCCTTACTTTTATTGATCAAATGCTTGAACGCTTAGCTGGTCACTCATTTTATTATTTTCTTGATGGATTTTCAGGATATAATCAAACTGCTATCGCCCGAGAGGACCAAGAGAAGACAACTTTCACCTGTCCGTTTGGAACATTCGCATATAGACGAATGTCGTTTGGACTGTGCAACGCACCTGCAACTTTTCAAAGATGCATGATATCGATTTTCTCCGACATGATAGAAAGGTTTGGCAAGGTATTCATGGATGATTTTTCTGTCTTTGGGAATTCTTTTGATAATTGCCTTGCACACCTAACCTTGGTGCTTAAGAGATGTGAAGAGACAAATTTGACATTAAGCTGGGAAAAGAGTCACTTCATGGTAAGGCAATGTATTGTTTTGGGACATGCTATTTCTAGAAAAGGTATTGGAGTAGATAAAACAAAAATAGATTTGATTGAGACATTACCGCCCCCTACTTGTGTGAAAGGTGTGCGAAGTTTTTTGGGCCATGCAGGATTTTACCGCAGATTCATTAGAGATTTTTCAAAAACTGTATGACCTTTTTGTGATTTATCAGCCAAGGATAGTGAGTTCAAGTTTAGTAACGCTTGTCTTGATGCTTTCAATACTTTGAAAGAGAAATTGATTACTGCACCGATTATTATGCCGCCTGATTGGTCGTTGCCTTTTGAAATAATGTGTGATGCTTCTGATTGTGCTATAGGGGTTGTTTTATGACAAAAGGTAAATAATGTTTCTCATGCTATTTATTATGCAAGTCGTACCCTCAATGATGCTCAAATCAATTACTCAACTACTGAGAAAGAATTACTTACTGTTGTTTTTGCATTGGAGAAATTTCGCTCTTATTTGATTGGATCTAAAGTTATTATTTATTCAGATCATGCAGCATTGAAATATCTACTAACCAAAAAGGATACAAAGCCAAGGTTAATCAGGTGGATCCTGCTGCTGCAAGAGTTCGATTTGAAAATAAGGGACAAAAAAGGAAGTGACAACGTAGTGGCAGATCACTTGTCGCGATTGAAGCACATAGCCGACCCTAAGGATGTACTACCCATCCAAGAATGTTTTTCCGATGAACAACTATTTTCTGTGAATGATAAAGAGCCCTGGTATGCGGATATTATTAACTATTTAGCTAGTAATGTTCTACGTGCTGATTTAAATTCACAAGAAAAGAAAATATTTTTGTCTACAGTTAGATATTACTTTTGGGATGACCCTTATTTATTTAAACATTATCCTAATCAAATAATAAGGCGTTGTGTTCCAGAATATGAGCATGATAATATATTGAAATTTAGTCATGAATTAACTTGTGGAGGACACTTTGGAGGTAAGAAAACTGCTTTTAAAGTTCTTCAATCTGGTTTCTTTTGGCCTACATTATTCAAAGATGCATTTAATTTTGTTGCTAAGTGTGACAGATGTCAAAGGTCAGGGAACATAAGCAAAAGGAATGAGATGCCTCTTACAAATAATCTTGTGGTGGAATTGTTCGATGTTTGGGGCATAGACTTCATGGGACCATTTCCTCCATCATATGGGTACACTTATATTTTTGTTGCTATAGATTATGTATCTAAGTGGATTAAAGCAATTCCAGCCAGGAACAAAGACAGTAAGACCGTGTTGGGTTTCTTGAAAGATATGATTTTTACAAGGTTTAGCACACCTCGGGCGATTATAAGTGATGGGGGTTCACACTTTTGCAATAGAGCGTTTGATGCATTGTTGAAGAAGTACAACATCACTCATCGGGTCGCAACTCCGTACCACCCTCAAACGTCGGGGCAAGTGGAGGTGAGCAATAGGCAAATACAGACGATCTTGGAACGAGTTGTTGACACTACAAGGAAGGACTGGGCGGCGAAATTGAAGAATGTTCTTTGGGCGTATTACACCGCTTATAAGACCCCTATTGGTATGAGCCCTTATTGAATTGTGTTTGGAAAAGCATGTCACTTACCTGTGGAGTTGGAGTATAGGGCATAGTGGGCAATCAAGTAGCTGAATTTTGATATGAGAGAAGCTGGGGATATGAGAAAGATGCAATTGAACGAATTAGATGAACTGTGAAATGAAGCCTACGAGAACGCGAAAATTTACAAGGAAAGGACCAAGCTTTATCATGATAAAGCAATACAACGGAAGGAGTTTACACATGGTATGAATGTTTTACTTTATAACTCACGACTGAAATTCTTTTCAGGTAAATTAAGGTCAAGATGGACGGGGCCATTCAAGGTGATACAAGTATCTCCTCATGGCGCTGTGGAAATTGAGAATGAGAAGACAGGAAACAAGTTCAAAGTCAATGGTCATCGTTTGAAGGTGTATTTGGAAGGACCATCGTTTGGACATGTGGATGCGGTGGATTTTGATGAACCCTAAGGTTTTGCAGTATGTCTTGCCTAGACGTTAAATAAAGCACTGGGTGGGAGGCAACCCACCAAGGTAACTTGCTTTTAAGTTTTAGTTTTCAGTTTTATGTTTTCTCTTTTATTTTTTTTAGGTTTTCAACCACCCTGAGGATTCTTGAGGAGATGTTCGCTTACTCTATCATGTGGCCTCTTTCTTATTTAAACTATCTTGTATCTCCTTTACATGGAATTTTTGGTTAGCCACCTCCTACATATCTTCTTGCTTATGATGCACACATTGAGGACAATGTTGATTTCAGGTTGGGGGGTGTAGACATTCATGACCTTATTCATACTACCTTGTGGGTTTAATAGTGTTAAATTGTACATCAGCTGAAATGTTTATGCTTATTATACATGTTGTTTTCACATTGATTGACCTATACATTGATTGCATGTGTGATAACCTGAAGGTAGAACATCATGTGATTCACACACAAACACTTTATGTGCGGTGGCAATCATATTCACCAGAGGAATGAGCATGCTATTGTAATCTGGACCATAATTTCAACTTTAGCTAGTATGTTGAGTATTGTATGCAGAAAAAAATCTGGAGCTTGATCAAGCTGTGCCGAAGCAACTATTAAGTAATCTACTGAGTAACTGGGTGTCCTTGCCTCAGGAAGCGGGGAAAGGTTGAACCACTGATAGCTAAAAAAAAACTATTAAGTGCTTTGCTAAGTAACCGGGTCTCTGCGTCTCAAGAAGCAGAGAGTGCTCGCGTAAAAAGGCAAAGTTTTGATAGTTCAAAAGGAAAAAAAAGAATGATATAGTTTAAATGCGAGGGTTGGATGATTGGTCTGGAAGATAGTGGTGTGTTTGGACTAATGGTGGGTAAAAGTTGTTTATGTATGTAAATTTTATTTTTCACGTCACATGTGTTCGTCTGGATGGTAATTAGCATGTTTGAAGTGTAAAAGTTAATCTCATTTGTTGGTAGTATGTGTATGAGTATAGGATGTTTTCGTGCTCTGTACTATATAGAACACTATTGACTTGACAAGGTAGAACTCTAATTATACATGTCTACAACCTTGGACCATTGGTGTGCTTAATTATAAATTTATCCGCTTAAAATTGCTAGAGACTAGCAATAAACTGGTTGAGGGGTGTGATGAGTGCATGAAAGTGCACTCTGAATAGCCTTATAATTAGTTTAATTACTGGATTTTTCATCCTTAATTAGTCTCTTTAGTGCTATTTTTATACTTATATGTTGCTTTACAAAGTTATTTTGAATATGCAGGAAAGTGGAGCTAAAGAAGCAAATATATGTCATATGCAACATCAAATCTGTACCTGCTCAGAATGAATCAGATCATATCCTATATATGGTTGGAAAGCTCATGAAGTCTAGTTTCTGGAGAATTTTACGGTTCATGATTTGAAGGTTCCTAGAGGAAGTTATGGCAACATTAGTACCAATGGCGCAGTCTGGATGGCAAAACAGTAAATACTCAGGAAAGACAGATCGATCATGTTCCCTAAAAGGATCGATCCTTTTATGCAGACAAACCTGACAGAACGCATACTTTTCAGATGATCACCGAAGGATCAATCCTACTCTTTCAGTAGGATCCATCCTACTCTTTCAGTAGGATCCATCCTATTGAGAAGGATCCATCCTACTCTCACAGAAAGATCCATCCTACTAAGAAGGATCGATCCTACTCCTATCAAAGGATTGATCTTCCTCGGGCATAGCCAGAAATTAAAGATTTTGATATCAAAGGATCGATCTTACATCTATGGAAGGATCGATCTTACCTTCCCAGTGAAGAAAATTAACGGCTCAGATCTAATCCGAGAATGGAGACACTTAAAGGCTATAAATAGGACTCTTTCTAGGGTTTGACGGGGCTTTTTGGCAGCGTTTGGAGGAGAGGAGACTGGTTCGAGAATTGGTTTTCTTTTCTTTTTCTCATCTTATTTCTTCTTTATTTCTTCATTAGTTTTGTTGCCCTCATGATGAACATGAGTGGCTAGTTTCTTTGCTAAGAAACCGATGTAGCCCTAACTGAACCATTCTATGTTATTGGATCATGATTATTTAATCACTTTATTTTCCTTGTTTCATTCACTATTATGACTGAGATCTTAAAGAAATTTATCTGGCCAATAGAAGTATTACAGATTGTTTTATGTGAGATTGAGTGAGGGTTCATTCCTTAATCTTGCATGATCTATGAATGAATGAGATTTAGTCGAAGCCGGGTTCAAGCTAAGAAAATTCTCGGTTCATAATTGTTCTTCAGAGCTCTTGGAATTAAACTGAGATCTTGATTGATTCAATGCATAGAATGAGGATGTTATGGTGAAATTGGAACCTTGGTATTCATCCATCATATTTCCATCGTTTATTTATTTCGTTATTAGATCTTCTATTTTCGATACTTCATATTTCTTACTTTCCCTTCCTTATTTTCTTTCTTCTATGTTCTTTAGCGTTTTACTCTAATAATCTCTACAAATATCTATGGGTACGATACTCGTCTTGCTGCTATACTGATCACACTGATTCGTATACTTGCGAGATATAAAATTTATTCATCAGTAGCGTAGAATGATTGATTGACTGATTAATTGAATGGAGTGGTTGCTTGGTTATACTAGTAATTGCTTATCGTTGTATTTGTAGATCAGTTATCTTCGGGATAACTGTGGAACCTTAGCATGTCGGGTGCTGGAGTGCACTGAAGGCTAATGTATAATAACGTTGTTGATTGTTGTTAAAGAATCACTGTGGATTGTTTATAATATTGTAGCTTAACTTGTTGAACTCATATGTTGATGTGACATATAGTGACATCTAGGTTAGATGCTTGTATGTGTTCATGCACTATATGCATTAGAGCCATTTCAGGTTAGGCATGGGCTGTGAGGACCGGTCCCTCTACTCTTGTAGCTCGTCGTGGACCGCAAGGGCAATTTGGTAAATTGCACCTTGTCGGTTTGTTTCACACTCGCGTGTGCACACACTGACCATGTTTGTGCTATTGTTGGGCTAGAATGGTTAGTGGGATTTGGGATCGAAAGATCCGGGCTTAGGTTTAAGTTTTAACCCAAGTTCAGCTTCCTGCGAGAGACGGATCGATCCTTCCTTGCTAGAGGGATCGATCGGTCTTTGATAGGAACGTGGATTGTCGCGAGGGATCGATCGGCCCCTTGGGACGGATCGATCGGACTCGGCGGAGGATCGATCGGCCTCTTGGTTGGATAGATTGTTCCCTTTGCTGAATTGATCGGTCTCCTTGGGTGGATCGATCGCTCTCTTGGCTGGATCGATCGGTCTCCTTGGCTGGATCGATCCTGCTAAGTCGGTTCGTTTGCCTATAAAACAAACAGAACCTTCTTCCTCAGATCTCTTTGGAAAACAGGATTCTTGGGCTGATAATTCCTGGATTTCGAAGAGTTCGTGGACGATCCAAGGCTCAGCATCTGGGATTGAAGCTGCTCTTGCTCCGGTAGGGATTCCTACCTACCTTCTTCGGGTTTTTGGAGGTTTTTTCCGGCTGTTGGTGTTCTTATGCTTAGAACTCATTGTATACATGTTAGATTATAGTATTTCCGTCGGTTTTGGATTCGTGATCGTTCGTACTACTAGATCCCAGGTTTTGGTGGGATTTGGTGAAGTTTTCCGACGGTATTTCTCGCCGTCGGCTTATCGGAGAACCCAACCGATCGATCCATTTGTGAGATGGATCGATCTCTTTCTTTGTAGGTTATGCTGACCCGAGCAGGATCGATCGGCCCCTGGTGAGGGCGATCGATCCCGGTGCCTTGGGTAGCATGGATCCCTCTCGTCGCGAGTTGGATCGATCCATCCCGAGTCGGATTGATCATCCTGGGAGGATGGATCGATTAGACTCGGCGCGATGTGGAGCTTTTGCTCTTTGTCATTAGAGGGATCAATCCTCCTGATGAATAAATTTTGTATCTCGCAAGTATACGAATCGGTGCAATCAGTATAGTAGCAAGACGAGTATCGTACCCACAGAGATTTGTAAAGATTATTAGAGTGAAACGCTAAAGAACAGAAAAGAAAGAAAATAACGAAGGGAAAATAAGAATATGAAATGTTGAGAATAGATAATCTAAAAACGAAATAAAAAAACGATGGAAATATGATGGATGAATACTAAGGTTCCGATTTCACCATAACATCCTCATTCTATGCATTGAATTAATAAAGATTTCAGTTTAATTCCAAGGGCTTGTTCTTCCGATATGATGATCCGTTCGATCGCGGTCTTCACCAAGTACCCCCAATTAACCCTAGTTAATGAACCCATAACTAAATGTTAACCAAGAATCCATTACGCTCTGAAGAACAATTAAGAACCAAGAAGTGTCTTAGCTTGAACCCAGCCTCGACTAAATCTCATCCATTCATAGATCCTGCAAGATTAGGGAATGAACCCTCGCCTAATCTCACATAACACAATCTATAATACTTCTATTGGCCAGATAAATGTATTTAAGATCTCAGTTATAATAATGAATGAAACAAGAAAAATAAACTGATTAGATAATCATGATCCAATAACATAGAATGATTCAGTTAGGCTACATCGGTACCTTAGAGAAGAAACTAGCCACTCATGTTCATCATGAAGACGACAAAAGTGTTCAAAGAAAATAAAAGAAAGAAAGACGAAGAAAACAAGACTCAAACGCGGCTTCCTCTCCTCCAGATGCTCCAGAAAAGTCCTCCCAAAAAGATCCTCTTTGATAACCCTAAGTATCCTATTTATAGCCCTAAAGTATCTCCATCCACGGATTAGATCTAAACCGTTGATTTTCTTCACTAGGAAAGTCCGATCGATCGGACTATGGGTGTCGGATCGATCAGTTGCATAAAAATCCTCCGTCTCTGGCTATTCCCGAGTCCGATCGATCGGACTATGGGTGTCGGATCGATTGGTTGCGTAAAAATCCTCCGTCTCTGGCTATTCCCGAGTCCGATCGATCGGACTATGGGTGTCGGATCGATCGGACTCCATAGGATGGATGGAGGGATCGATCAGACTGTGTATAGCTGAAAAATATATGTTCTATCACGTTTCTGCGTAGTCGGATCGATCGGACTCTGGGTGTCGGATCGATCGGACTTCCAGCGTATTTTCTGTTCTGCCATTCAGACTGCGCCATTGGTACTAAAATTGTCGTAACTTCCTCTAGGAAACTCGGAATCACGAACCGTAAAATTCTCCAGAATCTAGACTTCAAGAGCTTTCCACCCATATGTGGCACATTATCTGGTTCTTCATGAGCAGGTACAGTTTAATTTTTGAATTTGATTCATATACTCTTTTCAGCTTCTTTTAGCTCCGATTTCCTGCATTTTCCAAACAACCATGTGAAGCAACATATAGATGTAAAAATAGTAATAAAGATGTTGATTAAGGATAATAATCTAGCAACTGAAATGGTTATAAGGCTATTTAGAGTACACTTTCATGCACTCATCACACCCCTCAACTAGCTTATTGCTAGTCTCTAGCAATTTTAAGCGCATAAAATCATAAGCACACCAACGGTCTAAGGTTGTAGACATGCATAATAAGAGTTCTACCTTGTCAAGTCAATAGTGTTGTATACCGTACAGAGCACGAAAACTTCTTATTCTTATCACACATACTACCAACATATGAAATCAACTTCTACACTTCAAACGTGCTAATCACCATCCAGAAGAACACATGTGACGTGAGAAATAAATGTTACATACAGAAGCAACTTCTACCCACCATTAGTCCAAACACACTACTATCTTCATAACCAATCATCCAACCCTCGCACTTTAAGTACAACATGCTCTTTTTTTTTTCTTTTTTTTTTTTGTTCAACTATCAGACATTTTGCCTTTTTACACGAGCACTCTCCATTTCATGAGGCGCAGAGACCCGGTTACTTAACAAAACACTGAGTAGTTTTTTTAGCTATTAGTGATTCTACCTTTTTACGCGAGCTCCCCGCTTCCTGAGGCAAGAACACCCGGTTACTCAGTAGATCACCTAATAGGTGTTTAGGCACAGCTTAATCAAGCTCCAGAACTTTTTCTCTTTTTTTTTCTGCATGCTATACTCAACACTAACTAATGCTGAAATGATGGTCTAGATTGACAATAGCATGCTCATACCTTTGGTGGGTATAATTACCACTGCACAGAACGTGTTCGTGTGTGACTCACATAATGTTCTACCTTCAGGTTATCACACATGCAATCAATGTATAGGCCAATCCATATGAATACAGCATGTATAATACGCATAAAAATTTCAACTCATGTACAATTTAACACTATTATACCCACAAGGTAGTATGAATAAGGTCATGAATGTCTGCACCCCCCAACCGGAAATCAACATTGTCCTCAATGTGTGCATTTATCCACTAAAATATGTAGGAGGTGGCTATCCAAAAATTTCCAGAGAAAGAGGAGATATAGATAATTTAAATAAGAAAGAGGTCACCTGATAGAGTAAGCGAGCCTCTCATCAAGGATCCTCAGGGTGGCTGAAAACCTAAAAGACACACAAAAGAGAAAACATAAGACTGAAAACTAAAACTTAAACTTAAAAACAGGTTACCTTGGTGGGTTGCCTCCCACCCAGCGCTGTGTTTAACGTCTAGGCAAGACGTACTGCCAAGTTTATGGTTCAACAAAATCAACTGCATCCACCACTTCTGAATGTCCTTCCAAATACAATTTCAAGCGGTGCCCATTGACTTTGAATTTGCTCCCATTCCTTTCATTCTCAATTTCAACAGCACCATGAGGAGATACTTGTGTCACTTTGAACGGCCCCGTCCATCTGGATCTTAATTTACCTGGAAAGAATTTCATTCGTGAGTTATAAAGTAAAACTTTCATACCTGATTTGAACTCCTTCCGTTGTATTGCTTTGTCATGAAAGAGCTTGATCCTTTCTTTGTAGATTTTAGCGTTCTCGTACGCTTCATTCCGCAGCTCATCTAATTCGTTCAATTGCATCTTTCTCATATCCCCAGCTTCTCTCATATCAAAATTCAGCTGCTTGATTGCCCAATATGCCGTATACTCCAACTCCACAGGTAAATGACATGCTTTTCCAAAAACAATGCGATAAGGGCTCATACCAATAGGAGTCTTATATGCGGTGCGATATGCCCAAAGAACATCATTCAATTTCACCGCCCAATCCTTCCTTGTAGTGCCAACAACTCGTTCCAGGATCGTTTTTATTTGCCTATTGCTCACCTCCACTTGGCCCGACGTTTGAGGGTGGTAAGGAGTTGCGACCCGATGAGTGATATTGTATTTCTTCAACAATGCATCAAACGCTCTATTGCAAAAGTGTGATCCCCCATCACTTATAATCGCCCGATGTATACCAAACCTTGTAAAAATCATATCTTTCAAGAATCCCACCACGGTATTGCTGTCATTGTTCCTGGTTGCAATTGCTTCAATCCACTTAGATACATAATCTACAGCAACAAGAATATACGTGTACCCGTATGATGGAGGAAACGGTCCTATAAAGTCTATGCCCCAAATATCGAAACATTCCACCACCAGATTATTTGTAAGAGGCATCTCATTCCTTTTGCTTATACTCCCTGACCGTTGACATCTGTCACACTTAGCAACAAAATTAAATGCATCTTTGAATAATGTAGGCCAAAAGAAACCAGATTGAAGAACTTTAAAAGCAGTTTTCTTACCTCCAAAGTGTCCTACTCACGTTAATTCATGACTAAATTTCAATATATCATCATGCTCATATTCTGGAACACAACGCCTTATTATTTGATCAGGACAGTGTTTAAATAAATAAGGGTCATCCTAAAAGTAATATCTAACTGTGGACAAAAATCTTTTCTTTTCTTGTGAACTTAAATCAGCACGCAGAACATTACTAGCTAAATAGTTAACAATATCCGCATACCAGGGCTCTTTACCATTCACAGAAAATAGTTGTTCATCGGAAAAGCATTCTTGGATGGGTTGTACATCCTTAGGGCCGGCCATGTGTTCCAATCGTGACAAGTGATCTGGCACTGCATTATCGCTCCCTTTCTTGTCCCTTATTTCCAAATCGAACTCTTGCAGCAGTAGGATCCACCTGATTAACCTTAGCTTGGTATCCTTTTTGGTTAGTAGATATTTCAATGCTGCATGATCTGAATAAATAATAACTTTAGATCCAATCAAATAAGAGCGAAATTTCTCCAATGCAAAAACCACAGCAAGTAATTCTTTTTCAGTAGTGGAGTAATTGATTTGAGCATCATTGAGTGTACGACTTTCATAATAAATAGCATGAGAGACCTTATTTACCCTTTGTCCTAAAACAGCCCCTATAGCATAATCAGAAGCATCGCACATTATTTCAAAGGGCAATGACCAATCAGGAGGCATAATAATTGGTGCAGTAATCAATTTCTCTTTCAAAGTATTGAAAGCATCAAGACAAGCTTTACTAAACTTAAACTCACTATCTTTGGCCAATAAATCACACAAAGGTCGTGCAATTTTAGAAAAATCTCTAATGAATCTGCGATAAAATCTTGCATGGCCCAAAAAACTTCGCACACCTTTCACAGAAGTAGGGGGCGGTAATTTCTCAATCAAATCTATTTTTGTTTTATCTACTCCAATACCTTTACTAGAAATAGCATGTCCCAAAACAATACATTGCCTTACCATGAAGTGACTCTTCTCCCAGCTCAATGTCAAATTTGTCTCTTCACATCTTTTAAGCACCAAGGTTAGGTGTGCAAGGCAATTATCAAAAGAATTCCCAAATACAAAAAAATCATCCATGAATACCTCGACAAACCTTTCTATCATGTCGGAGAAAATCGATATCATGCATCTTTGAAAGGTGGCAGGTGCATTGCACAATCCGAACGGCATCCTTCTGTATGCGAATGTTCCAAACGGACAGGTGAAAGTTGTCTTCTCTTGGTCTTCTGGGGCGATAGCAATTTGATTATAACCTAAAAATCCATCAAGAAAACAATAAAATGAGTGGCTAGCTAAGCGTTCAAGCATTTGATCAATAAAAGGTAAAGGAAAGTGGTCCTTTTTAGTAGCTGCATTAAGCTTGCGATAATCGATGCAGACACGCCATCCAGTAGTCATCCTCGTGGGTATGAGCTCATTGTTCTCATTCTTCACAACTGTTATCCCTGATTTCTTAGGCACCACGTGAACTGGACTTACCCATTTGCTGTCAGAAATAGGATATATAACGCCAACATCGAGCAACTTGAGGATCTCTGCCCGAACAACGTCTTTCATGTTTGGGTTGAGGCGACGCTGGGCATCCCGTATAGGTTTGGCATCCTCTTCCAAAATAATGCGATGCATGCACATAGTAGGACTTACTCCTTTAATATCTACAATTGTCCAACCTATTGCAGTTTTATGCTCCCTAAGAACTCTCTATAATTTTTCCTCTTCCAATAGAGTAATGTCAGAAGCAATAATCACAGGAAGGGTTTCATTCTCACCAAGATATGCATATTTCAGATTACTAGGAAGAGGTTTTAACTCAAGCTTTGGTGGGGAAACTATTGATGAAACCATTTTAGAATAGGATTCGTTTAGCATGTCTAACCGAGATTCATCAGGGAAGCATGGCTGCAATGCCTCAAGGGCTGCTATAACCTCCTTTGCTCCCTCGTAATTCTGCAACTCCTCCTTTTCCATCGTCAATGCCGCTTCCAAAGTTGTCTTCACTTGCTCCTGCATGAAACTAGAAAACACCAATGAATCTAAAACATCTATTGAGAAACAATCCAAAGAGTTTGAAGGATAGGACATAGATTCAAAAACTTTAAATTCAACAGTTTCTCCTAAAACTGTCATGCTGAGCTTACTATCCTGCACATTAATCATAATCTTGGTTGTGGCCATAAATGGACGTCCCAACAAAATCGGTAAATTTATATCATGCAAGGGTGCATCATCCATATCCAATATCACAAAATCAGCAGGGATAATTAATTTATCAACTTGTACTAAGATGTCTTCTACAATGCTTAATGGATATTTAATTGAACGATCTGCAAGTTGTAGAGACATCGTAGTAGGTTTTAATTCACCCACATCTAACTGAAGAAAAACAGAGTAAGGCATCAAATTAACATTGGCTCCTAAATCAAGCATTGCCTCTCCTATTTTCGTATCACCCACAGTAATAGTAATGTTAAAACTCCCTGGATCCTTAAGCTTGAGTGGAAGTTTCCTTTGTAGAACCGCACTTACCCTTTCTGAAACCATCACTTTTTCATGTGGTTCATACTTACGCTTAGAAGTTCTTAGTTCCCTGAAGAATTTTGGAAATGCTGGCATGTTCCTGATCACATCGAGTAATCGTAAGTTCACATTAACCTTAGATAAAAGATCATAAATTTCAGAATATGACTTATCCATTTTGGCTTTCTTTAGGTGGCCTGGAAAAGGAACCGGCGGCACATATGGTGGAGGAGAGTTGTGATTAACCTCCGGAACTGAATTTGCTCTCTTTCCATGCTCAGAAGCAGATGTGGCCGGTGGTGGCCCTTTCGAGCGTTCCTCCGTTTCAACTTCCTCACTTGCATCATCATTACACTCATCAACAACTTTAGCATTAATCTTATTATCAATAATTTTACCTGAACGAAGAACTGTAACTGCTTTCGCTTGCTCAGGTTGGCTTGGGAATTTGCCTGGGACATGGGCTCGTACCGCATCAGCAAGTTGTCCCACTTGAACTTCCAACTTCCCAACGGATGCTGCAACATTCTTTAGTACCGCATCATGTTGAGCAATGGCTGACTCTTGTCGAGCAATGGCTGAATCTTGTTTTTCCTCCTTTGAATCTATTTTCTGCATAAAAGCTAACATAGTCGCTTCCAAAGACGACTTAACAGGTGGGTTAGACTGATTAGCAGTCTACATACTAGCATTAGCAGTATTTTTCCATGAAAAATTCGGATGCTCCCTCCAACCAGATTGTAAGTATTTGCATAAGGGTCAAATCTAGGTCTCGGGTTATAAGCATTCATCAAATTAGCTTGTTCTTGCACATATTCAGGAAATTCACTACCAGAAGGACATGAGTCAAACCTATGACCAACAACATTGCAAATTGAACAAACCTCAACCGGTTTTGCTTGTATGGACATCATAGCGTCTATCTTCTTGTTAAGGGCTGCAATCTGCCTTGCCGTGTCGTCGTTCTGGTTCAGCTCATAGATGCCTCTCGCCTTATTCCTTGTCTCCCTCTGCTGCGAGTTAGATCCTAGCATCTCATAAATCTCGTATGCCTCTGGTGGTGTCCTTTTGAACATCGCTCCACCTGCAGCATTATCTGCCATAGTCTGACAAGAAAGATTTAGTCCATCATAGAAATATTGCATCTAATTTTCTAAAGAATAATTATGATGTGGACATTGCATCAAAAGCATCTTAAATCTATCCCATGTTTCATGGAATGGTTCTCCATCAGCTTGCTGAAAATTTGGAATTTGCCTTCTCAAGTTAGTAGTCATGGCATGAGAATAAAATTTACTAACAAACTTGTTATAAATTGCATCCCAAGTAGTGAGTGATCCAGGAAGCAACGACATCAACCATCTCTTCGCTTTATCCTTCAGGGTGTAACGAAAACATCGCATCCTCAGTTGATTTTCAGTAATGCCACCTAGAGGAAAAGTCTGAATAGTAGCATAATAATCTTTCACAAACGTTAGTGCATCCTCAGAAGGTAAACCATGAAATTCAGGAAGCATAGAAAAATGTAGATTTTTAAGTTCATAATTCCTAGCCTCTGCAGGTAATGCGATGCACGAAGGTGAGGTAGAAATAGTAGGCCTTGCGTACTCCTCCAAAGGACGTACATTGTTATTAAGCGCCATCTCCTCTTGTTCCTCCACTTGAACTCCTAGATCTGATGTGGACAGGTTGTCTTTGTTAGATCTTTTCTTCCAACCAATTTGATCTACTTTATCGTTCAAGGGCAACAACTTTTCTTTCCGTGATCGGCAACCTTGCATTCACTACTAATAAACTCTAATCAAATCCCCGGCAACGGCGCCAAAAACTTGATGAATAAATTTTGTATCTCGCAAGTATACGAATCGGTGCAATCAGTATAGTAGCAAGACGAGTATCGTACCCATAGAGATTTGTAAAGATTATTAGAGTGAAACGCTAAAGAACAGAAAAGAAAGAAAATAACGAAAGGAAAATAAGAATATGAAATGTTGAGAATAGATAATCTAAAAACAAAATAAGAAAACGATGGAAATATGATGGATGAATACTAAGGTTCTGATTTCACCATAACATCCTCATTCTATGCATTAAATCAATAAAGATTTCAGTTTAATTCCAAGGGCTCGTTCTTCCGATATGATGATCCGTTCGATCGCAGTCTTCACCAAGTACCCCCAATTAACCCTAGTTAATGAACCCATAACTAAGTGTTAACCAAGAATCCATTACGCTCTGAAGAACAATTAAGAACCAAGAAGTGTCTTAGCTTGAACCCGGCCTCGACTAAATCTCATTCATTCATAGATCCTGCAAGATTAGGGAATGAACCCTCGCCCAATCTCACATAACACAATCTATAATACTTCTATTGGCCAGATAAAGGTATTTAAGATCTCAGTTATAATAATGAATGAAACAAGAAAAATAAACTGATTAGATAATCATGATCTAATAACATAGAATGATTAAGTTAGGCTACATCGGTACCTTAGAGAAGAAACTAGCCACTCATGTTCATCATGAAAACGACAAAAGTGTTCAAAGAAAAATAAAGAAAGAAAGACGAAGAAAACAAGAACCTAACGCGGCTTCCTCTCCTCCAGATGCTCCAGAAAATTCCTCCCAAAAAGATCCCCTTTGATAACCCTAAGTATCCTATTTATAGCCCTAAAGTATCTCCATCCACGGATTAGATCTAAACCGTTGATTTTCTTTACTAGGAAAGTCCGATCGATCGGACTATGGGTGTCGGATCGACCAGTTGCGTAAAAATCCTCCGTCTCTGGCTATTCCCGAGTCCGATCGATCGGACTATGGGTGTCGGATCGATTGGTTGCGTAAAAATCCTCCGTCTCTGGCTATTCCCGAGTCCGATCGATCGGACAATGGGTGTCGGATCGATCGGACTCCATAGGATGGATGGAGGGATCGATCAGACTGTGTATAGCTGAAAAATATATGTTCTGTCACGTTTCTGCGTAGTCGGATCGATCGGACTCTGGGTGTCGGATCGATCGGACTTCCAGCGTATTTTCTGTTCTGCAATTCAGACTGCGCCATTGGTACTAAAATTGCCGTAACTTCCTCTAGGAAACTCAGAATCACGAACCGTAAAATTCTCCAGAATCTAGACTTCAAAAGCTTTCCAACCATATGTGGCACATCATCTGGTTCTTCATGAACAGGTACAGTTTAATTTTTGAAGTTGATCCATATACTCTTTTCAGCTTCTTTTAGCTCCGATTTCCTGCATTTTCCAAACAACCATGTGAAGCAACATATAGATGTAAAAATAGTAATAAAGATGTTGATTAAGGATAATAATCTAGCAATTGAAATGGTTATAAGGCTATTTAGAGTGCACTTTCATGCACTCATCACACCCCTCAACCAGCTTATTGCTAGTCTCTAGCAATTTTAAGCGCATAAAATCATAAGCACACCAACGGTCTAAGGTTGTAGACATGCATAATAAGAGTTCTACCTTGTCAAGTCAATAGTGTTGTATACCGTACAGAGCACGAAAACTTCTTATTCTTATCACACATACTACCAACATATGAAATCAACTTCTACACTTCAAACGTGCTAATCACCATCCAGAAGAACACATGTGACGTGAGAAATAAATGTTACATACAGAAGCAACTTCTACCCACCATTAGTCCAAACACACTACTATCTTCATGAAGAACCAGATGATATTCCATAAATGGTTGAAAAGCTCTTGAAGTCTAGATTCTGCAGAATTTTACGGTTCGTGATTCTGAGTTTCCTAGAGGAAGTTACGGCAATTTTAATATCAATGGCGCATTCTGGATGACAAAACAGTAAATACGCTGGAAAGTCCGATCGATCCGACACCTAGAGTCCGATCGATCCGACTATGCAGAAACCTGACAGAGCATATATTTTTCAGCTGTACACAGTCCGATTGATCCCTCCATCCATCCTATTGAGTCCGATCATTCCGACACCTAAAGTCCGATCGATCCGACTATGCAGAAACCTGACAGAACGTATATTTTTCAGCTGTACACAGCCCGATTGATCGGACTCGGGTGAAGCCAGAAATTAAGGATCTTTACACAACGGATCGATCCGACACCCATAGTCCGATCGATCCGACTTTCCCAGTGAAGAAAATCAACGGTTTAGATCTAATCCGAGGATGGAGAGACTTTGGGGCTATAAATAGGAAACTTAGGGTTAATCAAAGGGACTTCTTGGACGTTTTTGGAGGCTCTTTTCTGGACGTTTTCCAAAGGAAGAAGATGAAGGAATCTCCATCCATGGCCGAGTAATCCACGGGCATGGCGGACGGATGATATAGCGAGGACTAGGGCTTCTTCTCCAACAATGGTTCATAGTTTTAATCTTTATTGTTAAACTCTTTTCTATGTATTGGATCTTCAAAAATTATTTTCAGATTATAGATTTCTATGTGGATGATTAATATTATGAATCCAGTCATGCTTCTTTCATGATCTTATAATCTCATAGTTATTTCTTTTGATTCTCCTACCGAGTCTCACGAGACCTTTGCTATGCATTGCCCGTAGTGACAACTGGTATTGTGTATTCTTAGGGATCTGGTAAGACAAGGTTGGGGCTCTATCCCGTGAAATCTTTGCAATGCATTGCCGATGGTGAGAGTTGATATTGTGTATTCTTAGAGATTCGGTTAGATAGAGTTAGGGCTTTGTCCCGATGAACTTTTGTTGCGCGTTGCCTGTAGTGACAGCCGGTATCGTGTATTCTTAGGTTTGGTTGGATGAAGTTAGAACTATAAACAGGAAGAACTAATCGTAGGAGGAGACATTTATATATTTTGTTAAGTTTATAGTTCCATATCTTCCGGTTAAGGTGATTGGGATGTGAATCCCTTAACTGAGTATTATATGAACCATTGAGAAGAGAAGACCCTAAATCCGAGTGAAGTGGTTCCTGAAGCCTAGCCTCATTCAAATCTTGATTTCTTTCGTTAACTTTATCTTATCATTACATCTTCGATCTCTTTTCTTAACTTTTATCGCTCTTGATTGTTTTCGATATATTGTTATCTGTGTTTCTGGATCTTTCCTGCTTGTCTCTCTGTGAGTTTGACCTCTCTTATGTTGTACTGCACTGCGACCGCTGTGCGTGACAAATTTGAGCGATATCAGGTGACGTGGAGGCGTCTGGCGGTGCTTGAGAGGTGGCGATCTTTCAGTTTTACACCTTTTGTTTTAAATAGTCTCCTACGGGAGTGATAAATGTATAATTTCCCTGTTTGAGTATTGTATATAAATATCCAGTTTCAGTCTTTGAAGTTTGTAATATTTGTATAATACAGGATGGTTGTGATTGCTAGGGTAACCACTATGATTAGAGGGAAACCTCGCCAAAATTTCCGTAGTAGGTTAGGTTCCGCTTCGCGTCGCCCGCCCCAGTTGGGCCTACGCGGGTCGGGGCGCGACAACTTGGTATCAGAGCATAGGCTGTAGATCCCAGGGTGTTAGGATCAGGTTCGGTTGAGATTGAGCATGGAATGGGTTAGTTCTATGTCTAGAACATCCGTGCATGCTCCTTTTGATGTGTTGTGTTTTTTCGCTTTCTGTTTGTGTTACCTTGTTTTGCGATTTTTGACGAGTGAATGCTCGTTTGTCGTTGGTGATTGCGCAGATGGCGGGAGCTCGAGACCGACCTTCGGTTGTTGGTCGAGGTGGGGCACGACCTGGTTGGCCCGCTCGACCAGATAGGGTAGCACCTGTCAGGGCGGTCAGAGCTCGACGGACTGAGCCATCACCGGCGACGGTTGCGGTCGCATGGGAGGAGGGGGTCCTCGCTCCGGTCGACGGTGAGACTTCCAGCGGCTGAACCCGCCTAGGTTCAGCGGTGAGACTGGAGATCCGACCACGGTAGACGGCTGGCTCCGAGGAGTCACGCGCGTTCTCGACGCTCTCTTCATCGGGGATGACCGGATCCGGGTCACCCTCGCGACGTTCCAGCTCGATGGTGACTGGTGGTGCACCGCCCAGCACACCAGTGGCGGAGAAGAGCCGACGTGGGGGGAGTTCAGGGTGTTGTTCTTGGACGCGTACTTCCCGGAGAGTACGCGTGATGCCCTGTCTCGCGAGTACCATTCCCTCCTGCAGGGTACTCGCTCTGTGCAGCAGTATGCCACCCGGTTAACGCACTTGGTCTGTTTCGCGGGGGCAGTGGCAGCAGATCCAGTGGCCAGGGCACGACAATTTGAGTGGGGTCTTCGTCCAGAGATCAGACGCCAGACGTGTTCCCACCGCTTCCAGACGCACTCATCAGTTCTAAACTGCGCCTTAGTTGTGGAGGCGCGGTCGCAGGACGAGAGATGCCGGGCAGTTCCACCGGCAGTCTCTACCAGCTCACAGCAGCAGCGACCCCAGGGCAGAGGGGGGTTCGGTAGGGGGCAGCCGTGGCGTCAGCGGCCCATTCAGTAGCGGCCGCAGCGTGCACCGCAGTACCAGCAGCCACTACCGAGTCCACCAGCCCCGTTTCTACTAACGGCCAGGCCATCTGGGCAGGCTTCATCTGGGGGAGACCAGGGACGGCAGCCTGGCGGCGCGACACCCACTTGCTTCCTGTACGGGCAGCCGAGGCACTACCGTAGAGACTGCACTTCGCGAGGAGCGCAGAGCGCTATGCCGCAAGGCAGTAGAGGCGGAGGGTCCGGTGCCTGGCAGGGGAGTGGGGGTGGACGCGGGCCGGGGCGTCCCAGAGGCAGAGGTGGCCATAGGGGGCAGGTTGTTGCCCTCCCAGTTCGTGAGCAACAGGACACCGTCCAGCTGTATCAGCCGCCACCGCAGTACAAGCAGCCGTTACAGTGCCAGCAGCCGTTACAGTGCCAGCAGCCGTTACAATACCCGCAGCCGCGGCAGTATCAGCAGTTAGCGGCAGAGCCATCTGTCCTCAGAGGTATCTTTCAGCTTTCTAGTTCCTTAGTAGATGTGCTTATAGATTCAGGGGTGTCTAACTCCTACATTGCTAGCATGTGCGTGGTGTCGCTAGGGTTAGAGACGAGTCGGCTAGAGGTGGCACAGTCTGTAGACTCACCGATCGGCGGAGCGGTCAGGGTGGACCGGGTCTGCCGATCTTGTTCCATGGAGGTTGGAGGCCTCCGGGTCTGTCTAGACCTGCGGGTGCTAGACATGACTGGCTTCGACGTGATACTCGGTATGGACTGGTTGGCAGCATACCGGGCCGTCATCGACTGTGGTCGTCGGAGGGTGGTTGCTTGGACACCCGACGGGACACTGTTTGTGTTGTTGGGGGATCGGTTCTCAGCCGATTCCTTTGCTTGTGGTGTTGGGAGGCGTGGCAGCGAGCTCTCAGCCTTGTTGGCCAGCCTGTCCCTGTCCGATTCTGAGGGAGTGCAGCAGCGCAGTTTTCTCAGGGTCGTGTGCGACTACACCGACGTGTTTCCCGAGGTGTTGCCAGGGCTTCCACCACCCAGAGAGGTCGATTTTGAGATCGACCTAGTACCAGGTACCGCACCGATCTCTCTCCCAGCTTTCAGGATGGCACCAGCAGAGCAGAGTGAGTTGAGGACCCAGCTAGACGAGTTGACCAGCAGAGGCTTCATCCGTCCCAGCATGTCTCCCTGGGGGCGCCAGTGTTGTTCGCAAAGAAGAAGGATGGTACCCTTCGACTTTGCATAGACTACAGGCGGCTCAACAGGGTGACGGTGAAGAACAGGTATTCGATGCCGTGGATCGACGACCTGTTTGACCAGCTTCGAGGATCTTCAGTGTTCTCGAAGATCGACCTCCGCACCGGCTACCACCAGTTGAGGGTTCGGGATTGCGACATCCCGAAGACAGCATTTCAGACTCGGTACGGCCTGTACGAGTTCATGGTGATGCCGTTTGGGCTGACGAACGCACTAGCAGCGTTCATGGATCTCATGCAGAGGATCTTCCGGCCCTTCCTAGACGAGTTCGTGGCGGTGTTCGTCGGCGACATTCTTATCTACTTCCGGTCAGAGGCCGAGCACGAGCGGCACTTGGCGACAGTGTTGCAGCTACTTAGGGAGCATCGGCTTTATGCCAAGGCTTCCAAGTGCGAGTTGTGGCTTGCACAGGTGGGGTTCCTTGGACACGTGGTGTCGGCATCAGGGATCTCAATCGACCCCGCCAAGGTCGAGGCAGTGGTACAGTGGCAGAGACCGAGGACAGTGTTTGAGGTCCACAGTTTCCTATGCTTGGCGGGGTACTACAGGCGGTTCGTGCGGGACTTCTCCAGAGTTGCCGGGCCGTTGACCAGACTGACACAGAAGGCCATCCCGTTCGTGTGGGATGATGCTTGTGAGCGAGCCTTCGTGGAGCTGAGGACCAGGTTGACCAGTGCACCGGTGCTGATCGTCCCTGAGCGAGGCGTTGGTTACAGTGTCTACTGCGACGCCAACAGTGAGGGTTTGGGATGCAGGAGGGCCACGTAGTTTCCTATGGTTCTCGCCAGCTGAAGAACAATGAGAGGAACTACCCGACCCATGACTTGGAGCTTGCAGCGGTGGTCTTCGCCCTGATGACCTGGCCTCACTACCTCTATGACGAGAAGTTCTCTGTCTTCTCGGACCATAAGAGCTTGAGGCACGTTTTCACCCAACGTGACCTCAACCTGAGGCAGCGACGCTGGATGGAGCTACTGGAGGACTACGACTTCAAGTTGCATTACCATCCTGGTAAGGCAAACGTCGTAGTAGACGCACTGAGCAGACAGGTGAGAGACACCAGAGCAACAGTTGCAGGGCTGTCAGCGCGGCAGTGGCCAGGCCAGTTGGGGCTCGAGTTTGAGGATCGGGGATCCAGCAACTTCCTCTACGCAGTGCAGAATATGCTAGCAGTTCTTGCCAGAGTGTTAGAGGCACAGCATAGTGACCCAGAGCTCGAGGAGTTACGCACAGCAGCGGGCACAGAGGGCACAGACGGAGACTGGATAGTATCACCAGATGGAGGGCTACGGTTCCGAGGCAGAGTAGCGATTCCAACAGATCCAGTTCTTCGAGACGACGTCTTGCGAGAGTTCCACCACTCTCGCTTTGCAGTTCATCCTGGCGGCACCAAGATGTACCAGGATCTTCGGCGACAGTTCTGGTGGCGCGGGATGAAAAGGGTAGTGACGGAGTTCGTATCGCGCTGCCTTACCTGTCAGAAGGTTAAGGCAGAGCACCAGCGGACTCCGGGGTTACTACAGCCACTTCCACTAGCTGAGTGGAAGTGGGAGCACATCACGATGGACTTCGTGACCGGGCTACCGAGGTCTCCTAGGGGAAATGACGCGATTTAGGTCATCGTTGATTGATTGACCAAATCGGTGCACTTCCTTCCTTTGCGGACGACAGACTCGTCTGACAGGTTAGGTCGTTTGTACGTCCGAGAGGTAGTCAGACTACACGGGGTTCCAGTGTCTATCGTGTCAGACCGTGACCCCATGTTCACCAGCAGGGTCTGGCGGGGCTTTCAGGAGGCAGTTGGCACACTCCTGACCTTCAGTACGGCGTTTCATCTGCAGACAGACGGGGAGTCAGAGCGGACGATCCAGATCTTGGAGGACATGCTGAGAGCATGTGTCCTCGACGCAGGAGGCAGCTGGGAGGAGCACGTTCCCTTGGTGGAGTTCGCCTACAGCAACAGCTACCTTTCGAGGCGTTGTATGGTAGGCCGTGTCGTTCCCCAGTGTGCTGGACAGAGGTTGGAGAGGCTTCACTCACCGGTCCAGACATCGTCAGGAGGTCGTCAGAGAGGTTAGAACAGATCAGGTAGAGACTTCTGACGGCTCAAAGCCGGCAGAAGAGTTATGTAGATCAGAGGCGACAGCCGCTTGAGTTCGCAGTTGGCGACAGTGTGTTCCCGCGGGCAGCACCGTACAGAGGTTCTGTCAGGTTTGGCAGCGGGGGCAAGTTGGCCCCGAGGTTCGTCGGGTCGTTTGAGATCCTAGAGAGGGTCGGCGAGGTAGCCTACCGCTTGGACCTTCCTCAGCACATGTCTGCTGTGCACCCGACTTTTCACGTGTCGATGCTGAGGAAGTACCACCCCAACCCATCGCATGTCATCAGAGTGGATGACATCGAGCTTGAGTCAGACGCGACGTTCGTTGAGCAGCCTGTTTGAGTACTTGACAGGAGGGATCAGGTCTTGCGGGGCAAGACGATTCCCTTGGTCAAGGTACTGTGGAGCCACAGAGACGTCGAGGAGATGACTTGGGAGCGTGAGGCGCGCATGCGGCAGGAGTATCCGCATTTGTTCTCTTCTAGAGGTAACTTTTGTCATGTCTTCTAGTGTAACTGTTTCTTTGCTTCCGAGCCCTACCCTTATCGAATCTCGGGACGAGATTTCCTTTAAGAGTATTAGGATGTTAGGACCCGTCCCTCTACTCTTGTGTGTCGTTGTGGACCGCAAGGGCAATTTGGTAAATTACGCCTTGTCGGTTTGTTTCACACTCACGTGTGCACACACTGACCATGTTTGTGCTATTGTTGGGCTAGAATGGTTAGTGGGACCCGGGATCGAAAGATCCGGACTTGGGTTTAAATTTTAACCCAAGTTCAGCTTCCTACGAGAGACGGATCGATCCTTCCTTGCTAGAGGGATTGATCGGTCTTTGATAGGAACGTGGATTGTCGCAAGGGATCGATCGGCCCCTTGGGACGGATCGATCGGACTCGGCGGAGGATCGATCGGCCTCTTGGTTGGATCGATCATTCCCTTGGCTGGATCGATCGGTCTCCTTGGCTGGATCGATCGCTCTCTTGGCTGGATCGATCGGTCTCTTTGGACGAATCGATCCTGCTAAGTCGGTTCGTTTGCCTATAAAACAAACAAAACCTTCTTCCTCAGATCTCTTTGGAAAACTAGATTCTTGGGCTGAGAATTCCTGGATTTCGAAGAGTTCGTGGACGATCCAAGGCTCAGCAGCTGGGATTGAAGCTGCTCTTGCTCCGGTAGGGATTCCTACCTACCTTCTTCGGGGTTCTGGAGGTTTTTTCCGGCTGTTGGTGTTCTTATGCTTAGAACTAATTGTATACATGTTAGATTGTAGTATTTTCGCCGGTTTTGGATTCGTGATCATTCGTACTACTAGATCCCAGGTTTTGGTAGGATTTGGTGGAGTTTTCCGGTGGTATTTCTCGCCGTCGGTTTATCGGAGAACCCAACCGATCGATCCGTTTGTGAGACGGATCGATCCCTTTCTTTGTTGGTTATGCTGACCCGAGTAGGATCGATCGGCCCCTAGTGAGGGCGATCGATCCCGGTACCTTGGGTAGCATGGATCCCTCTCGTCGCGAGTTGGATCGATCCGTCCCGAGTCGGATCGATCGTCCTGGGAGGATGGATCCATCGGACTCGGCGTGATGTGGAGCTTTTGCCCTCTGTCATTAGAGGGATCGATCCTCCCTTGGGGGAGGGATCGATCCGACTATGGCAGAGAGAGATTTGTCTTGTTTTGCTCGCGGAGCTTTGCATATATTGTTTTCTCTACTGTCTTAATACCTGGTACATAGGTTTAAGCATATTAGCCCTATAATAGGGCAGTGGTGAACCGGGGGAGTGATGACTCCCGGGATGTTTAGAATAAACGGGCGGGTGACCCTACAGCTTTTCCTAGCCTTGCATGCCGGCGTGCGCCGAGGGCTTTATCTGTATTATGTGTAAGCTGTTGTTTGCGGGGCTGCTTCCCGGTGCAGGTGTTGTGGTGGACTGCTGGCAGTTGGTGGTGGTACCACTGCAGCAGCTCCTTAGACCTTATTTACCTGCTCACCACCCCGGGGCAGCAGGGTGCCGTGCCCAGACCTTGTTTGATATATCATCACATACTGTTGCATGTTTATCTGTATTACCCTGCGCATGTCCATAACATGCATTGTATTGCGCATTAGTTGCATCTGTGTAGGGCGTTGCCGATCCGGGGCTTTCGGGTAACCCGGATCTAGCTCTAGGACAATTACGGGTAGCTTGGTCCAGGACTCGATCTGTAGTATTTAGTCGTTTTCGATGATAGGGTAGTTTGACTTGAATACATGATTGTTCGATGTTTAGAGGTCATGTCGACTTCAAGTTGTATCCGAAGTGTAGCCGGAGTCCGGTGTTCCTAAACTCTTGGGAGGAGGAGTGCCTGCTCAGCGGTGTCCTGGCCCGCCAAACGGTGTCCTGTGTCCTGTTGAGAGTTGCAGTGTTTTGGGCCTGCGTTCACGGACTTCCGGTAGGGTTATGGGACCCTTGTATACACCTAGGATAGACTTGAGGGCGACACAGTTGTGTTCCCTCCCTTGTGAGTGTCGTAGTGTAGTGTCCCTGCTGAGCTTAGTGCTCACGCCTATCCGGGCTGCGTTTTGTAGGTGCTGGCGCTAGCTCTTCTTCGGTCGCCCCTACTGGGGCGGTGTTTGGTGACGTGGCGGCGTCTGGAGGTGCTTGAGAGGTGGCGATCTTACAGTTTTACACCTTTTGTTTTAGATAGTCTCCTACGGGAGTGATAAATGTATAATTTCCCTGTTTGAGGATTGTATATAAATATCTAGTTTCAGTCTTTGAAGTTTGTAATAATTGTATAATACAGGATTGTTGTGATTGCTAGGGTAACCACTACGATTAGAGGGAAACCTCGCCAAAATTTTCACAGTCGGTTAGGTTCCGCTTCGCGTCGCCCGGCCCGGTTGGGCCTACGCGGGTCGGGGCGCGACATGGGCGATGGGTCATTTGCCGATCCGAGGCTCTCGGGTAGCTCAGATCTAGCGCTAGGACCTAGGATGGGTAGTCAGGTTTAGGGCGGGATTGTATTAAGTTGGAATCTTGTATTCTCGGGGTTGGTGTCTAGCTGACTATAATCATTTCCGATTGAGGTATAGAGGTCGCCCAGGGATCCAATCTCAATCTCAGTATTTGTGTTAGGGGAAGTTACAAGCCACCCTGTGTCCTACGCCCTTCTGTTTCAGTGTTTGGTTGTAGAGAGAGGGATAGTTGTTGACAGTGGAGGTCACAAAGCGCGTGCCCTAGGGTAGGCGGTGGACGTGACTTGAGTTTCCCCTAAAGATGAGATGGAACCCCAAGACTTTGTAGTTCCTTTTCCTTTTGTGTGCCGTAGAGTAGAACCCTACTGAACTTTATTGCTCACTCCTACCCGGGCTGCGTTTGCATATGCAGGCGTCAACTCTTTTTCTGTAGTACCAGCAGGATAGGCTTTTGGTGGCGCAGTGACTTCAGGAGGCGCGGTGACTTCAGGAGGCGCTCGAGGATACTGAGGTGTTGGCGGCTTGAACAGTTCCTTTTGTTATAGATTACTTTTAATAGATGTATTAAACGTATAATTTTCCTCTCCGAGGATTAGATGTTTATGAACCTATATTCGAGGACTAAATTATATAAATATGAGGTTTGTATAATTATGTAATCTTGTTTACTCTGATGTTAATATGAAATTGTTTCAGATAGTACTTTATTAGAAATTACTATGCTGCCTGTCGCGCCCCGACTAGCGAAAGCCCAACCATGCCCGGGGACGCGAATCGGAACCTAACTAACTGCGGAAATTTTGGCGAGGGTTCCCTCTAATCTACTGGTTTTCTTAAGGATTCATTAAACACCCTCAATTAACAATTCTAAAATCAATAGAAACCTCAAGATTAAAGATTACAAATCCAAAGTGATACAAGTCTACAAAACCTCGGAGAGGGGAAATCAAGTACAAACATTCATACACTCCCATAACAGGCTAACTATACATGAAGACAGAAAGATCACCGCTCCTCAAACTCCGTCAAGCGCCACCGCGCGCCAACCAACTGCCCGGTAGGGGACACCGAAGAGGAGCTAACGCCTGAACCTGCAAAACACGACCCGGGTAGGAATGAGCAACTAAGCTCAGCAGGGAAACTACACTACGACTCACAGAAGGAAGAGGGAAACGCAACAGTGTCACCCTCTAGCAAGGCCTGGGTGTACACAGGGGCTCCACAACCCCACCGCATGTCCATGAGAGGCCTCAGTCATGGTCTTCCAACCGAGCTGGTCACATACTGGGTCACCCTCAGTGAGGCAGGATACCAACACTGCTATCTCACAAGCAGTAAACCAGCACTGCTACGCGGGAAGACAACACCGCTGAGTAGGCACACCCTCTACTCAAGAGACAAGAAAACCTGACACCGGCTACACCTCAGAACCCGGCTCGAGGCCGACACAATCTCTAAATCATCAATCAACAAGTGTTCAAGTCATCTAGGCCTATCATCGAATTCGACTGAACACAACCATTCAAACCTAGACCAAGCTATCTAGCCATGGTCCTAAGGCTAATCCGAGCTTCCAAGCCCTCGGGACGGCGATACCACAGATCTCCCACACCTTAACCTTGTGGAGCTAATGCACAATCAGATGCATGCTATGAACATACGCAGGAAAGCAGATAAGCACGTCACATATGTGATGATAATAAACATGGTCTGGGCCCGGCATCCTGCAGGCCCGGGGTGGTGTACAGGTAATACATGCCAAGGAACTACTGTAGTGGTAACCCCACCAACTGCAACCAGTTCACAAAAGAACAACATATTATGGGAAGCAATCCCGACAAACACAGCTAACAGTGCAACATGCTATCTACAACTCCCGGGAGTCGTCACTCTCCCGGTTCACCACTATTCCTCATTATGGGGCTAACATGCTTTAAAGTATGTATAAGTTATAAAGCGGTAAAGAAAACCAATACATACGAAGCCCCGGGGACAAAAACCATTGAAAACACCTCCCTGTGACCAAAAGGATCGATCTTCTAAGCAAACATGGAGTTTTATCCATGTCAAGTAAAAAAGGATCGATCTTCCCTTCAGGAAGATCAATCACCTTCGTGACCAAGGACCCGGATGGTAATGCAACTCGAAGTCGTAGTACTCCAGTAGCTCCATCCAGTGTCGCTGCCTCAGGTTGAGATCATGTTGGGTGAAAACGTGCTTCAAACTCTTATGGTCCGAGAAGATAGAGAACCTCTAGCCATAGAGGTAATGCCGCCAAGTCTTTCGAGCGAAGACCACTGCTACTAGCTCCAAATCATGGGCCGGGTAGTTCCTCTCATGGTTCTTCAGCTGACGAGAACCATAGGCAACTACGTGTCCCTCCTGCATGAGGACACACCCCAAACCTGACCGCTGACGTCGCAGTAGACACTGTAACCCACGCCTCACTCGGGGACGATCAGCACCTGCGCACTGGTCAACCTCGTCCTCAGCTCTACAAAGGATCGCTCACAAGCATCATCTCACACGAACGGGACGGCCTTCTGTGTCAGTCTGGTCATCAGTCTGGCAACTCTGGAGAAGTCTCGCATGAACTGCTTGTAGTATCCTACCAGGCCTAGGAAACTGCGGACCTCAAACACTGTCCTCAGTCTCTGCCACTGTTCCACTGCGTCGATCTTGGCCGGGTCAACTGAGATCCCTGCTGCTGACACCACGTGCCCAAGGAATCCCACCTGTGCAAGTCAGAACTCGCACTTGGAATGTCACACCCCGACCCAGAAAACCCTTCCAGAACGGGGCATCAGGGTTCCTATCACTATTCACATCCAACTGGCGTGATATATTGCGGAAAACGGAGATAATCTTAAATAATTTAAACTCCAGAGGTAAAGCGGTAATTCAATTCATAAATACATCAAGTTGTACTATTTAAACATCTGATACAAATTCTTATCAAACTCCTCCAAAGGAAAGATATTATACAATAATTCAACAAAATCCTCGAAAGATGTTTATAATATACAAACTATCAAAAAGTATAACAGTTATCCTACAGCAACCTCAGACGCCTCTGGAAGTAGTCGCGTCGCCAAACACTGATCCCGCCGGCTCTACTGTGGAAGAACTGGCGCATGCACCTGCAAACACAGCCCGGGTAGGAGTGAGCGGTAATTCCAATTAAATAATCACGTCCTAATCCTTACTACCCAGCCGCAGTCCTAAGGCTAGATCCGAGCTACTCGAGAGCCTCGGATCAGCGATCAACCCATCACCCACCTAACCTGACATGCCTCTAATGCATACAATGCATGAACCTATGCAAACATCTATCCTAGATGTCTCTATATGCCACAACATCAGTTATAGGTTTAACAGTTATACAATAGCCCTCGGCACTCGCCGGCAACGGGCTAAGGTTCCACAATACCTCGTTAGCTAACACTCATAGTTATGCAATAAGCATTTAAACTACTATCAACCAAGTATTCAAATGCGAGTAAAACCATAGATTCGCCAAAGAGGTTAAATTCCCGATTCGATTCCCAATCTCGTTAGAAATCTCGCAAAAACGACGTGTATGCTTCCTAACATGATTGTACATCTGTCAAGGATGAAAACCAATCAAAGGAAACCATAAAACACAGGTTAGTGGCCCACGGTCGATGCCACGGTCGCTCCGACGGTCGACCGTGGGGCCAAAATGAGGGAAAAGCAGAAGGGCCACGGTCGATCGGTACATCAATCCTGGGAGGCCCAAACCGAGACAGAGCCTCACGGATGATGCGACCGTCGATCCGACGGTCGACCATGAGGCGGAATGGAAAAGAGAGGGAGCCCGCGGTTGATCGGTGCATCGACCATGGGAGGTCAAAAACGCGACAGAGCCTGACGGTCGATGTAACGGTCGATCCGACGGTCGACCGTCAGGACCAAAAGAAGTGTATCAACACTTGACGGTCGATCCGCCGATCGACCGTCGAGCCTAATGCATAGTTCTTCAGAACAGTGCCGGAAATCCAATTTCTTGGATTTCAAATATCAAATATTGTTAGAAATTAATGAAACTTTGCAGGCATGCGTGATAGATGATGGAGAAGCTAATGGTATGAATAAAACATGATTTTGATGGTTAAATCTCAAATCTAGGTCTCAATGGTCGAAAACCGACAAAACGGCGATAATACGGAAATCGTCCGATAAAATACGAAAATCAACTGATAGGAATACTAGAAGCAAGTTATAATACACATGTACTGACCTACAAAACATTCAAACATGTATTCCTACATCGAAAACACAATAAACCTATCCTAGGAGAACCCGATCATAAGATCGAGGTAGAAACACCTACTTGAGCAAGTAAGACAGCTCCTCCACGCGTCCAACCAGTCAACCCGCCAAGATCTGCTCCTCGAAGCTCGCGTCTCCAAGCCCTAGCTTAGCCGCAGGAGAGAGAAAGAGGGAGAGAGGGAGAAGGAGACAACGACAACAAAGAAGAAAGGAAAGAGAGAGAAAGGGACAGGCTATATATAGAGATCTTAACCGATCTCGGTCGTCCGCTTCGATCTTTCCCGATCGAGCTCCGATCTTCCGATTGAAAGCACCCTTAAGATTCTAAACAAACACATACATCAATCCAAGGCCGTGTGTGTAACGCGGGTGTGAAACTAACCACCAAGGGACATATTTACCAAAATGCCCCTTGGGCTAAAAACCACCATACGATCGCCCGATCGTACCCGACGCAGAACCAAATCAATAGGGAAACGGCCCTCGACCCACACCATCAAGCCAGGTCAGAGGGACGGGTCCTCACAACCTAACAACCTTAAAAAGAATTTCGTCCTGAAATTCAATAAGGATGAAGCCGGGAAAAAGAATCAAGTAGACCTACCTGCACAAGCAAAGCTACAAACTAGGGGTGCCAATGCCCACAACAAGGAGTTACCTGCCGGGGTGAACAGTCGGGGAAACTCCCGACGCATGCGATCCTCTCGCTCCCAAGTCAAACTGTCTGCGCTGCCATGCCTCCATCTGACCATGACCAACGGTAACGATCTGCCTCTGAGCACCTGATCCCGTCTGTCCAAGATCTGCACTGGCTGCTCTATGTAGGTGGCGTCCTCCTCCACCTGGATGTCGTCGTGTCTGATCACGTGAGATGGATCTGGAATGTACTTCCTCAACATCGACACATGGAACGTGGGGTGGTTTGCTGACATGTGCGGGGGTAGAGCTAATTGGTAGGCAACTGCTCCAACACGCCTAACGATCTCAAAAGGGCCAGTGAACCTTGGCGCTAGCTTGCCCCTGCTACCAAACCTGATCGATCCTCTGCACGGGGATACCTTCAGTAGCACTCTGTCACCAACTGCGAACTCCAGGGGTCGTCGCCGGTGATCTGCGTAGCTCTTCTGCCTGCTCTGTGCTGTTAGGAGCCTCTGTCTGATCTGAGCCAACCTCTCTGACAACTGTCGGATGATGTCTGGACCGGTTTGTTTCCTACCCGAGTGTGCACACACTGACCATGTTTGTGATAATATCTGTTTAGAATGGTTAGGTGGACCCGAGATCGAAAGATCCGGGCTTAGGCTTGTGTTCTAGCCTAAGTCTAGATTTCTGCATCTAGATGATCGATCATTCATTGCTAGAAGGATCGATCATTCCTTGCTAGAAGGATCGAGCATTTAGTGATAATTGATCATTCCTCGCTTGAAGGATCGATCATTTGGTGCCAGGAAATTGCTATCGTCATGAAGGATTGATCATTCCTACTGAATGATCGATCACTCATAGGTCGGTTCGTCCGTCTATAAAATGAACGTGACCTTCTTCTTTGAATCATTTTGAAATCCGCCGTCCCTGAGCTCAGTTCTGGCTGGATTTGGAAGAGATTGAGGGCGATCGTCGGCTTAGCAACTGGGATTGAAGCTGCGCTAGTCTAGGTAGGGATTCTACCTACTTGTTTTCCGGTTTTGTGAGCTTTGAGTTTGTATGTGTTTGGTTTTAGTTAATCTCGCTACATGTTCGTTGGTTTTTGGCATACATACCGGTTTTGGACTCGTGGTCCTTCGTACTACAAGATCCCAAGGTTTTGTGGGATTTGATAGAGTTTTTCGACGGTACTTTTCACCGTCCGATTGCCGGAGAACCTAACATGATCGATCCTTGCTGAGGAAGGATCAATCATTCTTGGCGCATCATGCTTGGCCCGAGAAGGATCAATCATCTGGTGATGATGATTGATCACTTCGCCTTGGCTTGCATGGGTGAGATCTCTATCGCGAGGATGATTGATCCTTTCGGAGGAAGGATCGATCACCTTGGGATTGACAAAGACGGAACCTTCCTATCACTAGGAAGATCGATCATCCCCTTTGGAGATGATCGATCCTTGGGGTGACAGGGAAGTGTTTTCACTGGTTTTTGCCCGCCGGGCTTTGTGTATGCGGTTTTTCTTTACCGCTTTATAAAATGGTACATATCCTTGAGCATGTTAGCCCCATAATGATTGGTAGTGGTGAACCGAGAGAGTGACGACTCCCGGGGTGTATAGATAGCATGTTGTACTATTAGTTTTGTTTGTCGGAATTGCTTCCCGTAACATGCTGTCTTTTGACGGGCCGGCTGCAGTTGGTGGGGCTACCACTGCAGCAGCTCCTTGGCCTGTTTTACTGTTCACCACCCCGGGGCGGCAGTGTGCCTAGCCCATACCTTGTTTATTTAATCGTCACATATGTTGCATGCTTATCTGCTTTCCTACGTATATGCATAGCAAGCATATGGCTGTGCATTAGTTGTATAAGGTTAGGGCGTGGGTGATCTGTGGGTCGTCGTCCCGAGGCTTGGAAGCTCGGATTTAGCCCTAGGACCGGGGATGGGTAGGTTGGTCCAGGTTTGAATGGTGGTGTTCAGTCGATTTTGATGATAGGCCTAGATGACTCGAACACCTATTGATTGATCATTTTTAGAGATCGTGTCGGCCACGAGTCGGGTTTTGAGGTGTAGCCGGTGTGCAGTTGTGACGACTCTTGAGTTGAGGGTGTGCCTACTCAGCGGTGCTGGTTTCCTACTTGTGAGTCAGCAGTTTTGGTTTCCTCCTTACTGAGTGTGACCCGTCATGTGACCAGTTCTTCTGGAAGATCATGACCGTTGACCTGAGGGACACGCGGTGGGGTTGTGGGACCCCTGTGTACACCCAGATCTTGCTAGAGGGTGACACTGTGGTGTTTCCCTCTTCCTTCTGTGTGTCGTAATGTAGTTTCCCTGCTGAGCTTAGTTGCCCATTTCTACTCGGGCTGTGTTTTGCAGGTGCAGGCGTTAGCTCCTCTTCGGTGGCCCCTACTGGGTAGTTGGTCAGCGGTGCGGCGGCGCCTGGTGGAGTTTGAGGAATGGTGATCTTCCCTTTCAGCTTTTGTCCCCTAATATAGTTGCCTCCTAGGGGAGTGTATAAATGTTTGTACCTAATTTCCCCTCTTCGAGGTTTTGTAGAATGGCCTTTTCGGATTTGTAATCTTCAGTTTGAGATTTCTATAAATTATAGAATTGTTAATTGAGGGTGTTGGCTGAATTGCTTAGGGAGACCAATAGGTTAGAGGGAACCCTCACCAAATTTTTTCGTAGTTTGTTAGGTTCCGGTTCGCGTCCCGGTCCGGTTGGGCTTTCGCGGGTTGGGTCGTGATGAATAAATTTTATATCTCGCAAGTATACGAATCGGTGCAATCAGTATAGTAGCAAGACGAGTATCGTACCCACAGAGATTTGTAGAGATTAATAGAGTAAAATGCTAAAGAACAGAAAAGAAAGAAAATATGGAAGAGAAAAGAAGAAATATGAAGTCTCGAAAATAGATGACCTAATAATGAAATAAGAAAACGATAGAAATATGATGGATGAATACTAAGGTTCCGATTTCACCATAACATCCTCATTCTATGCATTGAATCAATCAAGATCTCAGTTTAATTCCAAGGGCTCGTTCTTCCGGTATGATGATCCGTTCGGCCGCGGTCTTCACCAAGTACCCCCAATTAACCCTAGTTAATGAACCCATAACTAAGTGTTAACCAAGAATCCATTAAGCTCTGAAGAACAATTATGAACCAAAAATACTCTTAGCTTGAACCCGGCCTCGACATAAACTCATTCATTCATAGATCTTGCAAGATTAGGGAATGAACCCTCGCCCAATCTTACATAAAACAATCTATAATACTTTTATTGGCCAGATAAAGGTATTTAAGATCTCAATTAAAATAATGAATAAATCAAGGAAAATAAACTGATAAAATAATCATGATCCAATAACATAGAATGATTCAGTTAGGGCTACATCGGTACCTTAGAAAAGAAACTAGCACTCATGTTCACCATGAGGGCAACAAAACTAATGGAGAAATAAAGAAGAAATAAGAAAAGAAAACCAAGCCTGGAACCCTTCTCTTCGCCTCCAAATGCTGCCAAAAAGTCCTCCAAAAGTCCCCCATTGATAACCCTAAGTATCCTATTTATAGGCCTAAACTCGGGTTAAATCAAAACCGTTGATTTAATTTACTGGAAACGTCCGATCGATCCTCCTCGGGATGTTGGATCGATCGGTCTTATTGAGATCTCCAACTTCTATTTACGCCCGAGCCCGATCGATCGGACTAAGGGAGTTGGATCAATCGACTTCGTAAAAATTCTTCATCTCTGGCTCTTCCCGAGTTCGATCGATGGTCCGATCGATCGAATTGTGTTCCTCTAAAAAGCATACGTTCTGTCACCCTTTAATTCCCAAGTCCGATCGATCGAATTAAGAGTGTTGGATCGATCGGTTGAGTAAAAATCAGCTGTTTTTGGCTTTTTCCGAGTCCGATCGATCGGACCATTGGTGTCGGATCGATCGGACCCCATAAGAGCGATGGAGGGATTGATCGGATGTGTTGTGGCTGAAAAACACATGTTCTGTCATGTTTTTGCGTGGTCCGATCGATCGGACCTTCGCTCGGACTTCCAGCTTATTTCCCTTTCTGCCATTCAGACTGCGCATCGGTACTGAAATTGCCGTAACTTCCTCTACGAAACTCGGAATCATGAACCGTAAAATTCTCCAGAATATAGACTTCAAGAGCTTTCCAATCATATATGGCACATCTTCTGGTTCTTCATGAGCAGGTATAGATAAATCTTTAAAGTTGATCCATGCACTCTTTTCAGCTTCTTTTCTCCTTTTTCCTGCATTTTCCAAACAACTATGTGAAGCAACATATAGATATAAAAATAGGCATAAAGATGTTGATTAAAGATAATAATCTAGCAATTGAGATGGTTATAAGGCTATTTAGAGTGCACTTTCATGCACTTATCACACCCCCCAACCAGCTTATTGCTAGTCTCTAGCAATTTTAAGCGCATAAAATATATTAAGCACACCACGGTTCAAGGATGTAGACAAGCATGATAAAAGTTCTGCCTTATCAAGTCAATAATGTTGTACACCGTACAGAGCACGAAAACTTATAATACTCATACACATACCACCAACATATGAAATCAACTTCTACACTTCAAACATGCTAACACCATCCAGAAGAACACATGTGACGTGATAAATAAATGTTACGTACAGAAGCAACTTCTACCCACCATTAGTCCAAACACGCTACTATCTTCATGACCAATCATCCAACCCTCGCACTTTAAGTACAACATGCTCTTTTTTTTTTTTTTTTTTTTCAACTATCAAACATTTTGCCGTTTTACACGAGCACTCTCCGCTTCATGAGGCGCAGAGACCCGGTTACTTAACAAAACACTGAGTAGTTTTTTTTTTTTTTTTTTTTTTTAGTGGTTCTACCTTTTTACGCGAGCTCCCTGCTTCCTGAGGCAAGAACACCCGGTTACTAAGTAGATCACCTAACAGTCGTTTAGGCACAGCTTATTAAAGCTCCAGAACTTTTTCTGTATTTTTTTTTTTTCTGCATGCAATACTCAACACTAGCTAATGCTGAAATCATGGTCTAGATTGACAATAGAATGCTCATTCCTCTGGTGAGTATAATCGCCACTGCACATAAAGTGCTCGTGTGTGAATCACATGATATTCTACCTTCAGGTTATCATACATGCAATCAATGTATCGGCCAATCCATATGAAAGCAGCATGTAAAATAAGCATAAACATTTCAGCTCATGTACAATTTAACACTATTAAACCTACAAGGTAGCATGAATAAAGTCATGAATGTCTACACCCCCTAACCTGAATTCAACATTGTCCTCAATGTGTGCATTTATCCAATAAAAATATGTAGGAGGTGGCAATCCAAAAATTTCCAGAAAAGGAAGAGACAAGATACTGTAAATAAGAACGAGGCCACCTGATAGAATAGCGAACATCTACTCAAGGATCCTCCGGGTGGCTGAAAACCTAAAAGAAAAACAAAAGAGAAAATATAAAATTGAAAACTAAAACTTAAAGTTAAAAACTGGTTACCTTGGTGGGTTGCCTCCCACCCAGCGCTTTATTTAACGTCTAGACAAGACGTAATACCAAGTTTAAGGTTCACCAAAATCAACTGCATCCACCACATCTGAATGTCCTTCCAAATACAATTTCAAACGGTGCCCATTGACTTTGAATTTGCTCCCATTCCTTTCATTCTCAATTTCAACAGCACCGTGAGGCGATACTTGTGTGACTTTGAACGGGCCCGTCCATCTGGATCTTAATTTACCTGGAAAGAATTTCATTCGTGAGTTATAAAGTAAAACTTTCATACCTGGTGTAAACTCCTTCCGTTGTATTACTTTATCATGATAGAGCTTGGTTCTTTCCTTGTAAATCTTAGCATTCTCGTACGCTTCATTCCGCAGCTCATCCAATTCATTCAATTGCATCTTTCTCATATCCCCCGCTTCTCTCATGTCAAAATTCAGCTGCTTTATTGCCCAATAGGCCCTATACTCCAATTCCACCGGTAGATGACATGCTTTTCCAAAGACAATGCGATAAGGGCTCATACCAATTGGAGTTTTATATGCAGTGCGATACGCCCAAAGAACATCATTCAATTTCACTGCCCAATCCTTCCTTGTAGTGCCAACAACTCGTTCCAGGATCGTCTTTATTTGCCTATTGCTCACCTCCACTTGGCCTGACGTTTGAGGGTGGTAAGGAGTTGCGACCCGATGAGTGATGTTGTATTTCTTCAACAATGCATCAAACGCTCTATTGCAAAAGTGTGATCCCCCATCACTTATAATCGCCCGAGGTGTACCAAACCTTGTAAAAATCATATCTTTCAAGAATCCCACCACGGTCTTGCTGTCATTGTTCCTGGTTGCAATTGCTTCAATCCACATAGACACATAATCTACAGCAACAAGAATATACGTGTACCCGTATGATGGAGGAAACGGTCCCATAAAGTCTATGCCCCAAACATCGAACAATTCCACCACCAGATTATTTGTAAGAGGCATCTCATTCCTTTTGCTTATGTTCCCTGACCGTTGACATCTGTCACACTTAGCAACAAAATTAAATGCATCTTTGAATAATGTAGGCCAAAAGAAACCAGATTGAAGAACTTTAAAAGCAGTTTTCTTACCTCCAAAGTGTCCTCCACACGTTAATTCATGACTAAATTTCAATATATGGTCATGCTCATATTCTGGAACACAACGCCTTATTATTTGATCAGGACAATGTTTAAATAAATAAGGGTCATCCCAAAAGTAATATCTGACTGTGGACAAAAATCTTTTCTTTTCTTGTGAACTTAGATCAGCACGCAGAACATTACTAGCTAGATAGTTAACAATATCCGCATACCAGGGCTCTTTACCATTCACAGAAAATAGTTGTTCATCGGGAAAGCATTCTTGGATGGGTTGTACATCCTTAGGGCCGCCCATGTGTTCCAGTCGTGACAAGTGATCTGTCACTACATTATCGCTCCCTTTCTTGTCCCTTATTTCCAAATCGAACTCTTGCAGCAGTAGGATCCACCTGATTAACCTTGGCTTTGTATCCTTTTTGGTTAGTAGATATTTCAATGCTGCATGATCTGAATAAATAATAATTTTAGATCCAATCAAATAAGAGCGAAATTTCTCCAATGCAAAAACAACAGCAAGTAATTCTTTTTCAGTAGTTGAATAATTGATTTGAGCATCATTGAGTGTACGACTTGCATAATAAATAGCATGAGAGACCTTATTTACCCTTTGTCCTAGAACAGCCTCTATAGCATAATCAGAAGCATCACACATTATTTCAAAGGACAACGACCAATCAGGAGGCATAATAATTGGTGCAGTAATCAACTTCTCTTTCAAAGTATTGAAAGCATCAAGACAAGCTTTACAAAACTTAAACTCACTATCATTGGCCAATAAATCACATAATGGTTGTGCAATTTTAGAAAAATCTCTAATGAATCTGCGATAAAATCCTGCATGGCCCAAAAAACTCCGCACACCTTTCACAGAAGTAGGGGGCGGTAATTTCTCAATCAAATCTATTTTTGCTTTATCTACGCCAATACCTTTACTAGAAATAGCATGTCCCAACACAATACCTTGCCTTACCATGAAGTGACTCTTCTCCCAGCTCAATGTCAAATTTGTCTCTTCACATCTTTTAAGCACCAAGGTTAGGTGTGCCAGGCAATTATCAAAAGAATTCCCAAATACAGAAAAATCATCCATGAATACCTCGACAAACCTTTCTATCATGTCGGAGAAAATCGATATCATGCATCTTTGAAAGGTGGCAGGTGCATTGCACAATCCGAACGGCATCCTTCTGTATGCGAATGTTCCAAACGGACAGGTGAAAGTTGTCTTCTCTTGGTCCTCTGGGGCGATAGCAATTTGATTATAACCTGAAAATCCATCAAGAAAACAATAAAATGAGTGACCAGCTAAGCGTTCAAGCATTTGATCAATAAAAGGTAAAGGAAAGTGGTCCTTTTTAGTAGCTGCATTAAGCTTGCGATAATCGATGCAGACACGCCATCCAGTAGTCATCCTCGTGGGTATGAGCTCATCGTTCTCATTCTTCACAACTGTTATCCCTGATTTCTTAGGCACCACGTGAACTGGACTTACCCATTTGCTGTCAGAAATAGGATAGATCACGCCAACATCGAGCAACTTAAGGATCTCTTCCCGAACAACGTCTTTCATGTTTGGGTTGAGGCGACGCTGGGCATCCCGTATAGGTTTGGCATCCTCTTCCAAAATAATGCGATGCATGCACATAGTAGGACTTACTCCTTTAATATCGGCAATTGTCCAACCTATTGCAGTTTTATGCTCCCTAAGAACTCTCAATAATTTTTCCTCTTCCAATGGAGTAATGTCAGAAGCAATAATCACAGGAAGGGTTTCATTCTCACCAAGATATGCATATTTCAGATTACTAGGAAGAGGTTTTAACTCAAGCTTTGGTGGGGAAACTATTGATGAAACCATTTTAGAATAGGATTCGTTTAGCATGTCTAACCGAGATTCATCAGGGAAACATGGCTGCAATGCCTCAAGGGCTGCTATAACCTCCTTTGCTCCCTCGTAATTCTGCAACTCTTCCTTTTCCATCGTCAATGCCGCTTCTAGAGTAGTCTTCACTTGCTCCTGCATGAAACTAGAAAACACCAATGAATCTAAAACATCTATTGAGAAACAATCAAAACAGTTTGAAGGATAGGACATAGATTCAAAAACTTTAAATTCAACAGTTTCACCTAAAATTGTCATGCTGAGCTTACCATCCTGCACATTTATCATAGTCTTGGCTGTGGCCATAAATGGACGTCCCAACAAAATTGGTAAATTCCTATCATGTAAGGGCGCATCTTCCATCTCCAATATCACAAAATCAGCAGGGATAATCAATTTATCAACTTGTACTAAAATGTCTTCTACAATGCCTAATGGATATTTAATGGAACGATCCGCAAGTTGTAGAGACATTGTAGTAGGTTTTAATTCACCCACACCTAACTGAAGAAAAACAGAGTAAGGCATCAAATTAACACTGGCTCCTAAATCAAGCATTGCCTCTCCTATGTTTGTATCACCAACAGTAATAGTAATGTTAAAACTCCCTGGATCCTTAAGCTTGGGTGGAAGCTTCCTTTGTAGAACCGCACTTACCGTCTCTGAAACCATCACTTTTTCATGAGGTTCATACTTACGCTTTGAAGTACTTAGTTCCTTGAAGAACTTTGGAGATGCTGGCATGTTCCTGATCACCTCAAGCAATGGTAAGTTCACATTAACCTTAGATAAAATATCATAAATTTCAGAATATGACTTATCCATTTTGGCTTTCTTTAGACGGCCTGGAAAAGGAACCGGCGGCACATATGGTGGAGGAGAGTTGTGATAAACCTCCGGAACTGAATTTGCTCTCTTTCCATGCTCAGAAGCAGATGTGGCCGGTGGTGGCCCTTTCGAGCGTTCCTCCGTTTCAACTTCCTCACTTGCATCATCATTACACTCATCAACAACTTTAGCATTAATCTTATTATCAATAATTTTACCGGAACGAAGAACTGTAACTGCTTTCACTTGCTCAGGTTGGCTTGGGAATTTGCCTGGGACATGGGCTCGTACCGCATCAGCAAGTTGTCCCACTTGAACTTCTAACTTCCCAACGGATGCTGCAACATTCTTTAGTACCGCGTCATGTTGAGCAATGGTTGAATCTTGTTTTTCCATCTTTGAATCTATTTTCTGCATAAAAGCTAACATAGTCGCTTCCAAAGACGACTTAACAGGTGGGTTAGACTGATTAGCAGTAGGCATACTAGCATTAGCAGTATTTTTCCATGAAAAATTCGGATGCTCCCTCCAACCAGGATTGTAAGTATTTGCATAAGGGTCAAATCTAGGTCTCGGGTTATACGCATTCATCAAATTAGCTTGCTCTTGCACATATTCAGGAAATTCACTACCAGAAGGACATGAATCAAACCTATGACCAACAATATTGCAAATTGAATAAACCTCAACCGGTTTTGCTTGTGTGGACATCATCGCGTCTATCTTCTTGTTAAGAGTTGCAATCTGCCTTGCCATGTCATCATTCTGGTTCAGCTCATAGATGCCTCTCGCCTTATTCCTCGTGTCCCTCTGCTGCGAGTTTGATCCTAGCATCTCATAGATTTCATATGCCTCCGGTGGTGTCCTTTTGAACATCGCTCCACCTGCAGCATTATCTGCCATAGTCTGACAAGAAAGATTTAGTCCATCATAAAAATATTGCATCTGATTTTCTAAAGAATAATTATGATGTGGACATTGCATCAAAAGCATTTTAAATCTATCCCATGCTTCATGGAATGGTTCTCCATCAGATTGCTGAAAATTTGGAATTTGCCTTCTCAAGTTAGTAGTCATGGCATGAGAATAAAATTTACTAACAAACTTGTTATAAATTGCATCCCATGTAGTGAGTGATCCAGGAGGCAACGACATCAACCATCTCTTCGCTTTATCCTTCAAGGTGTAAGGAAAACATCGCATCCTCAATTGATCTTCAGTAATGCCACCTAGAGGAAAAGTCTGAATAGTAGCATAATAATCTTTCATAAAAGTTAGTGCATCCTCAGAAGGTAAACCATGAAATTCAGGAAGCATAGAAAAATGTAGGATTTTAAGTTCATAATTTCTAGCCTCTGCAGGTAATGCAATGCACGAAGGTGAGGTAGAAATAGTAGGCCTCGCGTACTCCTCCAAAGGACGTAAATTCTTATTGAGCGCCATCTCCTCATGTTCCTCCTCTTGAACTCCTAGATCTGATGTGGACAGGCTGTCTTTGTTAGATTTCTTCTTCCAACTAATTTGATCTACTTTATCGTTCAAGGGCAACAACTTTTCTTTCCGTGATCGGCGACCTTGCATTCACTACAAATAAACTCTAATCAAATCCCCGGCAACGGCGCCAAAAACTTGATGAATAAATTTTATATCTCGCAAGTATACGAATCGGTGCAATCAGTATAGTAGCAAGACGAGTATCGTACCCACAGAGATTTGTAGAGATTAATAGAGTAAAATGCTAAAGAACAGAAAAGAAAGAAAATATGGAAGAGAAAAGAAGAAATATGAAGTCTCGAAAATAGATGACCTAATGATGAAATAAGAAAACGATAGAAATATGATGGATGAATACTAAGGTTCCGATTTCACCATAACGTCCTCATTCTATGCATTGAATCAATCAAGATCTCAGTTTAATTCCAAGGGCTCGTTCTTCCGGTATGATGATCCGTTCGGCCGCGGTCTTCACCAAGTACCCCCAATTAACCCTAGTTAATGAACCCATAACTAAGTGTTAACCAAGAATACATTAAGCTCTGAAGAACAATTATGAACCAAGAATACTCTTAGCTTGAACCCGGCCTCGACATAAACTCATTCATTCATAGATCCTGCAAGATTAGGGAATGAACCCTCGCCCAATCTTACATAAAACAATATATAATACTTTTATTGGCCAGATAAAGGTATTTAAGATCTCAGTTAAAATAATGAATAAATCAAGGAAAATAAACTGATAAAATAATCATGATCCAATAACATAGAATGATTCAGTTAGGGCTACATCGGTACCATAGAAAAGAAACTAGCCACTCATGTTCACCATGAGGGCAACAAAACTAATGGAGAAATAAAGAAGAAATAAGAAAAGAAAACCAAGCCTGGAACCCTTCTCTTCGCCTCCAAATGCTGCCAAAAAGTCCTCCAAAAGTCCCCCATTGATAACCCTAAGTATCCTATTTATAGGCCTAAACTCGGGTTAAATCAAAACCGTTGATTTAATTTACTGGAAACGTCCGATCGATCCTCCTCGGGATGTTGGATCGATCGGTCTTATTGAGATCTCCAACTTCTATTTACGCCCGAGCCCGATCGATCGGACTAAGGGAGTTGGATCGATCGACTTCGTAAAAATTCTTCATCTCTGGCTCTTCCCGAGTTCGATCGATGGTCCGATCGATCGAATTGTGTTCCTCTAAAAAGCATACGTTCTGTCACCCTTTAATTCCCAAGTCCGATCGATCGAATTAAGAGTGTTGGATCGATCGGTTGAGTAAAAATCAGCTGTTTTTGGCTTTTTCCGAGTCCGATCGATCGGACCATTGGTGTCGGATCGATCGGACCCCATAAGAGCGATGGAGGGATCGATCGGATGTGTTGTGGCTGAAAAACACATGTTCTGTCATGTTTTTGCGTGGTCCGATCGATCGGACCTTCGCTCGGACTTCCAGCTTATTTCCCTTTCTGCCATTCAGACTGCGCATCGGTACTGAAATTGCCGTAACTTCCTCTACGAAACTCGGAATCACGAACCGTAAAATTCTCCAGAATCTAGACTTCAAGAGCTTTCCAACCATATATGGCACATCCTCTGGTTCTTCATGAGCAGGTATAGATAAATCTTTAAAGTTGATCCATGCACTCTTTTCAGCTTCTTTTCTCCTTTTTCCTGCATTTTCCAAACAACTATGTGAAGCAACATATAGATATAAAAATAGGCATAAAGATGTTGATTAAAGATAATAATCTAGTAATTGAGATGGTTATAAGGCTATTTAGAGTGCACTTTCATGCACTTATCAGGTCGCGACACAAGTCGTCGATCTGCGGCATCGAATACCTGTTCCTCACCCTCACCTTGTTGAGCCGCATGTAGTCTATCCAAAGTCGAAGAGTACGATCCTTCTTCATTGCGAACAACACTGGCGCCCCCAAGGGAGATATGCTGGGATGGATGAAGCCTCTACTGGTCAGCTCGTCCAACTGGGTCCTCACTCGCTCTGCTCTGCTAGTGCCATCCTGAAAGCTGGAAGAGAGATCGGTGCGGTACCTGGTATTAGGTCGATCTCAAAATCGACCTCTTTGGACGGTGGAAGCCCCGACAACACCTCGAGAAACACGTCTGCAAAGTCACACACGATCATGGGAATACTGCTCTGTTGCACTCCCTCAGAACCAAGCAGGGACAGGATGGCCAACAAGGCTGAAAGCTTTCTGCCACGCCTTTCCACACTACAAGCAAAGGAATTGGCTGAGAACCGATCCCCCAACAACATAAACCGTGTCCCGTCGGGTGTCCAAGCGACCACCCTCCGGCGATCATAGCTGATGACGGCTCGGTATGCTGCAAACCAGTCTATACCGAGTGTCACGTCAAAGCCTGCCATGTCTAGCACCCGCAGGTCTAGAGAGACACGGAGGCCTCCAACCTCCAATGAACACAATTGGCAGACCCGATCTACCCTGACTGACCCGCCGATCGGGGAGTCCACTGATTATGCCACCTCTAGCAAACCCGTATCTAATCCTAGTGATGCCACACACATGCTAGCAGTATAGGAATGAGACGCCCCAGAATCTATCAGTACATCTACTAAAGAACTGGAAAGCTGAAAGATACCTCTGAGTACTAATGGCTCTGCCGCGGCTTGCTGGTACAGCTGTGGTGGCTGGTACAGCTGCTCGGTGTCTGGTTGCTCACGCTTCAGGAGGGCAAACACAAGCCCTCATCGGCCGCCTCCACCTCTGGAGCGACTCGGTCCAGCCCCTGATCCGCGCTGTCACGCCTCGACCCAGAAAACCCATCCGGGCCGGGACATGAGGGTCCTAAACTCTAAAAATCAAACGGCGAGAGCCTCCCCTGTAAACATCACTTTTAAACCTGGTGCACGATTATAATATTCACAATTAATTTAAACTATCCTATCATCAAATCATAAAACAAATTAACTACTACAATACTCAATTAACTTTAACAAAAGATACAATAATGGTTCAAGTCCTCTAAGTACAGCAATCTCTGATCAATTTACATCAAATTGAAATAGAAATACATTTCTCCTTCATATTACAACTCATACATTCAAGTCTGTACATCAATTGAATAAGATAAAGTGATGATGTCCTCGATCTCACGCGCCACCAAGGGGAGTGTCGCCTCCAAGCTGCAACTACCTGAAAAAGAAGGAACTGCATCGACCTGCATCGCCGATGCAGCCCAGGTAGGAGTGAGCAACAAAGCTCAGTAGGGTTCTACGCTATTCTACGTCACACTAAAGGGAGGAAAACAACAACTGTGTTGTCTCTCCGCCTAAGTCTAAGGAATGCCAAGGGTCTCATAACCCTATCGATGTCCCAAGGGCTCCCGTCATGAACCTCTCTCTTGAACATGTTACCAAGATCACCCTAAGCACCAACAGGGGAACAGTACCATGCGGGATCACCCTTACCCAAGAACTAACGAGAGAAAATAGAGACTGCGAGCTCCTGTCCAGGTACCACCCTACCTAGTCATACCATCTCCAGCGGGGACACACATGTCAGGGAACGCATCGACATCCATCCTTAGCACTTGACCTTGGAGAAACAACACGACCTCTAAACCTCAACCACAATATTCCAATCCGACTACCTAATAATCTGATGAATAAATTTTATATCTCGCAAGTATACGAATCGGTGCAATCAGTATAGTAGCAAGACGAGTATCGTACCCACAGAGATTTGTAGAGATTAATAGAGTAAAATGCTAAAGAACAGAAAAGAAAGAAAATATGGAAGAGAAAAGAAGAAATATGAAGTCTCGAAAATAGATGACCTAATAATCAAATAAGAAAACGATAGAAATATGATGGATGAATACTAAGGTTCCGATTTCACCATAACATCCTCATTCTATGCATTGAATCAATCAAGATCTCAGTTTAATTCCAAGGGCTCGTTCTTCCGGTATGATGATCCGTTCGGCCGCGGTCTTCACCAAGTACCCCCAATTAACCCTAGTTAATGAACCCATAACTAAGTGTTAACCAAGAATCCATTAAGCTCTGAAGAACAATTATGAACCAAGAATACTCTTAGCTTGAACCCGGCCTCGACATAAACTCATTCATTCATAGATCCTGCAAGATTAGGGAATGAACCCTCGCCCAATCTTACATAAAACAATATATAATACTTTTATTGGCCAGATAAAGGTATTTAAGATCTCAGTTAAAATAATGAATAAATCAAGAAAAATAAACTGATAAAATAATCATGATCCAATAACATAGAATGATTCAGTTAGGGCTACATCGGTACCTTAGAAAAGAAACTAGCCACTCATGTTCACCATGAGGGCAACAAAACTAATGAAGAAATAAAGAAGAAATAAGAAAAGAAAACCAAGCCTGGAACCCTTCTCTTCGCCTCCAAACGCTGCCAAAAATTCCTCCTCAAAAGTCCACCTTTGATAACCCTAAGTATCCTATTTATAGGCCTAAACTCGGGTTAAATCAAAACCGTTGATTTAATTCACTGGAAACGTCCGATCGATCCTCCTCGGGATGTTGGATCGATCGGTCTCATTGAGATCTCCCACTTCTATTTACGCCCGAGCCCGATCGATCGGACTAAGGAGTCGGATTGATCGACTTCGTAAAAATTCTTCATCTCTGGCTCTTCCCGAGTTCGATCGATGGTCCGATCGATCGAATTGTGTTCCTCTAAAAAGCATACGTTCTGTCACCCTTTAATTCCCAAGTCCGATCGATCGAATTATGAGTGTTGGATCGATCGGTTGAGTAAAAATCCGATGTTTTTGACTTTTCCCGAGTCCGATCGATCGGACCATTGGTGTCGGATCGATCGGACCCCATAAGAGCGATGGAGGGATCGATCGGATGTGTTGTGGCTGAAAAACACATGTTCTGTCACGTTTTTACGTGGTCCGATCGATCGGACCTTCGCTCGGACTTCCAGCTTATTTACTGTGCTGCCATTCAGACTGCGCCATCGGTACTAAAATTGCCATAACTTCCTCTAGGAAACTCGGAATCACGAACCGTAAAATTCTCCAGAATCTAGACTTCAAGAGATTTCCAACCATATATGGCACATAATCTGATTCTTCATGAGCAGGTACAGATTAATCTTTAAAGTTGATCCATGCACTCTTTTCAGACTCTTTTCAGCTTCTTTTCTCCTTTTTCCTGCATTTTCCAAACAACTATGTGAAGCAACATATAGATATAAAAATAGGAATAAAGATGTTGATTAAAGATAATAATCTAGCAATTGAGATGGTTATAAGGCTATTTAGAGTGCACTTTCATGCACTCATCATAATCCTCGAATCATATCAAACATAATCATTGATGACAATCACGTCATAATCCTCGACTACCCCAAACCCCGGTCCTAGGGCTAGATCCGGGCTACCCAAGAACCCCGGATCAACGATCGAATCCATCGCCTACCACCTAGCCTTAATGCTTCTAATGCAAGCAAATGCATGCAATGCTCACGCGCATAGAGATACAGAAATATAAGCATGCAACAGTATGAAATACATAATACAAGGCTAGGCATAGCCTACGGCTCGTCAAGGGGTAAACATGCATAAAGTAGATAAAGGTTCAAACCACAATAATCCAATATTATAACGGCGCCCACGGGCCGTAAACAAGCAACAACACATTCAATAGAAATTTCGACATTACGACTACGTCCACAGCCGTCAACTGCAATTTCTACAACGGGGATGCAACCCCGGCCACACAATCACACAACACGCCACAATTACAAATTAACACAAGTGGCGCACCAGCGGCCCGTTCAATTATCTAACCATCCCAAGGGGCATGAATCCTTTGGTTCAACCACAAGCCCCACACAGGATTAAGCAAATATAAAGCATGCAATCTATATATATAACATGGCATGATTATTTAATTAAAATCTAACTAAGCAGGAATAGTTAACTAGTTAAACCGACAAACCGATATCAAGGGTTCAAACACCCCAAACCTATCAAATCTAGCTTGTCAATCCTAGATGTTATTAAGAACATCAATTAAGGGCATTAGGTGAATTAAGCATGTATCTCGAAGGATTAAATACGATAAAACATCGAAAATCCATTAAGAAGCTAAATTCCGGATTTCTACAGTAAACCCTAGTTAGAGGCGATGAAATCTTATCAATTCGACGTCCAAACGACGTCGAATTGGAAATTAAACTTGGGCAAATGTATATTAGCATACCAGGAACATGCAGTCCAAGAATTGGATTAATCTAATGGCTAATCTTCCCGGAATTCACTAATCAATTCACTAATTTCGGTCTCGCCGCAGATCCAAAGCATAATCACCATAAATCGTAGAAAACTCCGAAAATTATGAAATCAGTGGCAAATGAAAGTAGATTCGAAGATCTACAACTCTCGTGTTGATGATCAAACGAGATCATGCACGTACGAGCCACGATCTGAGCTTGAACGGCTTAGCTCGCAGAAAAACAGAGCTTCAATAAAATCCGGGAAAAACATGTATAAATCCAGCTTAAATCCGAGATAAAATCCTACCAAGCTTAGATCAGTTGTTAAGCATGCTTAGAGGGACTAATTAACACACATAAGACAATAGATCAAACAATCAAACCCTAGATCTAACTCAATCCAAAGATCTAGGTAGAAACCCTAGCTTAAATGCCAATCCAATCTTCATTCCTTGCCAATCCGCCGTCCCACGTCGCCGCCACCGCCCCCAGCTCATCGGAGAGCCACCGGAGTCCTCCCATAGCCGCAGCCGTCGCCGGAGAAGGAAGAGGGCTGCCGCGGAAGAGAGAGAGGGGAGGAAGGAGGAGGAGGAGGGGACCTCGTCGCCACCTCCAGGGCGCCGGGGAAGGGATTGGGTCGCCGCGGGAGAGAGGGAGGAGTGTCGCGGGAGAGAGAAGGGAAGGAAGGAGGAGGGGCTTGGGCACGGGGAAGCAGGGAAGGAAGAGAAGGAAAAGAAAAGGAAAGGAAAAGAAAAGGAAAGGAAAAGAAAGAGAGAAGGAAAGAGAGAGAAAGTAAGTAGGAGAGAGAAAAGAGCTAAGCCACTTTCAGACGAGCCAACTGATCGGACTGGATCCGAATTGGCTCCAAGTCGCGATCTCATCCGGATCTGACGATCGCGAACGCTCCTACTAGATCTATTCAATCACGTACATCAATTAAGGCTGTGTGTGCACTACGCGAGTGTGAAACCGACCGCCAAGACGCAATTTACCAAATTGCCCTTGGAGTCCAAAAGCAGCGATACGATCAACCGATCGCGAACCAAGGCCAACCAAGCCAAACCACAAAACCAGACCCTCGACCTACCGAGGTCGGACCGGGTTGGAGGAACGGGTCCTCACACGCGCCCACCACTGCTCCCTTGTCAAGCACTAGACCCTCCGCCTCTACTGCCATGCGGCATAGCGTCTCGCGCTCCTCGCAGGTGATAGTCTCTATGAAAGTGTCCCAGCTGCCCGCACTGGAAGAACGTGATTGACGCGCCATCAGGCCGCTGACCTTGGCCTCCCCCTAATGAAGCCTGCACAAACGGCCCGGTCGTCAGGAGAAACTGGCCCGCTGAACTCTACAGCTGTGGCTGAAACTGTTGTGGGCGGCGTGACTGATGCTGAAAGGGTCGCGGGCGCTATTGCTGCCCTTTGCTGAATCACCCTCTGCCCTGGTGTCACGCCCCAGCCCAGAAAACCCATCCGGACCGGGACATGAGGGGGGTTCCTACATCTACTAACATCAAATCGGCGAAAACAGTTACAATAAACAAACAGAGGACAGAAGTAAATCTAACATCTATTATTTCAAAAACTGTACATACATCAGAGTTATATCAAAATTTACATATAACAGTCCTCAAATACAAAAGATATTATAAACCTCAAAAAGCTACATCATCGGTAGTCTCCCGAAAAACACAGCAGAAGCCCTTTTGACCCTCAAGCATGACCTGACGTCATCGCGCCGCCACAAGACGAATAACTAGGGGCCACAACAGAAGAGATGGTACCTACACCTGCAAATACCGCAGCCCAGGTAGGAATGAGCAAAAGCTCAGCAGGGTTCTACTCTACGACATACACAAGGAAGGCAACAACAACTGTACTAACTCTGTGCCAAGTACTGAGGCCTGCCCAGGGACCCCATAAATCCCGTCAATAACCCGAAGGGTACCTGTCCAAAGTACGTCCCTCCGACAACCACTGTTCAAAGACGGACCACCTCCGACAATCCCTGACACAGGGTGGACATGACGATACCAGTAGGACACCCCGTCAATAACCCGAAGGGTACCTGTCCAAAGTACGTCCCTCCGACAGCCACTGTTCAAGGACAGACCACCTCCGATAATCCCTGACACAGGGTGGACATGACGATACCAGTAGGACACCCCTCTCCAAGCAGGACCTCCACACTTGGCGGAACAACCGTGGTTATGACAACCATCTCTCAGCACTCAAAGCAACAGATTATCAGTGCTACAGTGAACCTTAGACCTCGCTACCCAGCCTCGAGACGGCGACCCACAGATCACCCACATCTTAACCATTGCAACTAAAAGCACAACAGAGAATGCATGCAACAGTATGACAAAACATCATATAAGTCCTACTTGATCGTTGCAGCGGTACTACCAACCGCTGCCAGCCGATCCGCAGCAGGTCCAGACATTACGACGGTATCACGACCGTCAACTGCGAACTCCTGCAACGGGAAGCAACCCCGAAAACCACTGATGAACAGTAAAATATAATATTATAATCTGAACATATAATATTATATTTAACACACCAAAACATTCTCTACCTAGAGCTAATTGACCCCGTTGATCCGACATCTACACGACGTCAGATTTGAGATCCAACTTAGACTCTAGTAGATCTATATGCCGGGATCAACATATCCAAAATCCAGAAACATCCAACGGCTAGATTAACGGGAAAACACTAATCAAAACCGCTAATCAAACTAACTTACCAATTACTTGCTGCAACGCAGCCCTACAGTAATAAATTCATAACAACTCGTACGAAAATCAGAAAATTATGAAATCAGTTGAGTTTGAGAGTAGATTCAAAGATCTACAACTCTTATGTTCATCACAACCCAAGAACATGCACGTACTGGTCGGACAACTCGCCGCAAGCCGGCTGTTCTTCAAGAACAGCAGAAACCGGAAAAATCCGAGATTAAACATGCATAAATCCTACTAAAATCTCAACCAAAGTTCATGAAACTTAAACCAGAAATTATACTAAGCAACATGCATCCAACAACACAAATACAGCAAGATCTAATGGCTAGATTAAGAGAAACCCATTAAACTAACTCAGGTAGGTAGAAACCTACCGGAAACGCAATCCTTGGTTGATCCCCCGCAAACCAGTAACCAACCCAGCTCCAAACCACGCCAGGGATCTTCCTCACGCCCCCACGGTTCCAACGAGCCTTCAAACGCTCAAAACGGTGGCCGGAGGAGGGAGAACGGTGGAGAAGAAGGAGTTGTCGGAAAACAGGGGAAGAAACAGAGCTCGCGGGAAGAAGAAAGAAGAAGGAGAAGGAGAGGAAGAAAAGAGGAGGAAAAGATAGGGGAAAGCCGGGAAAGGAGGGGAAAAGGGGGAGGAGAGGAGGGGAAGTCTCCTCTCCCTCTGACAGAGGAGAGCGACGGCCGACGGTGGTCGTCCTCTCAAAAAAACCACCGACTCACTTTCTGCACTATGAGATCGATCTGACATGTTCTATGAGATCGATCCCCATAACATGTCCGATCGATCTCGTTCGTCCAGAAAGCCAAGCTTGGGCTAAAACACAAGCCCAAGCCTAGATCTTTCGATCTCGGGTCCACCTAACCATTCTATTCAAACTCATACACCAAAACAAGGTCGGTATGTGCACACGCGGGTGTGAAACAAACCGACAATGCGTAATTTACCAAATTGCCCTTGTGGTCAACAGTGAGCTACAGGAATAGAGGGACATGTCCTCACACCTGGGGTCTCTGCGATGTGCTGGTATAGAATGCCGGTGGAACTACCCGGCATCTCTTGTCCTGTAACAGCGCCTCCACTACTAAGGCGTACTTCAGAACTACTGCGTACGTCTGGAAGCAGTGGGAACAAGTCTGTCGTCTGATCTCTAGTCGGAGTCCCTACTCAAACCGCCATGCCCTGGCTGTCGGATCTCCTTCCACTGCCCCCGTAAAACAGACCAGATGTGTGAACCGGGTGGCATACTGCTGAACAGAGCGAGTACCCTACAGAAGGGACTGGTACTCACGGGACAGAGCATCACATGTACTCTCCGGGAAGTACGCGTCCAAGAACAACGCCTTGAACTCCTCCCATAGCTGCTCTCCTCCATCACCGGTGTGCTGGGCGGTGATGCACCACCAGTCAAGGGCGTCCCCGTCGAACTGAAACACCGCGAGGGTGACCTGGGTCCGGTCATCCTCGATGAAGAGAGCATTCAGGACGCATGTGACTCCCATGAGCCAGCCGTCCGCTGTAGTCGGATCTCCAGTCTCACCACTGAACCTAGGCGGGTTCAACAGCTGAAAATCCATCATGACCGCCGCAGCGGTCCGCCTATCGACAGGAGCGAGGACCCTCTCCTCGGCGAGAAAGACCTTCTCCTGTGCGACCGAAACCATCACTGGTGATGGCGAAGCCCGCCTAGCTCGAACCGCCCTGACAGGAACCTCCATGCTCGGTCGGGCGGATCGATGATATCGCTCAAATGTGTCACAACACAACGGTCGTGGTGCAGTACATCATAAGAGAGGTCGAACCCATAGAGAGACAAGCAGAAAGGATCCAGAAACACAAATAACAATATATTGAAAACAATCAATAGCTTAAGAGCTAACTAAACTAAATTAGATCAAAGGATTTAATTATAATGTAAGGTTAACTAAAGATATCAGGATTTTGATAAGGCTAGGCATCGGGAATCACTTCACTCGAACTTATGTTATTCTTCTACCAATTGTTCATTCAATACTCAGTTAAGGGATTCACATCCCAATCACCTTAACCGGAAGATATGAAACTATGAATCTAACACAATATATAAATGTCTCTTCCTACGATTGATTCTTCCTTATTATAGTTCTAACTTCATCCAACCCAAACCTAAGAATATATGATACCGGCTGTCACTACAGGTAACGTATAGCAAAAGTTCATCGGGACAAAGCCCTAACTCTATCTTACCAAATCTCTAAGAATACACAATACCAACTCTCACAATCGGCAATATATAGCAAAGATTTCATGAGTTAAAGTAGGTAAACAATAGATATAATCCTTGAAGATTCAATACATAGAAAAGAGTTTAACAATAAAGATTAAAACTATGAACCATGATGAAGAAGAAACCCTAATCCTCGCTAGATCATCCGTCCGCCATGCCCACGGCTTACCCGACCATGGATGGAGATTTCTTCATCTTATTTCTTGCTTTTCTCCCCTCCAAAGCTCTGTACAACACCCTTAGAACCAACCAAATTTCGGATTAAATAAGCATATACATAGGGGAACTCCCGAAATTAGGGTTTTGGTTGAGTTGGACTTCTGGTGCAACTCAAATTTCCTGAATTAATCCTAGCAGCCCTATTCCGGTCGCAACTGGATCCAATCTAGCCAAAATTTGGAAACTTGCTCAACACTAAAGTTGTAGATTAGGAAGTCGTCTACCAGATCCCGAAGATTTCATAATATTCTGAGTTATATGAAATATTTGACGAATATTCTTCTCAGCTTCGACAGAATAGTTTTCCAGCTTGTCTAACTTCATCTACTCTTCCAATCTACTATCACACCATCCAGAATCTCATAAAATGTATAACAGAAAAGTTGTAGATCTCTGAACCTTTTATCACGTATTCCAATTTCAGAATATTTATACCTTCAGGTAATATTTTCTGAATATTTTCCTACCAGTCGACTAAACTGTATTTTTCCTCATTTTCTGTGTTCTGGGTCGCCCCGACTAAGATCGATCTTCCTAGGGAAGAGGATCGATCGTCTTGAAACTAGCTCTCTGTCAACTCTCTATCAACGTCTGAGCACAAAATAGATCGATCGTATTTGGGATCAGATCGATCTTCTTCTTCCGTAGCTGCTTACTACTGCACCTCTCGTACTAAAAATAGCATATCTTCCTCTACGAAATTCCAAATCACTAACCATAAAAACTCTTGGAAACTAGACTTCCATAGCTTTCCAACCATATATGGCACATCATCTGGTTTGTTTCGAGAAGGTACAGTTTTGGTGTTAAAGACCCATCGTTTTGCTTCAATTTCCTACATAATACAAATAACTCTGTGAAGCAATATATACGGACGCAATCATCTACATAAATTATGAAAACTCGGTAAATAAGCTGCTTTTAGTCATGTTCATAGTGTACTTTCATGCACTCGTCAATCGACCGGGTCGAGCCCCACCCTAACCAACAACCGAAGGCTGGCCTCGAGCTCCCGATATCTATACAATCACCAACGACAAATGAGCGTCCACTCGTCAAAAGCGGCAAAACAAACAACATGGTGCTAAAGCAAAAAATCACAATACATCACAAGAAGAGCATGCACGGATGTTCTAGACATAGAACTATACCATCCCACGCTCAATCTCAACCGAATCCTGATCCTATCCTTGGGACCTACAACCTAAGCTCAGATACCAAGTTGTCGCGCCCCGACCCGCGAAAGCCTAACCTATCCGGGGGGATGCGAACCGGAACCTAACTAACTGCAGAAATTTTGGTGAGAGTTCCCTCTAATCTACTGGTTTCTCTAAGCATTCATTAAACATAGTCAATTAACAATTCTAAAATCAACAGAAATCTCAAGATTAAAAATTACAAATCGAAACTGATACAAGTTAATCGCTCGCGAACGTGTCGTTAAAACGTTGCAAACTCAATCAAATATTAAATTTATAATCCTTATTCAATCACTAAACTACTAGGTAGAAATAGCGGTTAAGTCGGGAATCGATACACAGGGAAAACGTTGGAAACTGAAATCAATTCTCAAAACTCTAAAACTAAGGAAAAGAATCAAAGATAGGATAGAGTTATCTAAACTAATAAAGAAAAGAAATAAAAGGTTGATCAATTTGAATCAATGGTGTAGTTACTTAGGAATTACTCAATCCGCCCTAGTTTCATTATTAGTCTTCTCTAGTTATCATCTTGTTCCCTTCTCTCAACATTATGGATCATATGGTTACAAGCTCACATGAATCCCTAAAAGAAAGTTAATGTTTCCAACGGCATAACCTATCTTTGCTTGGCATAGATTGTCTTTGGTTCTACGATTACTTTAAATTAAACTACTCCTAATGACCTTGGCACAACCTATCTTCGTGTAGCATAGCTTATCTCAAAGGCAAACCAATAACTTCATGAAAACCATCTCATAAATCTCTACAATCAATCACAGAAATCAGGTAGGACTGAAAATACGTCAAGGGAATTCTATTCTTTCAACTCTATTAACAATAAAACCATATTTATGAGATCATGCATCGAGAAGTTCACAAGAATCCAACTAAAGAAAAACCAAAACTACACTAGGGTTTCATGAATAATCCTAAGTACAATAATTAGTAACTCATCTTTTGGATGAAAACCATCGGGTTAGAATAAGGAGCTGTCATCATCCACATACTCTCCGTCTTCTTCTTCCTCCTCCAAAGATTGTCAAAAAGATGCTTATTTTCGGCCAGCCAACACCTTCTTATAGGTGTATTCCCGGAATTAGGGTTATGGGTTGAGTTGGACCTCTAGTGCAACTCGGATTTCCTGGTTTAATTCTGACAGCCTCTTCCGGTCGCGACTGGGTTCAACTCGTCCGAAATTTGGAAATGAGCTCAACATGCAAGATGTAGATTAGGAAGCCTTCTGTCCTGTCCCGAAGATTTGACATTATTTGGACTTATGTGGAATATTTGGTGAATATTCTCCTGAGCATCGACGGACCAGTTTCCCAGCATCTGTTTATCTTCATATTCTTGAACACTGCTATTAATTTGTCCAGAATCTCGTAAAGTGTCCAACATAAAAGTTGTTCATCTTAAAGTCTTCTATAAGTTCTCCAAATTTCAGGAATTTAAGATTTATCTGGAGAATGTGATGAATTCTTTTCAAACTGACAGCCGAGCGGCGTAATTTCCACATATTAGTCTTTTTCTTTATTTTCTAACTTGAATCTTCATCAAACCTGAAATTAATTAACAAACTATCAAATACAAATACTCTCGGGCTAACAAATGTAAATTAAGGGGTTTAAGTATGAATATTTAGTGACTCATCACAAGTCTACAAAACTTCGAAGAGGGGAAATCAAGTACAAACATTTATACACTCCCGTAGGAGGCTAGCTATACAAGGGTTCTGAAGACAGAAAGATCACCGCTCCTCAAACTCTGCCAAGCATCGCCGTGTCGCCAACCAACTGCCCGGTAGGGGTCACCGAAGAGGAGCTAACGGCTGCACCTGCAAAACGCAGCCCGGGTAGGAATGAGCAACTAAGCTCAGCAGGGAAACTACACTATGACTCACAAAAGGAAGAGGAAAATGCAAAAGTGTCGCCCTCTAGCAAGTCTTGGTGTACATAGGGGCCCCATAACCCCACCGTGTGTCCCTGAGGGGCCTCAACCATGGTCTTCCAGCCGAGCTAGTCACATACTGGGTCACCCTCAGCGAGGCAGGAAACCAACACTGCCATCTCACAAGCAGGAAACCAGCACTGCTACGCAGGAATACAATACCGCTGAGTAGGCACACCCTCTACTCAAGAGACAAGAAAACCGGACACCGGCTACACCTCAGAACCCGGCTCGAGGCTGACACGACCTTTAAATCATCGATCAACAAGTGTTCTAGTCATCAGGCCTATCATCGAATTCGACTAAGTACAACCATTCAAACCTAGACCAAGCTACCCAACCACGGTCCTAAGGCTAATATGAACTTCCAAGCCCTTGGGATGGCGATACCATAGATCGCCCACGCCCTAACTTTATGCAGCTAATGCACAATCAGATGCATGCTATGAACATACATAGAAAAGCACATAAGCATGCAACATATGTGATGATAATAAACATGGTCTGGGCCCGGGGTGGTGAACAGGTAATACAGGCCAAGGAACTGCTGCAATGGTAACCCCATCAACTGTAGTCAGTCCACAAAAGAACAACATGTTACAGGGAGCAACCCCCAGCAAACACGGCTAACAGTACAACATGTTGATCCTAACCTTATTTTGATGATGCCAACATACATTAAATGATAAAATATATGTTTAATATTTATTATCTCTTTAATTCGAAGTCTAAAATTCAATATTTGATGAGTTTATGTACTGACGGTCGATGCATGGATCGACCGTGGGAATGCGACGGTCGATCCATGGATCGACCGCGGACGATGCACCATACTTGACAAAATGAAATGTTGCACCTGCGAAGCCATTTTCTTGACAGAGCCTGATGGTCGATGCAATGGTCGATGGTGAGGTTGATCGATCCTTCCTCAAGAAAGATCGATAATGTTGGGTTCTCTGGCGAATCGGAGAAGGAGAATACCGCCGAAAAACGCTATCAAATCCCACAAAACCCTGGGATCTAGTAGTACGAAGGACCGCGAGTTCACAATTGGTATTTGCATCGAAAACCAACAAGCATGCAAAGAGATTTACTCAAAAGAAACACAGACAAGCTCAAAACTCACAAAAAAATGGAAAGACAAGTAGGTAGCATCCCTACCTATACTAGAGCAACTTCAATCCTAGCTGCTAAGCCAAAGATCACCCTCAACCTCTTCCAAATCCAACCGGATCTGAGCTCAAAAACGGCGGATTTCAAAAGAGATTAAAGAAGGAGGTCACGTTCGTTTTATAGACGGATGAACCGACTTATGAATGATCGATCATCCTCATCGATCCTTCATAACAATGCAGTTTGACTTTCTGGCACTAAATGATCGATCCTTCTAGCAAGGAATGATCGATCATTTTGGTACAAAAAGCTAGACTTGGGCTAGAACACAAGCCCAAGCCCGGATCTTTCGATCCCGGGTCCAACTAAACATTCTAAACAAACATTAACACAAATACGGTTAGTGCGTGCACACGCTGGTGTGAAACAAACCGACAAGGCATAATTTACCTAATTTCCCTTGCGCCCTAAGAAACAATACGATCCACCGGATCACGTGCTCGACGCAAAACAAGCAAGCGAGCCACGGGCCCGACCCAAATGGTCGACCCTGGAGTAGAGGGACAGGTCCTCAAACTACCCCTATGATAGAATTGTTCAAATTAGTTGTGAAAATTGTTATATTAATGCGCCAGAGATGATTGAATAGGTTTAGGTCCCTCACGTCCCGCCCCGGATGGGTTTTCTAGGTCGGGGAGTGATAGTGTTTGCCTATGGGTGCCATCTCTCGACAAATGATGGCATCAGAGCATTGCTAATTGTGTTGTACGAACAATCCATCAGATGGCTAGACCAGTAGCCTGCACAGCTTGTTGAAAGTCTCGCCTACCAATGTCGTCTCATTTTTTGGTTGATAGCCAATGTATGTAGATCTTAAGTGGTTCACATTTTTGCATTGAAAAAATGGGGAAAAATGGACATATCGATTGGTCAAACATGATAAGATATAAACAATGAAGTGAGCTTTGTATACCTCTCCGGCCCATATACGGTAGGCGACGTGTGTTTTGAACTCGATCAAAACAGTTCGGTCAATAGGGCCACCAAGGATAGGTCCATCATCGCCTGGCATCTCTTCCTCTTGAATAGGCTACTCACTCTCCTCCAGGATGTCATCAGGGTCCTCTCTCCTACTCCCGGCCAAGGCCGTCGGCCGTTCACCTAGGGCCGTGGAAGATGACGAGGCCTCGGCATGTTGTTTCTCCCATGGACGAACCATTTTGCTATTTCAAAAATAAAATGCAAAGATTAGTAGTAAATAGTACAACAACAATAACACATCGGTAGTAAATTACCGATGGGTAAATCATTGTATCGGCAGGAGACTATCGAAACAAACCACAAAGGAGTGATAACAAAGTACCGTACGGGAACTAAATCACCTGGCTATGAATGCAACGTTCCGTACCTTGGTACCAAAAAATTACACTCTCCTATCGATAGTACCAGGCTGATAGGTGTGCTTTGATATTAGTAGACTACTACTGATACTATCGAGTGAGGTTAAAACCACCGAACATATAGAAAGCGTTGATTTTTAATGAAAAATCCAACACATTAGGAGTAAGATCAAGGAAAAAACACACTATGCATCGAATGTGAGTGACAACGCATAAAAGGAAGGATTTGGCAAAGAATGGACTTAAAAAACTCACCCCAAAGCTTGTATTGAGACCGGTGTGTGATCAAGGTGTGAGTCTCCCGCGTCCGCTTTTGTCGTGGAAGGTGAGCGTCAATGAGGGCCAGAGGATGGTTTCGGTGGTGCAATCCAGTGGAAGTGGGGTGTTGTTCGAGAGAAGGGGGAGGTGGGGGTCAGGGGTAGTTTAGTTGTTTATGCTGTTATAGTGTGTGGGGTTAGTGTGGTATGGGGTTTGGGTTAGTGTGGTGTTGGGCTTTGATGGTAGTTTAAGGAGTAGTCTTTAGTATAGTGTGTTGAGCAAAAAATCATGTTTTGAAATTTAGGTTGCGGAGAATTGAGAAAATGTTGTGCGGATAGAACTACATTTGGTGTTTGGTGTTTGGTGTTTAGGCAAAGCATGTTACCACCCGGGGCATTTATACTGTTCATTCCGGCCCATCCAGAAACTACAAAACACAAAACAGCCCCGATTCCATGTGTCGGCACTGCCTTCATATTCCTCAGCCGCAACTGCAGGGAGACCAATGCGGCGATGAAGAAGAGCTGCTGCTGCCGCTCTTGCTCCGCCGCCTATAACAGCTCTTTCCTCCTCTTTATCTCCATCTCCGCCCTCCTCCGCCTCTCCGCCGCCCACGTTCACCTCCGCGGCCGCTCCTTTTCCTTCACCTTCATCGACGCCCCCGCCCGTTTCGGTATTCCCTCTCCCTCTCTCCTCTCCTCTCCTCTCCATCTCCTTTTCCTATACGTCTAGAAAATAATTTTTGCGACCGAAGCCCCAGTGTTGAGTCCTGAGTGAATTCTCTCAGCTGTTCCGGTGGATGAGTCGGGTGTGTGCGGGTCCCTTCGTGTAGCCGAGCCTATCCATGCTTGCGCTCCTCTCGGCAACAGAGGCGGCAACGAGACTAGGGGAGGCACGATGTTCGTGCTAATCGAGAGGGGAGCGTGCAGTTTCGAGATGAAGGTGCGGAATGCCCAGAAAGGGGGTTTCGCCGCTGCCATCGTCTACGACGACCAGGACAAAGGCAGCTTGTACTCTAGTCAGTTCCTCCAATCCACTATCCATTTCTCATTATTCTGCCTATGTATCGATCTATCTAGCTACGTATTATCACTTGATTGCATTGGGTGCTGTGCTAGTAAGATCCATTTTGGGAATCCTGCTGTTTGATGTCAAACTTATCTTCGACTTCGTAGTTTCTACTCACATACAGTGGGTATACATATATGTTGATAGAATGGGCGAGAAAAATTGCTTTACATGTGAATTTTGAGGAGGCTTGCGCTTCCGAATTTTCAGAAATTGATAGGCTCAATGTATCAGTGCGAGTCGAGTTACTTAACCCTCTAATGAAGTCTATTGATTGAATGAGAGTTTTCTCGACTGCCGAGAGCCTCCTAGTGTAACGTTCAAAGTTCTTTCTTGATTACTACTATTCTTATTTCAGATATTGAGTGAGTCTTGACAAGTTAGTTTGACTAACAAGGTGAAAATTTGGTCTACATAATCGGTATGTATAGGTCCTCACGTTCATCATTAACATTATCTGGATACAATTGCACTGATGGATTCTAGGTCTGATGTTTTTATTGGAAGACATTCACGTCATTAGGCCAGTTGGAATCCTCCCCATAAGAAAGACATTGTTTTTTTACTAGCAATGAACTAGTCTCATTATCTTGATCAAGGACAACTGAAGCACCTTCCTTCTCATATCTCCGACTAAATAGTGTGATGATCATAAATGAAGCTGCAGCATCTGAAGATGTTTGGATGAAACCACACTTCAGATCTGACTTCTATCCTGTCGAGCACAAGAACTTCTTATATTTTATAACCATCTGTAGTAACCTAGGCGTAGACTAAATTCAGACTGACAATTTGTTATCTTGCTAAGATGTATCTAGATGGTTTGCTTCCTAGACTGCTTACTTGGCTTTGGTGGCGCTCATTTTGTAGAAAGTCATATGGACTGTTATGACTGGATTGGAAACAGTGATTACAGCTACATTGCATGTCCATGTTTCAGTATTATAATTGGTTCAACAATATATTTTGTATGTTGGCGGATTAATTGTTTTGCCAAATAGGGCCTTTTAAAATGTTGTGTCAACCTCTGATATAATTTTGGTGTGGGTATTAGATGCTTTAGAATTCTAGTGATCATTCAGTTTTCGAAGTCATTGTACTGGTTTCATTGTAGGTAAGAACCATTTTTTCCCACATTCAGTATATCTGAGAATACCAAGGCAGCCATACCTATGCTATTACTATTTGCAATTATCATACATGACTACTTGTATGAACTTGAATAAATGATGCTTAATGCAGACAATAGTCTTAGCTACATATTGACCGTGAGGGTTGATGCCAATTCAATGACTACTTATTTGACTATTTAACCTTTCTCTTCATGTCTTCTGAAAACCTTAGAGTTATGCTCTATTCTCATATCATCTTGTTTGGATTGCGTGTGGATAATGATGGTTTCGATCCTTTTCATGTTTTTCTCCATTTTGTTTGAAAAAGCATGCATCTCTCTTCCGGCTCCACACTTAGGATTTATTTAACATACTCTCTACTTTCTGCAATCATCATCTTTTGTATCTGACCTAATGGGGAATTAAGTAGTGAATTGTCATATACCATATAGAAGTTGCAGTTAGGCCAGCAAAGGAATTTGATGCTCAGTGTTTCTGATCATAGTTTGCACTGAGATCCTCTGCAGTATCAGAATTCAGTTGTTGATTTTTTGAGGCATTGAAGGTTTTCCAAAAGAAGGGATCAAATGTACTTGATCTTGATTGGTATTTGTGTCTTTATGTAAGTTGTGCATTAGATTTTATCCACGGGAAGACTTTGTGGACAAGGTTAGAATAGAATCTTCCCATGAAAAGGAAATTATATTGATACTGAACACTTTATACATTATAGTAAAAATGGTCCTTGGTGACGTGTTGGTGTTGGTGGCAATTGTATTTCATGATTTATTACTGTCGTGTTAAGTTTTGTATATATCAAGCATAATAGTAGTGTTCTCATTTTGCCTTTTCATGTTAAAAACTTGTGTTGATTCGTTAGCAGTTGAATTGTTATCTTCATATAAAGTTACAAAATATGGCATGCCTATGTGTTAAGACGTCAATGTGGTTACATTGATTCTCTCAACCCTTTTTGCAAAGTCAGAACCATTGAAAGATGTGCTAGTTACAGCTTTCAATGTTCCCTTAAAGATGTCATCCAGACAAGAAAAAGAGGAAAAGAGATCTGTCTTATAATTCCAATATTCTTTTTTAGATGTATATCGCTTTTTGCGCTTCCTCGTTTATTCTTGGTTAACATCCCATGTTCTAAAATTGAGTATTATTGCCATTGCAACTACTGCTTTCTATCTACTTTCTAAGGCTAATATCTTTTTGTGGGCTTAAGTATGCATTTGGTACTGGCAATACTGCTTTCTATCTACTTTCTAAGGCTAATGTCTTTTTGTGGGCTTAAGTATGCATTTGGTACCTGTGCTTTTTGATAAGTTTTTATGTGATACCTAGGTTTCAAAAAGTTTGATTAGAGTCCCTCAAATTCATGAATCGTCTATATGTTGTACCTCTGGCCATGCGCCGTCCATCAGTCTAACAGCAGCTGGGTCAAACCGGGTCAAGAACCGATCAAATCGGACCAATTTTAATCAATTTTGACTTTCCTCGACCAATTTTTGATAAGCCAGCCCCTCCACCCACTTCGCTCCCTTCCTGTCGAGGTACCTTCAATCTCTGTGATGTCTCATGAGACCACACGATCGACCTCCCCGACAAGCTACTTGCCTCGATGTTCTGATCTTTGGCTCCGACGACTGGAAGCGCTGCTCGTTAGTGTGCCGGCGATAGCTTGTTCTCGAAGAACAGATCCGACCAAACCCAAATGACCCTGACGGCAGCGACGTCACCGTGGAGCTCACCATGTAGCTTCTCGCGTTGCTGCTTGAACATTAACACTGAGGGGGCCACTGCTACCTTGACCGTCGTTGTCGTCGATGTCACCTTATTCGTACCTGACTCCCCCACGTTCGTCACCGTCCGCTTGTATGTCACCTTGCTGGACACCCCCTCGCCGTTGCGAACGCCACCGCGAAAGATGGGGTAGTTGAGATGGGAGACAGTGGGTCTTCGTGGCATCGCAGGTGAAGTTGGCGCGCTTCGACACGGCGACGATATGGAGGGGTGTGTAGTTTAGCGTACCGGTGAGGTAGTCCGTGGCGGCGGCCGCGTAGACGAGTCCTGGGTTTGGCGGCGCTGCTGGTGGCGATGTCGAGGATGCTTTCGGCACCGCCGGCGTAGGAGTTGTAGGAGGTCATGAGGGCTGTTTTGATTGCCGATGGAGACCACTCCAGGTGGGCCGATTTTGGTAAGAGAGGCGAGGCCGCTCACGTGTGGGCATGACATGGGGGTGCCGGAGATGATGTTGAACTCCACGCGGAGGGTGCCGATGGGGAGTCCATTTGGGTCCACAACGCCTGCCCAACCGGCGAGAATGTTCACTCCGGGAGCGATTAGATTGGGCTTGATGATTTTCGAGGTGATTGAGTTGGGGCCACGGGAAGAGAAGGTGGCTGCGATGGGGGATGGCTGACGACGAGCTTGATGTGCCAGCGAAGATGATGGTAGCCATCGGATTCTTCCCGAGAAGGACATAGAAATGGATGGTGTCGCTAGCCTTCTGGCTTACTGCGGTGATAGGGAGGAGGTGGCCGTCAGCGACGAGCTCCTCGCCATGGGCGGTGGTGTTGGCAAGGACCATCGTGGCACCGTCGGCTAGCTTGGTGACAGATCCATTATGGACGCAGGTGTTGATGCCACGGTCAAAGGAATGATTTTTCCCACGATCAAGGGCGGTAGCAAATTGCCCAGTATGCAAAGGTTGCCGTTAGTGGCGTTGGACGCGTTGCCGGTGTAGATAATGGGGAGCTGGGAGTTGGGTAACGGGTTACCGGCATAGAGGGAGACGCCGGAGGAGTTAAGCCCGTTCCCTAGGAGACGATAGTGGGGAAGTCACAGTTGAGGGTGCTGGTGTCAACCGTCATTATCCAAGGGGCGACGTTGGAGAGGGTGGAGGGGATGGGCTTTTGTTAACGGCGGAGCAGGAGACGAGGACGCCTTGCTCCATGGTTGAGACAGTTTAGGAGGGAGAGAGATGGAAGAAGAGAGAAAAGTTAAGTTGACTGGTCAATAAGAGTTGATTAGTCAACACTAATCCTCTCTGTTAGACCAGTAGATGGCGTATGGACAGAGGCACCATATAAAGTCAGTTCACAAAGTCAAGGAACTCTAATTGAAGTTTTTGAAATCGATGGACCAGATAAAAACTTGTCAGAAACTATAGGTACCAAATGCAGACTCAAGCTGTCTTTTTGTGCTAGTCTCTAGCCAGCACAATTTTTGTCGATACTTGGTATGAACCTTCTGTCGGCGACACAGCTCTTGTGTGCTAATACATGCGTCGGCACGAGGTCTTTGTTGATTCAAGTATCAGGCCGATAAGAGACTGAAAAGACAAATGGTAATTATTGGCATGGACCTCATGCTGGTGGCACGAAAATGTTCAAAGCTAATATATGGTCGGAATTGGGTCTATGCACGTATCGTGCTTATTAATTATCGACACGATACGTGCCAATCCGTCCTTATATGAGCCGACCAACACAACAATCACCGATACAATCTCTTACAGCTTATTTTCCAAAGACATGTACTTTAAGAATGCTCTATTCCTATTAAAGGATTGCAAGAAGTACATTAAAATTCAACCACTTAAATTTGGAGACTTGTAGTGTCCTCATTGAAATTGCCTTGCTTCTTGTATAAGCTGAATTGTATTGGAGCTCCTTCGAGTCATCTCTTGTATGAAAGTGTTCTTAAACCCATTTTTGTCTACCTTTAAACACGTATCAGTGTACAACGCCCGTGAAGCCTATGTTGGGCACATTCAAATTGTCCAGGTTAGAAGGCCCCTCTAGCCTTCCTTGGGGACACATCCTTTAACAAGGCATTTTATCCACCCACCCCTCCGTAATATATTTCTCTATTCCTCTCGTGTAATCAAGGGATGGTATTCTTAGCACTTTTCACAAGTATTTTCTTAGTTGTCACGCATTGCTTTGCTTGGAGTGGGAGGTATTTGATAATTGTCCAGCATATCCATGAGATAAGTGGTTCGCATGTATCTGAAATGGGAGGAAAATTGTCCTTCAAGAACCTTCAACAAAAGACACTTTCTTTTCACCTTTTTTGTCTCCTAAGTGGATTAGCCATTATTCAGATCTAGAATCACTCTATCACTACGGATGGTTTTAATCCCACTGGTTCTGCTAAAGATGCAATATGCTGATCCACCTGATTGCTAATAGTCTGAATGAATATTTTGTATGATTCCAGAAGCCATCTCCTCTACTCTTTTTATTGTCTCTTTTAGTTGAATTTGTTGCTTTGCGAATCTTATCTCTGCACTTACACTCTTAATCGGTTGGTTGTAGTGATTGGGGAATCCTTTGGGATACATATACATGCTGTATTCATTTCAAAGATGGCGGGTGAAACACTAAAGAAATTTGCTCAAGGCGAACAAGAAGAATGTTGTTTAGACAGTCCAATGGAGGGAACAATGGGTGCTCTGTTGGTCATGTCTTTCGTCTCTTTTGTTGTCATTGTGTCCATAGTCGCAACAATCATTTTTGTCCGAAATTGTTGGCTCCTCCGGCATCACACCAATGAACGGCCTCCTAGAATGAATAGACAGGCTGTCGAAGTCCTTCCATGGTTCATGTTTAAGGCTGCTTATGTAAATAGTAAAGAAGTGGCAGAGACTTGTTCCATTTGTCTTGAAGAATACAAGGACGGAGAGAAACTGAGGGTTCTTCCTTGTTTACATGGTAAGCTAATCTGTGATGAAAACTATCTTCACATGTTCAATTAATGCAGTAATTTCTATTGAACGAAAAGCTAGCGTTTGACTTCTTAGTTCTACATAATGGCTATAATTTTTTTTTAAGCATAATGTTTGTATCATACTTGCTAATTAATTCTTGATATGTATTTTGATTGCTGGAAAAAGTAGCATTTGATTTTATAGTTCTGTAGAATGATCATGATTTTTTTTAAGCACGATGTTTGTATCATACTTTTAATTGATTACTTGCCTAGAAATGAGCTCCTGTAGTCTTTTTATGTTAAGACACCTTTCTAGTGGCTGCTTGAATCTGAAAGCTTTTGTTGGTTTGTCCTTGCTGTGTTTATCTTTTTTTTTCGTGACAGATAAAAATTTTATTACTCTGTTTCTGAAGTTGGATTCTTCGTCTTGTGAAACCTCTCAAACTTTTGTTTTTGAAATGAAGTATCAGTGTCAGTCTCCTGATGTGCTCCTTTTACTTGGCCGACAACTTATCTGGAAGTTCTTTTTGGTATAATATACCCCTTTTTGAATTTGAACCTTTCCTGTTGTTTGAGCTGTGTTAGAGGATCTGTGTTCTTTCTTGACATTAACAAGTTTCTTTTACAGAATTTCACACAGCCTGCGTCGACCTCTGGCTGACAAACTGGGGAACATTCTGCCCAGTATGCAGGCATGATGTGAGCTTTAATCCTTAGGTGCGTACATCGAGCTGCATACCCATGATCGAGTATGGGACCTGGAGAAAGGCTTTCTGGTCATGACTTTTTCATTTGCTTAAGCATTAATTTGCTCCTCTAGTTTCTTAATGCTTATTGTATATATGAACCATCTGTACATCAGAATTACGCAAAAGCGGAGACTTGATGGTGATCCACTTCAATCTTTGGTTTTCTGGCTGCAGTCTATTCTTGAGTTGGCAACACGGATGTATCGTTGAGAGCCTGTAATTAAGCCGAAGGATGGAATGTTTTATCGTAAGTCACATTTTTTTTTTATCATTTTATCATATACAAGTTTGAAGGGCTTCTCTTGCAGATTGTTGATGTGTCAAAGGCTACTATTTTTCTTCGTTTTATGTTGGAGTGACTACGTATTCACAAGTTCGTCCCATCGATATATGATTGAATAATAGCAAGATTGCTACAAATCAGAAGAGTGCTTTTTCCTAGGTTGTGTTCTTTTCTCTTTTTTTTTGGATAAGAATTGAGGCTTTTGCCCTAAGCATAAATACCCTATACAATCACAAATTGCTCAATTAGCCTCTTGACTGAAAACAATTACAGATCGAGGATCTAAACCCGCGACCACATGCAAGAAGTTACAAGCATTGATCGCTATCATCACGCTAGTGATAAGTTGTGTTCTTTTCCCTCGAGCATACTAGCATTGATCGCTACATCATCACACTAGTGATAAGTTGTGTTCTTTTCCCTCGAGCATACTATACTCTTGCAACAACCCTTGAGTAGCTCAAATGGTAGTAACCGATGTTGGTATTGGGTTCTGAATTCAAAGCCCTCAAATTTGTTGAAAATGTAGGGTATTTGTCACCTTAAGTCAGGATAAAAGACTTAATTAATTTAAAAACAAAAAGGTTTTTTTGCATATCACCACCTATATTTTAGTGAATTTGCAGAAACCCATCTACATTTTCGTTTATTGCATTTCACCACCTCTATTATTCATTAAATTTGCAAAAAATCACCTCCCGTTAGCTTCCGTTCAAGCATTTCATCAAACACTTGCACTCTCTCCCTGGACATGAGTAGAATCTTTTGTTATTCTTTGTTGCCGTCTTCGAGACCTTCACCAAAGACATTGGTTGTCAAATCCTTCTCCCCACAGAGAGGAGTATGTTGAACCCTAATGAGATAGCAATCACACTATTGTAGAGAAGGGAGGAGGGGTAATAGCATAAATGGAGGGAAGACAAAAGATCATGTATCCGTGTTGACATTGGAGTTCAGATCTTTCTTCCTCCACCTTTGAATCGCGAACGCAGGCAGGATCGCCGGTGATGAAGCAAGCAGTCGTACTAAGAATTTTAGAAAACACAGGAGAGAAAATAATGTCGTATATTTACTGGAGGGGTAATTTTATCAATTTACATAGAAAACTGACGGAATGGAACGACAGTTTACCGGAGGTGGCTTTTTGCAAATTTAATGAATAATAGAGGTGGAGAAATGTAATAAACAAAAATATAGGTGGGTTTCTGCAAATTCACTAAAGTGTAGGTGGTGATATGCATAAAAACCCTAAAAAAAAAGACCTATACTTTTGCAAATACAGCTATCAAATATAGATTCTTTTCAGCATACAAATGGATCACTACAAACCGATGAGCCACCTACTCAAGATCTCTTGGTTTTGCTAGTTTTTGACTGTAGATGAGCTAATGTAAAGGATTGATCACAAGAAGCGGATGAGCCACCTAGTATTCAGCATTTCTTGGTTTTACTACACTTGGATGAGCAGCTACCAATGTCAATTTGGTCTCTATATGGAACGAACACCTTAAGTATCTCTCTTCGCCTCTCAACCTTGAGATATCTTAAAGCGATGGACGGCATAGAAAAAAAGACTCTGGGAAAAGAAATAACAAGAAAAAATAGTTGACTCAATTATCAATTTAATAACGACAGTTGAAATTCACTATTGCAGGCATGTAATAGATCAAATATTGCATGGGTTCTATCCCTTGCCCCTCTCCCTAACTCTAATCACCAACACATCGATTATCAATATATATCAAGTTTGTTTTTATTATAGGTGATTCTAAATACACCTAGGTTTCTACCAAGTACACCCCAGTCAAATTTTTCACATTAATACGATAAAATACCCTTTGCAGGAATTGTCAAAACTACCATTTGTTTAAGATGATAAGAAGCCTCACCATCAAACTCTATTTCATGTTCTTCTAAGCACGCCCCACTCCCATCTACACTAGCCACTCCTTCCCTTTCATCTTCTTCTTCTACCCTATCTTCTTCATCTCTTTCACTTCATGAGAAACCTCGAAATGGAGTTGAAGTAGATGTTGGAAATAAAAGAACTAGGATTATTGCTTTTATTAAGATAGCAAGTAATCTCTTACAATCGGTTTATTTAACCAAACAACAAAGTTCACATACCGTTAATCCGGAAAAGGAATGAAAGAGAAAGAAGACGAATCCGACGAAGAAAGTCCGCTTGATCGAGGCCAGTGTGCCACACTGTGCCCTTAAGCTATATTTACCCACCACCCCTTGCTTCTGGTTCTTCAGGCAAAAAGCTCTCAGGGTACAACGATCCACCGCGATTGGAGGGAAGCCGGCCGTCCGATCGCCCTTCGAGTTCCAAGATGGTATGGTACTCTCAATCAGGACCCTCTATTATGCAAGTGGTGTGGTGAAGAGTGTATGCATGAGCAAGCTTAGAATGACTGGTATGGGGTCCTATTTATAGGCTAGCTAGGCTACTTGATCAGCCATTTAGTGGAGAGGTGAAGAGACTCGCCACGTCATCAGTAACCGAAGCCACGTCAGCGCCACGTCATCAGTAACCGCCCAGTCATGGCCTGCCACTCTGCCACATCACCAGTAACTGCTACTTAGTGGGGAGCTGAACAGGCGCCACATCATCAGTAACAATCACCCAGGTGAACATGGGCTGTCACGTCATCCATAACTGCCCAGTCATAGGCATCATGGGGAGACCAAGAGTCATAACTGACTCAG
>OY986963.1:19922882-20145656 GCA_963920575.1 Narthecium ossifragum
GGCCTTTAAATAAACCTTAAATCCAAACAATCCCCCACATGAATCAAATGACTGATCAAATGCTGTATGATCCTAATGCACTTGAGAGTACCGCAGAAACTTGCTGCATCAGGAGAGGTAGCTTTCGGCTTTGAACCTTCCTTAGTAAAACACTATCGGATGTACTTGCTAAACAAGTGAACGCGATGTCTTGAACTGTTCAGCTTTTATGTACACCAAGACAACAGTGCTTACACAACACATTTCTTATACCACTGATGGCTTATTTGTTGTGTCCATTTCGGCCCTGGACATGCCTGGTAGAATTCTTCGAGTGCTTTAGAGAACTAGCCCTTAAAACGTTCTCATAGAAGCGGCCCCTTCTCACTCGATATAGGTGATCTCTTATTAAGAGCATCCTGTCATGTTTTCTACTTATTGAGTAATAAGGATCATTAAAAGCATAAGCTTAACCTTTACATTATGCAAGTTATCACTCACTCATCATAGGAATGGGTAAGAGTGATCTTAGCAACTGCCCCCACAATTTGGTTGTCCCATTGAACCTAGAATCTGGGTCTGCCAGATTATCTAGGTTGGGTTGCCATTGAGGAGTATAGTCATTTCATGGGCTTCAACCCCATTCCCCTCGATGAAACATCCACTAGATCTCTTGTTAGGTCTTTGGTTAGTGGATCTGCAATATTTTCCTTCGATCTCACGAAATCGATGGATATCACACCAGTAGACAACAATTTTCTCACTGAATTGTGTCGTCATCGTATATGTCGATATTTTCCATTATACATGTGGCTTTGTGCTCTCCCTATTGATGATTGACTGTCACAATGAATACTGATAGGAGGCACAGGTTTAGGCCACATAGGAATATCTTCTAGAAAGTTACGCAGCCATTCCGCTTCTTCCCCAGCTAGATCTAATGCTATGAACTCAGCTTCCATAGTAGACCTTGCTATACAAGTCTGCTTGGATGATTTCCAAGACACAGCTGCACCTCCAATTACAAAGACAAATCCACTTGTGGATTTTGTGTCATTGGAGTCCGATATCTAGTTTGCATCTGTATAACCTTTAAGTACTGCTAGATATCTCGTATAATGCAATCCAAAATTTTTACCTTAAATATCTAAGGACTCTGATAACTGCCTTCCAGTGATCTGTACTTGGATTGCTTGTGTATCTACTCAGCATGTTTACTGAGTTAGCAATATCCGGTCTAGTGCAGTTCATGATATACATCAGACTGCCTATGATCCTTGAATATTCTATTTGTTGTACACCTTCACCGTGGTGTTTCTTTAGATGCGAGTTGACATTTAGCGGTGTCCTGACTACATCATCACTCCCTTTGTCAAATTTATCAAGAATTTTCTTGATATAGTGACTTTGGGATAATATATACCCATTCGAAGTCTTGGTAATTTTCATACCAAATATCACATCAGCTACACCCATATCCTTCATATCGAAGTTTCGTGACAACATGCTCTTAGTAGCTTTTATGATATTATCATTGCTACCAATGATGATCATGTCATTTACATAAAGACATAGGATTATACATTCCTTTTCATCACCTTTTATGTAAACGCATTTGTCACACTCATTTATGCGAAAACCATTTGTCAATATCACTTGATCAAACTTTTCCTGCCACTGTTTAGGTGCTTGTTTAAGCCCATACAAAGACTTAACAAGTCGACAGACTTTCTTTTCTTTCCCAGGAACCACAAAGCCCTCGGGCTGTTCCATGTAAATTTCTTCTTCCAGATCACCATTTAGGGAAGCTGTCTTTACATCCATTTGATGTATATCCAGATTGTTTAAAGCCGCAAGGGCGATAATTAATCTGATTGAGGTTTTCCTAGTGACTGGAGAATAGGTGTCCAAATAGTCCACCCCTTCAGTTTGTTTGAAACCCTTGACAACAAGCCTTGCTTTGTATTTGTCAACCGTTCCATCGGCTTTTATTTTCTTTTTGAAAACCCACTTGTAACCCAAAGGTTTACAACCTGGTGGTAAATCAACCAATTCCCATGTATGGTTCTGCATGATGGAATCAGTTTCACTATTCACTGCTTCCTTCCATGAAGGAGCATCTGGAACTGACATTGCCTCTTTGAATGTCTGAGGGTCATTTTCTAATAAATATGTTAGAAAATCTGGGCCGAATGAAGTTTCTTTCCTCACCCTCTTACTCCGTCTAGGTTCCTCATCCTCTTCATGAATTGAGGACCCTTGAATTCCTTCTTCCCCAGTGTTCTCATAAGCTCTCTCACTAACCTCTGATGTAGGAGAGGACTTGTAAGGGAACACGTTTTCGAAGAATGAGGCATCCCTAGCCTCTAAGACAGTGTTCACATGCACTTCAGGATTATCGGATTTACTAACCAAAAATCGGTAAGCACTACTATCCTGTGCATATCCAATGAACACATAATCTACCGTCTTTGGTCCTATTCTAGTTCGTTTTGGAACTGAAATTGGTACCTTTGCTAGACATCTCCAAACCCTTAAGAACTTATAACTAGGTGCAAGACCTTTTCATAGTTCATAAGGCGTCTTATCTAACTTTTTGTGCGGTAGTCTATTCAGCACATGGTTTGCTGAAAGTATCGCTTCCCCCCACATGTTGTGAGGTAAGCCTGAACTTATAAGCATGGCATTCATCATTTCCTTTAGCGTCCTATTGATAAGTCACTAAATGTTCATGATTCAACCCCTTAACTTAGCTTTGTTATGCCTAGAGTAGTTGTATTTGATAGCTTGTTAGTTGATTTCAGGTTTAATCATGCTTTGAGAAGAAATGCAAGATATTCGGTTAATATGCTGAAATACACTGCTCTGTCAACTGTTAGAAAAATATTCACCAGAAATTATTCTTATGTCCAAATATTCTGAAATTGGGGTGACATCTAGTAGACATCAAGATGCACAACTTTCATGTTGGACACTTTCAGAGATTCCTGATGGATGGATAGCAGTTTTGAAGAAGATGAAGATATTTAGCTGCTGGAAGACTGGTCCGTCGACGCCCGGGAGAATATTCGGAAAATATTCTGGATAAGTCCAAATATTGCAAACTCTTCGGGAGAGGACAGAAGAGTTCCAAATCTACATCTTTTGTGTTAGACTCATTCTCAAATTCTGGACTAGTTGAACCCAGTCACGATTGGAAGAAGCTGTCAAGGTTGAACCAGGAATTCCGAGTTGTACTTGAGGTCTAACTTAACCCTAAACCCTAATTCCGGGAATTAACATATAAAAAGGGTTTTGTTAGCCAAAAACAGAAGGCCTCCATAGAGAGAAAAAGAGGAATTCAGATTTGAGAAGAAGACGGAGATGCGGTGTGGATCCCTAACCTTCTTCATCGAATACATGGATCTCATCCAAAAGATGAGTGGCTAAACTCTTTACTTAGGGATCTCATGAAGCTTTAGTGTAGCTTCTTTGTATTTTCTAGTTTGATTCTTGTTATATTTTCAAAGACATGATCCTATGAATATGGTTTTATTTTATAAAGAGTTGAGGGAACAGAGTTCCTCGACGTACATTCAGACCTACTTGATTGTTGTGCTTGATGGTAGAGATTCGTAGGATGATTTTCATGTTGCTTTTGTGTATGCCTTTGAGATACTCTATGCTAGATGAAAATAGGTTGTACTCAGATTAAGTTCGAAGACAATCTATGCTAAGTTTGGATAGGTTATGCTTTAGGGAAACAATTGCATTATTTTAGGGATTCATGTAAGCTTAAGAAGCTGTGAATCCATAATGTCGAGATAAGAAACAAGAGGATAATTAGAGAATACAGGAAGTCAAACTAAAGTGGATTGAGTAATCCCTAGGTTTTCTCTAATTGATTTATCCCAACCTTTTCATTGTTTTTTCAGTAGTTTAATTCCTTAGATAACAAAACCATTGAAACTCCTTTTCTTCGTCTTAGGACTTGAGTTTGGAGATTTAATTTGATTTCTTCGTTTGTTAAACAAGCTTTCCCTATGGTTCGACTCCGGATCTCACCATTGTTCTACGTTTGTAGAGTAGTATTGATTGAAGGATTATAAATTCTAAATTGCGTTTTGCATACGTTTTAACGACGACGTTTGGCGCTGTTGCCGGGAAACTCGACGGTTAACTAATTGATTTTCTCTTAACTCATTTTCTTTGCTTAGTTAGGTTTTTATCTTTCTTATTTCCCCCTTTCTTTATTTTACACTTTTTAGGAATTTCTGACAATTTTTCTGATTTTTACAGCTACTAAATTTGATTTTCTCGGACTTGGACCTGCAGCCCATCGCCACGAGCTATCGGTCGGACACGGGAGTGACTGATCGGGACTAGGTAGTCAGGTAAGTTTGGTCTAAACTCTGAGTTATTTTATCTAGCTGTTTGAGACGCTTCTGTTAGTCGCAAAAAAGCACGTATCAGCGACAGTCGTCTCTTGGACCAGCCCACTGTTTGTATTTCTTATCTTTGGTGTGGTCCTTATTTATGTGATCTTGCATGCATGGCTAATTTTTATATGCCACCGGGTGCCATGTCCAATGATGATTTGCCTTTTGGTTATGGACCCGCTTACAATAATGACACATATGGTTTCTCTAATCCGGCATATAATTCACATTCATATCATTATAATCCGAATTTTAGAAATCATACATACCCTAGTTGGGAATTTCAAGGTTACCAACCTCCTAATGTTCAATCATGGAACACAGAAACACCGGCTCAAAATTTTAAACCTTGTTTTGAACAACAATATCCTCCCCCACAAACACCCTTTGAACCAACTTTGAGCACAATCATGAGTGCACTTCAAAACATGAATGCAAACATCATTGCTAACATGAATGACATGACGACTGAGCTTAGGAGCACAATTGCTTTGATAGGGACTAATGTTAACTCTAATGCTCAATCAATTAAGAATTTAGAGATACAAAGCGGACAACTAGCTTATATGGTGGATTCAAATGAGGATTATGCGAATGATTCTATTCCTCTTGTTAATAATGACAATGCTTGTGATGCTTATCTTTCTAATGATGATGATGCATGCTATAATGCTCGTGATGTTTTACCAGTTCATGATGCTATTGATAATGTTTTGTCGGCTATTGAAAGTACTGTTTTGCCAACTTTTGATGATACAGTTGATGATGTTGATGAATGTTATCCGGTCATATATTCTGGGCCTTATATGTATTTCGGTCATTCTTATGAAGCAAGTTTTTTTGATGATAGTGATGATGAGGGTTGTTATGCTAAATTGTCGGTTGTTCATGATGATAATATGTCTATTTCCAATAATCATAATGACGATGAGCACATTAGTGAGACCCTTTGTCAGGAACCTCAAGTTGAACTTCTACATGATGAGTTGAATGATGATGATGTGCATATTAGTGATGAACATAATAAGGATGAGGGTGTTAGCAATATTCCTTGTTTAGAGCCTCAAGTTGAGATTCTACCTTTAATATCATCACCATTAGTTGAACTTTGTGAGGAGGAGAAACCTAACATGAGTGAAGACCATGTTAATTTCCATCGTCCCTTCATCAAAAATCGTATCAAATCTTCTCTTCCTGTGCACACTTTGTTTGCTATGGGGATTCCTATTTTTCTTGATGAAGGATGTCTGCATACATTCACCATGATCCGGGCCATGTATTTCTTTACATGGAATCATCGGCCTCCTAAATCTTGTTTCGGGAGCGTCTAGAGAAAGACATAAAATTGCGCGCTAACTGGGAGGCAACCCAGCTTTTTAGGAGTTTCTATTAATGTTTACGATTTTTCCTGATTTTTAGGAGTTTTCCCTGATTTTTTATAGAATTTTTCCACAAGTATTTCGTTTTTCTTTCATTTTTCCGCCAATTTTCTTTTGATTTTTTCTCTCTCTTCCCGATCGGCTCTCTAGCGAGCCGGGACATCATCTTCCCGGCTCCGCTTGGCTTCCAGCGGCTCGTCCCCGAGCCGTTACCCTCGCTGGCCGTCGCCCTCTCTCCGGCCGCCCTCATCCCTCCAAACCAGCACCAACACCATCGCCATCCTTCCACCTTTCCGATATCACCCTCCTCTTCCCTCGGAACCCTTTCCTCCGACGCCAGTGAGCCCCTCCGCTTCCGCCGGCCATCTCCAATCTCCTCATACCGTGCCGCCCATCACCCATTAATACCTCCAGAACCTTCCTCCGATCACCACGAACCTTCCGCCACCATCAAAACCCGACATTGCCGCCTGGATCATCGGCTTCAGCCTCCGACGAAACCACCTCTCCGACCACCTCCTATCCGCCGCCTGGAAGACCCGTTCTTCAATCAAACCCCATATAACACTTCCTTGACCTTCCATGATCCTTTCTCAGTCGGTACCATCCTTGATTGGCGCTCCGATCATCGGAATTCAATTCCGGCTGTCACTTCCTCCGATCCGGCCACCTCCGTTCTACCACCTGTGGACCTCCATTTTTCGATCAGAGCTCACTGGAGAACTCCTTGGGCTTCCACGATTCTTCATGTACCCTTTCTGTCCTCCGGCGACGCCGTGTCACCGTCGATCATCGCCGGCGAGTTCTCAGCCGTCCGATTGGGCTAGACATGATCCAGGTGCCACAGTGATCCGATTTTCGATCGGACGGTATAGATCTTCAATCAGGACCATGTTGACCATTCTTTGATCTTCTAGACGTCCTAGAGCAACATCCGATGTTAAATTCTTCTTATTTTCGCCGATTTTATTTCTGATCTCGCCGCGGGCGGCTGCCGTGTGTGATGTTGTTTTATGCGGATGCTAACTGATGGTTGCTCTGCTTGGATATTCTCGTCCTTTATTTTCTTATCTGCGATATCTCGAAGATTATTTTTGATGTATTATCTCATTTACTATTTATCTGTACATGTTATATTTTTATGTGATGAATGTTTGTACAGATTAATATATCTTGAAAATACAAAGAAGACTTTGCCGAAATTTTCTATGATTCTAATACCTTTTTGGACTTTTATTTGTTATATTTGATCTTTTTGGAAAGGTATGTATTTCTGTGACAGGTTATGGTGGGGAAGGACGTATTTATTCAATGATGGTGATGCCTAAACTAAAATTGGAAGAGAGAGAAATCTATTTCTGAGGCGTTCATTATGGTTATCTCTACCCTTTACTTCTTGATTTATTTTTATGACTTAGTGTAATTGGGGACAATTACATTTAAGTTGGGGGGTAGAATTCTAGGAATTCATGCTTATTATTTTTCTGATAACCAAATATTATACATCCCTTGAATTATGTCAAAAGAATGAAATTATGATATGAATTGACAAATGTGCATGTTTTAGAAATTTATTTTATAAATTATTCTAAGACTTGTATGTCATATAAGAAATAGTAAATTTTTGCTATGCATGATATTATTTCTATACTTTAAAACTTTTACCATGATTTAAGGATAGCTTGACATATCCTAATGCACATGTTCACTTCCACATGTTAAGGGGTTGATATTAGATTCTAAGCATGATACTGGGATAGATTTATAATTTTATGTTATGACCCAGAAAATACATGAACACATGCAATTATCTGAGTATGCGGAAAAAAAAACAAGAAAAAAAAGGGATTTTCAACTTAGTAACCGGGCAGTGTGCCTAGCCAGCGTGGTGTTCGCGTAAAAAGTTTGAATTTCCTGAAAAAAAAGCAAGAAAAAAAAGGGATTTTCAACTTAGTAACCGGGCAGTGTGCCTAGCCAGCGTGGTGTTCGTGTAAAACAGTTGAAATTCCTGCAAAAAAAAAAGAAAAAAATGAAAAAAAAAACAGATGTTGCTATGTGATAAGTGGAAGATATGTGTTTAGATAGGATTGTGGTATTGAATAATTGTAGTGTTTAGATATAATAGAGGTTCTGAAGCATGTGGAACCCCATTCACACACATGAGTGTTAAAGTTATTTTTAATCATGATTAAATATGTTAAAGTGTTGGAAATATGTTATGACATGTTTTGATTTACTATGTTTTTATGTGAATATGAGTTGAAGGGTATGTTTATGGATATTATTTCTATTTCATGCATTAGAGTTAATGAGTATTATGATTGATTTCTAATGATATATTCAAGGGAATGTATAGATGTTTGTGGGTGTCATCCCTGAAAACCCTCAAGAGACTATAACTCCTCCTCTGGGATAACCCAGGGGTTTAAAGGCTTGTTGCACATGCTAAGTGCAATCGTGAGACCTACGAAAGTGGCTAGTTAGTTTTATTTCTTTCTTTTTATCTTTTCTTTGCTCGAGTACTAACAAAGTGTAAGTTGGGGGGTGTGATAAGTTACTAATTATTCCTAATTAAACCCCTTAAATTACCTTTGTTAGGCCTAGAGTAGTTGTATTTAATTATTTGTTAGTTGATTTCAGATTTAATCATGATATGAGAAGAAATACAAGGAATTCAGCTAAAAAGATGAATTTATATGATAAAGACTGTTTCATCGCTTGTCAGGAGAATATTCCCCAGAAATTCTTTATAAGTCTAAATATTCTGGAAATTTAGTACGTGATAGAAGACTTCAAGAGCTACATCTTTCATGTTGGACACTTGGCGAGATTCCAGACAGATTAATACCAGTTTTGAAGACTATGAAGATATACAGCTGCTGGAAACTGGTGCGTGGACGTTTAGGAGAATATTCACCAAATATTCCACATAAGTCAGAATATTATAAACTCTTCGGAGAAGGATAGAAAACTTCCTAATCTACATCTTTCCTATTGAGCATATTTCCAAATTCTGAACGGGTTGAATCCAGTCTCGACCAGAAGAGGCAGTCAGAGTTAAAGTAGGAATTCCGAGTTGCACTAGAGGTCCAACTCAACTTAGCCCTAACCCTAATTCCGGGATTAAGGGGTTTTATTATAAAAAGGGGTTATTCCAGCAAAACTTCTCATCTTTTTGTCAATCTTTGGAGGAGGAAGAAGAAGAAGGAGAGGATGTGGATGGTGACAGCTTCATATTCCAACCCGATGGCTTTCATCCAAAAGATGAGTTGCTAATTCTTATACCTAGGATTATTCATGAAACCCTAATGTAGTTTTCTATCTTCTTTGGTTTGAATCTTGTAATCTTCTCAAGACATGATCTTATGAATATGATTTTTAATGTCAATAGAGTTGAGGAAACAGAGTTCCTTGACGTATTTTCAGTCCTACATGATTTCTGTGATTGATTTTAGAGATTCATAGGATGGTTTTCATGTGGTTTTTGGTTTACCTTTGAGATAGTATATGCTACGTGAAGATAAGTCATGCTAAGGTCATTAGGAGTAGAATAATTTAATGTAATCGTAGGACCAAAGATGGTTTATGCTAAACAAAGATAGATTATGCCGTTGGAAACATAAATCTTATTTTAGGGATTCATGTAAGCTTAAGAAGCTGCGGATTCATAATGTTTAGAGAAGGGAACAAGAGGATAACTAGAGAAGATTGAAGGTGAAACTAGGGCGGATTGAGTAATTCCTAAGTCACTTATCCATTGATTCAAATTGATCAACCTTTTATTTCCTTTCTTTATTTGTTTAGATAATTCTATTCTATCATTGATTCTTTTCTTTAGTTTTAGGGTTTTGAGAATTGATTTTAGTTTCCACCATTTTCCCTGTGGATCGACTCCTGACTTCACCACTATTTCTACCTAGTAGTTTAGTGATTGAATAAGGATTATAAATTTAATATTTGATTGAGTTTGCAACGTTTTAACGACAACGTTTGCGAGCGATCACCTATTCTTACGTTCTGCTATTCCATTTTGTTCTGGAGAACCAATCAAATAAGCACGAAACTTGTCTAATGCAAAGACTATAGCCAATAGTTCTTTCTCAGTGGTAGAATAATTCATCTGTGCATTATTCAAGGTTCGGCTAGCATAATGAATAACATGAGGTTTACCATCTGTTCGCTGTCCTAAAACAGCTCCTACAGCAAAATCACTTGCATCACACATCAATTTAAAAGGAAGGCTCCAATCGGGTGGTTGCACAATAGGTGCGGAAGTCAATTTACCAATCAAGGCTTGAAAAGCCTCTTGACATTCAATAGTCCACTCAAAAGGGGTATCCTTTATCAAAAGATTACACAAAGGATGAGCAATAGCAGAAAAATTTTGAATGAATCTCCTGTAAAAACCAGCATGCCCTAGAAAAGATCTAACATCTTTAACAGTCTTTGGCACAGGAAGCTTTGAGATGAGATCGATTTTTGATCGATCGACCTCAATGCCTTTGGAAGAGACAATATGACCCAACACAATGACTGAGGGCACCATGAAGTGACACTTTTCCCAATTAAGCACAAGGTGCTTCTCTTCACACCCGACCAAGACTCTCTTTAAGTTTTGCAAGCATGCATCAAAAGTATTACCAAATACAGTCAAGTCATCCATATATACTTCCATACATTCCTCGATCATATGGGCAAACATACTCATCATACAACGCTGAAAAGTAGCAGGAGCATTACATAATCCAAATGGCATTCTACGGAAAGCATAAGTACCAAAAGGACATGTTTTGTCCTGATCCTCTAAAGCAATCTCAATCTGATAATATCCAGAATAACCATCAAGAAAATAATAAAAAGGATGTCCAGCTACTCTTTCTAAAATCTGGTCTAGAAAAGGCAATGGAAAATGATCCTTACGAGTGGCAGCATTCAATTTTCTATAATCTATGCAGATGCGCCATCCTGTCACCAATTTAGTTGGGACAAAGTCTCCACTTTCATTTTCAACAACGGTGACTCCAGATTTTTTAGGCACAACCTGTGTAGGACTCACCCATTTGCTATCAGCAATAGGGTAAATGATCCCTGCATCTAATAATTTCAACACTTCGGTTTTTATTACCTCTTTCATTGTAGGGTTCAATCTACGCTGAGGATCCCTACGAGGTACAACCCTTTGTTCAAGATTAATCATATGGGAACATATCAATGGACTAATACCTTCCAGATCTGCTATACTCCATCCAATAGCTGATTTATGCTCATTTAAAATGTTAAGTAATTGCTCACCTTGCTCTGCAGTTAATGCTGAAGAAATAATAACTGGGTATGTATCACCTGGACCAAGATAGGCATGCTTTAATCCTTGAGGAAGCGGCTTCAGGTCCAGCTTGGACGGCTCTACTGATGATGGTGTTGGTGGCTGTCCTCTTTCTGGCAGTTCTTCAAACTTTGGATTCCATGGCTTTGCAAAAGAACAATGTTCCAAATCTTTACACATCGCATCATCATCAACATTTTCATCCAAATCCAATTCAAGAGAATTAATTTCAGTTGTAGCAAACTCCTCTTCAGTGAGCAAATCAGTCTGGTAAGTCTGCTGGCATTCATCATCCTCATTAGGCTGCTTAGCAACATTAAAAACATTAATTTTTAGAGTCATATTCCCAAAAGTTAACTTCATTAAGCCATTCATGCAATTAATTATAGCATTAGCCGTAGCAAGAAACGGTCTACCTAAAATAATAGGAATTCTAGAATCAGCAGTTACTACAGCCTGAGTATCCAAGACTAAGAAATCAACAGGATAATAAAATTTATCTATCTGAACAAGCACATACTCTACTACTCCTCGTGGAGTCTTCGTGGATCTATCTGCCAATTGCAAAATCACAGATGTCGATTTAATCTGTCCTAAACCAAGTTGCAAGTAAACAGAATATGGCATCAAATTAACACTCGCACCAAGATCTAATAAAGCTTGTCCTACTTTATGCTCTCCAATGAAATAAGATACAGTAGGACAACCAGGATCCTTATATTTAGGAGGAATCCTATGTTGAAGCAGTGCACTAACCTGCTCTGTTAAAAATACAGTTTTCTTTACATGATGTCGTCTCTTCATAGTGCATAAATCTTTAATCACTTTAGCATATGTAGGAATCTGCTTAATAACGTGAAAAAGAGGAAGGTTTACCTTAACCTGTCGAAGATGCTCCAAAATCTCGCTGCTGGGCTCCATAGTAAATTTATTGGATTTCAATGCCTGAGGGAAAGGGACACGTACCTTAAAGTCATATGGCGAAGGGCCATCTGGATGATCAGCCTCTGCATGGTTCTCCTCAATCCGGTCCTCTTCTTCAACAACAATAGGAGGTTCGGTGGGCTCTTGTGAAGGGCTTTTTGTTGTTTTCCCGCTTCTTGTAGTTACGGCGTTCATCTCCTTCACATTATTTTGCTCAGCACTAGATACCTGCGTTTGTTGAGGTTGAGCTGGGAACTTCCCTCGTTCATGCACGCTCAAAGAATTGATCAGCTTTGTGATCTGGCTCTTGATCTTGTGAACATCCTCCTTTCTTTCCTTGGATTCCTGCACAATCATAGATTTCAATTCCTGTAAACTGTCATTAAATGTAGGCCTAGGAAAACCAGATGTATTATAAGGAGGGTTAGAAAAAGGTTTATTTGATGGCAGTTGATGATGCTCGTTGCTTTGTCGAGCGTTCGACTTCCAGCCGAAGTTCGAATGCTCTCGCCATCCTGGATTATACGTCTCTGAATAGGGAGTGTAGGGCCTCCTGAATCCGCCTACAGCGTTGCAATGCTCGTCGTACACACCTCTCATCCCAGCATAGGTGGGGCAATCTTCAATCTGGTGGTCCACGCCTTGGCAGATCGCACACGGCCCAGCTGGCCTTGTAGGTTCATTATATGGAGAGGTCCGGGCTGCCATCATTTCTTTGGTCTTTAATAGCTCCAGCTCCCTTGTCAGACTCTCCACTTTAGCCTTGAGGGCATCCTCCTCCCGCAGCTGATAAATTCCTCCACCTGGTTGCTGCGGTGGTGGTCTGGCCCTGTTTGTACTTTCTGTTGCATTCGGTCCAGTCCATATATGAGCTTTCTCAGCAAGCTCAGTCAAGTATTCAATTGCTGCATCAGGATCTTTTTGCAAAAATTCACCATTGCACATCATCTCAACAAATTGACGTTCTCTAACAGTTAAACCATCATAGAAATAACTAACAAGACGCCAACTTTCATATCCATGATGAGAACATAAATTCAACATGTCTTTAAATCGTTCCCACGCATGATACAAAGTTTCACTATCCTTCTGTGTGAAGATCGAAATCTGTCTCTTAAGTGCATTGGTTTTGTGTTGTGGGAAATACTTGTTGAAAAATATCTGTGTCATTTCAGCCCAAGATCCTATAGATCGTGGCCTCAAGGAATATAACCAACTCTTCGCTCTATCCTTCAGTGAGAAGGGAAAGAACTTAAGTCGGATCATATCTAGTGCACCTGGTTGGCCATGGAAGGTCGCTACTACTTCCTCAAACTCTCTAATATGCACATATGGATTTTCATTTTCCAACCCATGAAAGGTAGGAAGCAACTGAATCATGCCAGGTTTAAAGTCAACATGTGCTGCATTAGGTGGAAACATGATGCATGAAGGTGTAGCAGTGCGTGTTGGATGCAAATATTCTTGCAAACTGCTAGGAGCTTGTTGTTCCTCGTGCTCAACCATAATGAAAGTATGATGTGAAGTTTGTGACTGTGCGTCAAAGAGATCAGCAATATTTGTCTCACTATCAGAAGTTTCAGAATCACCCTCGGGACGTTTAGCAAATCTGCCTAGTTCGTCTCTATACCGAGGCATACACCAACAAACACGCAATCCAAAAGATGCAAATCAACTAAAGAAAATAAGCAAAAACAATAATTGAAACTAAGCTTACTAACTAAAACCGAATGAAAGAAAACAATCCTAATAGAGAAGAAAAATCAAAGCCGAAATAAAGAAATAAAAACTAAAGAAAATGAACGAAGTTACCACTTTTGATGTCTACAATCACTGTAATCTGATTCTGGCGCTTTTCTAAACCGTCTCCTCGGCAACGGCGCCAATTTTTGATATCGCTCAAATGTGTCACGCACAACGGTCGCGATGCAGTACAACATAAGAGAGGTCGAACCCACAGAGAGACAAGCAGGAAAGATCCAGAAACACAGATAACAATATATCGAAAACAATCAAGAGCGTAAAAGTTAAGAAAATAGATCGAAGATGTAATGATAAGATAAAGTTAACAAAAGAAATCAAGATTTGAATGAGGCTAGGCTTCAGGAATCACTTCACTCGGATTTAGGTTCTTCTCTTCTCAATGGTTCATATAATACTCAGTTAAGGGATTCACATCCTGTCATAACCCCAACAAAACCACAATAAAATAAAAAGAAAAGAGGTTAGACGAACTGCCAGAGCAGAAGGGTCAAATTTGCATGTTAAACTGTACATACTTATTTTGAACCAGAAGAAGTAACATATATGGTTGGGAAGCCCTTGAAGTCTAGTTTCTAGAGAATTTTACCGTTCGTGATTTCGAGTTTTCTAGAGAAAGTTATCACGTTTTTACTACCGACGGCGCAGTACAGAAAGTAAAACCGAATTATGGACAAAACAATTCGAATTTGGCTTCAATTTAATTGTGGATTGGCTAACAGGTGTCTAGAAGAGGTCGGAGGTCAGGGATATAGAATGGGGACTAAAATCCAAGTTCCGATTAAGATGAGAGAGCTAAAAGACATCTTTCTCTCAGAAATCGATTTCGAAGCTGCAGTAATATCAATAAGAACTTAAAGAAACTAAGATGTTAGGTAGTACATGATTAGATAAAGCAGCAGAAATTACTGATCCATAGGGGTTCAAAACACTTTAAACTCACAGATTAACAACATAATAGCACCCCCAACCGTCAGTTACACTACAAGAGTTGATACAAGACCTCCCCTCTCCTACAAACCCATGCAATATACACAATCTACAGTCTTAAAACTTCTATACATATGCAAGCACTGAGCTACAAACAACATCCTTGCACAAAAAAGAAATCCAATCTTCCTCGCATATAAGATGATGCCAAGGTGTTGGAATCGTAAGTTAAACTTCACCTCCTGAAATATATAATGAGAAATGGGATGAGCTAAACAGCCCAGTGAGTAAAAGAATGCTGAAATTGAATCTCACCATGTGCACCACATACATAACACTAATGAAAACTAAACTGAATCAAAACAATAGCACACTTCACGATAAGTTTAACTAGATAGAATGTGCTCACTCTTCGATTAAACAGAATAACCCTTAATTATAAACACACATAATCTGTACAAAATTCATTCCCATGATGAATCAAAACAGCTTTTAAAGAAGCTGTGAACAGAACAGCTTAAGGAAGCTGTAAGGGACGTCTACCCTTATTGCAACTGAACCAGATATTTAAGTCCCTTGATATAGGACTTCCAAGGGTAGCAAATGATGTCTTTAATATTTTTGGAAATCAAAACATATCCATAACATCTAACTCAACACTAAATGAATAGCAATACTTGCAGAATTTTAAAAGATGCAGCCATATATATATATATATAAGAAGAATCTCCTATAATGAATCAAAACAGAGAGATCATTTCGAGAATCCCATTACTCACTTAGACTTGTCTCCCCCTTCAATTCCTTTTTGAAGTGGTCTTTTACCTCTTTTTTTTCTCTTCTCTGCAGCTTTCTCTCTTCACTTCGTTCTTCCTGCTACTATCCACTCTGTTTTTCTGCAAACCTCCCCTCAAACGAGAGGAAGAAAGGCTCCAAAGTCAAAAGGTGACCTCCCCAAACGTGGGGGTCTCCTAACCTAAACCAGTAAGGCTTGTGTCTATCACTAAGGGGTGAGCTGTCCCAACAGCCATGAGGTGTCCCTCACCCTCTAATGGATGGCCAACGTATCAACATTTTGAGCCTACTCATGCTTAAGATCAACTAAGAAACAGATTTGACAAATAGATCCTATACTAGACAGCTGGTTACTCTAATTTACTTAATCAAGAACAATAAGGCTGCACAATCACAATAGAGGATAAAATCATTTATCTAATAAACATCATCAAGTAGTTCTAAGTTAAGAATTTAGATCTCAACAATGCTACTAAAAACATGGCACAAGATTTAATGAAAAGCATCAAAGATAATGAAAAGCAATACTAGAGTATTACACTCTCCCCTTCAAAAAGTTTGGTCCTCCAAACTTGACATGCCTAATAGTAAGTGGGGATACTTTGCTTGAATTTCCTCTTCTCTTTCCCAAGTGGCTTCTTTTGTGGAGTGATTCTGCCACAAAACGTTTACCAAAGGGATACTCTTACTCCTCAAGACTTGCACCCTTCGGTCCAAGATCTGAATCGGTTGTTCCTTGTAACTCAAATCCTCTTTTACACTTAGAGGATAGTGATCTAATACATGGGTAGGATCATGCAAGTAGCATCTTAACATAGAAACATGGAACACATCATGAACATGGGAAAGTTCTGGTGGAAGGGCTAGGCGATAGGCTATAGGACTGACTTTCTCAAGTATTTCAAAAGGTCCAATGAATCTTGGGCTCAGCTTACCCTTCTTTAGTGTAATACATGTGGTTTGGAGGCTTGTTGGTGTCTTGTTGCGAGGGATCAACCGGGATTAGCGTTCTTCGGTAGGTTCTTCTACCTACTGTGTTCTTTAGTAGGTTTCTTTAGATCTAGTCGTTGGATCTTGTTGATCTTGGTGTTGTTAGCTTCCTCATGCCTAGTAGAATTTCTGATATGAGTTTTATGGTCTTTGGTTGAGATCTTAGTAGGTTTTATGCATGATTAAGCTCGGTTTCTCTGTTTTCTGCTGTTCTTGAAGAACAGCCGGCTTGCGGCGAGTTTTCCGGGCGGCACGTACATGATCTTGGTTTGTGATAAACATAAGAGTTGTAGATCTCTTCGTTAGCACCTATTCCAGATCTGAAACCTCTTCCTAATCATCTTAAATATGCTTTTCTTGGAGATGAAGGAGTGTTACCAGTGATTATTTCCAATAACCTTAGTGCACCACAGGAAGAAAAACTTGTGCAGGTTCTTAAGAAGCATAAGACAGCTATTGGTTGGACAATTACAGACATCAAGGGAATCAGCCCGAGTACATGTATGCATCGGATCTTGCTTGAAGAGGGAGCGAAACCTTCCCGCCAACCACAAAGAAGGTTAAACCCACCCATGATGGATGTAGTGAAGAAGGAGATCCTCAAACTTCTTGAAGTTGGAGTGATCTATCCTATTTCGGATAGCACTTGGGTTAGTCCAGTTCAAGTGGTTCCTAAAAAGACAGGAACAACCGTGGTGAGAAATCACAAAGATGAGTTAGTTCCTACCCGTGTGTAAAACGGGTGGAGGGTTTGTATTGATTATAGAAAATTAAATGTTATAACCCGCAAGGACCACTTCCCTTTACCTTTTATTGATCAGATGCTTGAAAGATTAGCTGGTCATTCTTATTATTGTTTTCTTGATGGTTATTCAGGTTATTTTCAGATTGTAATTGCCCCTGAAGATCAGGAAAAGACGACGTTCACATGCCCATTCGGGACTTTTGCATATCGTCGCATGCCTTTTGGTCTTTGCAATGCCCCAGCTACTTTCCAAAGGTGTATGGTTAGTATATTCTCAGATTATATTGAACATATCATAGATGTTTTTATGGATGATTTCACAGTTTATGGAAACTCTTTTGATAATTGTTTACATAACCTTACACTTGTTCTTCAAAGATGCATAGAAACTAGCCTTGTGTTAAATTCTGAGAAATGTCATTTCATGGTTGAACAAGGTATAGTTTTGGGTCATGTTGTTTCATCTAAAGGAATTGAGGTTGATAAAGCTAAAGTTGATGTCATTCAATCTTTACCTTATCCTACTAGTGTGCGGAAGTTCGTTCATTTCTTGGACATGCAGGTTTTTACCGAAGATTCATCAAGGACTTCTCCAAAATAGCATTACCGTTGTGCACGTTGTTACAAAAGGACAAGGCTTTTGAGTTCGATGAAGCATGCAAAGAGGCATTTGATAAACTGAAAGAATTATTGACTTCAACCCCAGTTATTCAGCCCCCAGACTGGAGCGTTCCTTTCGAAATAATGTGTGACGCAAGTGATTATGCAGTAGGCGCGGTTTTGGGTCAAAAGATTGGAAGAGCTTCTCATGCAATTTACTATGCTTCCAAGACTTTGGATGATGCCCAGAGAAATTATTCTACAACTGAAAAAGAACTTTTAGCCGTTGTGTTTGCTTTAGAAAAATTTCGTTCTTATTTACTTGGTACTAAAGTCATTGTTTACTCTGATCATGCAGCCCTTCGTTATTTAATGATGAAGAAGGAGGCAAAGCTGAGATTAATACGATGGATACTTCTCTTGAGTGAATTTGATTTGGAGATAAAAGACAAAAGAGGAACAGAAAATAGGGTCGCAGATCATCTTAGTCGATTAGTTCATGTAGACGATGAACTTCGTCTGCAGGAAGCATTCCCTGATGAACAACTGTTCTCTGCAACTGTGACATTACCTTGGTATGCAAATATTGTGAATTATTTGGTTACTAATATGTTACCTTCTGATTTGTCTAAGGCTCAAAGAGATAAGATAAAAAGTGATGCCAAATACTATGTGTGGGATGACCCATATTTATGGAAGCATTGTGTAGATCAAGTAATAAGAAGGTGTGTTCCTGAAAAAGTAATTGTTTCTATACTCACTTTTTGTCATTCTTATGCTTGTGGTGATCACTTTGGAGTTAAGAGAATGGCAAGAAAAGTGTTACTGTGGGTTCTATTGGCCTTCTTTATTTCGAGATTCATACTCTCTTTGTATGTCATGCGAGAATTGTCAAAAGATAGGTAATATATCCCAACGGAATGAGATGCCACAAAACCCCATATTATTTTGTGAAATTTTCGATGTTTGGGGCATTGATTTCATGGGTCCGTTCCCTATATCTTTCGGTTATATTTATATTCTACTTGCTGTTGATTATGTTTTGAAATGGGTAGAAGCTAAAGCTACCAGGACTGATGATTCTAAAGTTGTTGCAGATTTTATCAAGTCTAACATATTATCTAGGTTTGGAATTCCAAGAGCTTTCATAAGTGCTTGAGGCACACACTTTTGCAATCGAACTGTGGAGGCGTTGCTAAGGAAGTATCATGTGACCCATAAGGTCTCAACCGCCTATCATCCGCAAACGAGTGGACAAGCGGAAGTGTCAAATCGAGAGATCAAGTCCATCATTGAGAAGACGGTAAATCCAACTAAAAAAGATTGGAGTTTGCGTTTGGATGATGCGTTGTGGGCATATAGGACTGCATATAAGACACCCATTGGTATGTCACCTTATCGCTTGGTATTTGGGAAACCATGTCACCTTCCAGTTGAGTTAGAACATAAAGCTTATTGGGCTATCAAGAGCTTTAATATGAACATGGATGAGAGTGGAGAACACAGGAAGTTGCAACTGCAAGAATTAGAAGAAATTCGCAATGATGCCTATGAGAGCGCTAGGATTTACAAGGAAAAGACAAAAGCTTTTCATGACAAGATGATCTCTAGAAAGGAGTTTAAAGTTGGTCAAAAAGTCCTCCTTTACCAATCACGCCTACGTTTGTTTCCAGGTAAGTTGCGTTGTCGTTGGATTGGACCTTTTATTGTTACTAATGTTTTTTCGCATGGTGCAGTTGAAATTCAAAGTTTAGCCACTTCCAAAATGTTTACGGTGAATGGCCATCGACTTAAACCTTTCTATGAAGGCGTTTCAACAGAAAAGTTGGAAAAATTGGACCTTGAGGAACCAACTTATACTGATTAATGAAGCTAGCATGAAGTCGAGCCAATGACAATAAACAAAGGCGCTGCTTGGGAGGCAACCCAAGGGGAGTTCGTTCCTTTCTCTTTTTATTTTCGCATTTCCATTTTAGTTATTTTTGCCTTTCTTTGCATTCCACCTTACATTGGGGACAATGTCAGTTTCAAGTGTGGGGGAGGAGATTTAGGTTGCATTTGCCATGAGCGAGAACTAGTTAAGCTTGACATATTCATAACATGATTGAATGAGTAATTTTGCGACTTAGAATTAATTAGTTGAGTTATTTTCCTTGAGATGGTAGTGACTAAATTAGTAGACAAAAGCTGGTGAGATTTTGAGCCTTTAGACTGACACATTCATATCAGTCTCACTAATTTCTTTCATGAGAGATATTCTTCCATGGATTTGTTTCTCTAGAACTTGCTTTGATTCTATTTGAGGTCACATTGACACATGTATACATGAACATGATTAAGGCCATCTTTGTTATAAGCTACATAAGCCAAATAGCCTACCTTACAATTAATTTTTCCTTTTGCTAAACACCTTTGAGCTTTATTGACTTCATTGTTAACCCACATTACAAGCCTTAAACATGAAAAGTATTTCCGTTACCCAAGCCATAAAACTAGTGGAGCATTGATCATGATTATGATATGTATGGGTGCAAAAGTTCAAGTGTGGGGGTGTTTGGATTTGTGGTATGGCTATGATTGGTGAAGTGGAGTTTATTTTCATACTCAATTTGTGAGTATGCCGTTTCTGAAAAAAAAAGAAAAAGAAAAAAAGAAAAGAAAAAGAAAGTGAAGGAGGAAATAGTTTCTCATGTTACAAAATGTGTTTATGAATCCTCCTAATACTCCAAGAAAGGGGTATGTTTATGTATGATCTCTACAAAGGTGAAAGTTTTTGTAAAAGATTGTTCACTATTTCAGTTAAAAAGTATTCCTTTGAACAATCTCTTTACCAAGGTCGTAAGGTTATACGGTTTGAGTATGTTGAAGTCAAATTGAAGAAGTTAATGGAGTGATTGGTTGTACATGTCTTATTGATGCATTTTTGCTCTATTAGTTCCATTGGCTTCTGAGCTACATTCCCAAATATTTCTCACCTTGATCCTAGACCCCATTACAACCTTTTGAAGTCCTTATGATTCATGTTATGCATGTAATTCTAGTGGTGGAGAATGAGAAGATATGCAAGCTTATGGTAGATCATTTTCAATGGAATGAATTTGAGTGAAATACATACCCTTCAAACACATGAGAGTTGAGGGTTAATTTCCGTGAGGGTCTTCTTATTTAGTATGCTTCATCTTCAAGTGGAAATGCTTACTGATTGATTTTTAAGTTGTTTAAAAATGTTTGTTCATGATATGTTATGAGTTGTGAAGAGCTTGATTGTTTTCGTTGTTGATGGTGTTGCAACCTTGATATCTTGAGTAGAGTGAATTTTACTTTTGCCCGAGGACGAGCAAAAGCTAAGTGTGGGGGAATTTGATGATGATGCATAATGTTATATTTTTATCCCTTAATACTTAGTCTCCTATGCTTATTTAGTTCCTAAATACACTCATTATTCTTATATTTTGATTTAGAATGCAATTGAAGTCCTTAAGTCGAAAAGAAGCTGAAAAGAGTGCATGGATCAAATTTAAAGATTAATCTGTACCTGCTCATAAAGAACCAGATGATATGCCATATATGGTTGGAAAGCTCTTGAAGTCTAGATTCTGGAGAATTTTACGGTTCGTGATTCCGAGTTTCCTAGAGGAAGTTACGGCAATTTTAGTACCGATGGCGCAGTCTGGATGGCAGAACAGTGAATAAGCTGGAACGTCCGATCGATCCGACACCCAGAGTCCGATCGATCGGACTATGCAGAAACGTGACAGAACATATATTTTTTGGCTGAACATGGTCCGATCGATCCCTACATCCATCGTATGGAGTCCGATCGATCGGACACCTAAAGTTCGATCGATCGGACTCAGGAATAGCCAGAGAAGGTGGATTTTTACGCATCCGATCGATCCAGCAGCCATAGTTCGATCGATCGGACTAGGGCGTAACTAGAAATTGAAGATTTTTAATGAGACCGATCGATCCGACACCCCGAAAAGGATCGATCGGACTTTCCCAGTAAATTAAATAAACGGTTTAGATCCAATCCGTTGATGGAGAGACTTTGGGGCTATAAATAGGACTCTTTCTAGGGTTTGAGGGGGGATTCTTGGACACTTTTGGCTGCTCTTTCTCCTCCTTTATATTTTTTCTAGGTTTTATCTTGTTTAATGAAATCTTTTGGAGGATTGTTCTCGATGGCCCTGCGTGGCTAAATCTTGATCCTTGGTCGAGGAGACTGAAACCTCGGAATCAATGAAGCTGTGAGATCTAATTTATTTTTATTGTTCAGTTTATACATGAGTATTGAATTTTCCTCTGAGATTAAATCTTCATGATTAACTTGTCTAATTGTTAGGAGGCCTACTAGTTTATTATTCATGGTGATCTACTGCTAGGTTTGATATCAAATTCGGAATTGTTTGATCCCTCTAATCTGCGAAGCAACTAGGGTTTAATAATCTTCTGCGTTTCAGAGATTGTCAGGTCTTAGGAAGAATATTCAACTAGATTAAATGCAACCGCTTGTGCTTGTGTTGTTTAGCTTCATCGATCTCCCTATTCTTAACGCTGTTACTAGATTAAATCTACAGCGCTTGTCTTAGGTTGTTTAATAGTTAGGGTTGATTAGATCGCTTGTTTCTAATTAACTAAGATTGAGGAGAGCTTCGAATTTAATTCGGACGGTGAATATTCATGGTATGAATTGATTGATACTTGCATCGATGATCAGTTGTTGGATTCCGATGGTGGATGTTGACTCAGACCAAGATTTGTTCTCTTGATTCAACTTGTTTCTTCGCTTTAGATTATTTCTTTACTATTTTCCTCACATTTAAAAACCCTCCATCTTTGTTCACTAAGCACAAAACTAGGCTAAACACTCTTCGTGGGATCGACTCGTACTCGCACTACTACATTTATCTTAAAGAGTATTGGTTTTATTTTTGAGTGCCTGCGACAGCACATCAGCTAATTGATCAGCCATTTAGTGGAGAGGTGAAGAGACTCGCCACGTCAGCACCACGTCATCAGTAATCAATGCCACGTCATCAGTAACCGCCCAGTCATGGGCTGCCACTCTGCCACATCACCAGTAACTGCTACTTAGTGGGGAGCTGAACAGGCGCTACGTCATCAGTAACAGTCACCCAGGTGAACATGGGCTGCGACGTCATCCATAACTGCCTAGTCATGGGCATCATGGGGAGACCAAGAGTCATAACTGACTCAGCCCACTTCTGGTGAATTAATGCCTCACTCAATGTGGCTCAACCCACTTGTAACTGCTCAGGAAGATGAACAGTAACCTGCCACGTAAGCAAAAATGCACGCGTGGCGTACACATGGCGCACGTGTGTGTGCCTCTCTCTAGTTCTTACACACATTCAAACTATAGATGCCCAAGGCTTTATATGAACTAGAGAAATGTTCTTGTCCCAAGCAATGTGGGACTAGACATTTACACACACACTCACATGGGCTTCATATGACTCTCTTCTTAACTGGGCTTTAGTAGGCCCATTTGATTCAACATCTATATTAAGGCTTAGCTCACTCCTTCACCCTAGAAGTTTTCGGCCTTTAAATAAACCTTAAATCCAACAGTAGACATAGCCTACATTGTCTTCATCATCATCACCGTCTCTTTTCCTTTCATCTTCTTCTTCTACATGGCCTACATTGTCTTCTTTTAAGTTCTCATCTTGTTTTGTACCATTCTCTCCACCATATATGCCCTAACGGTGGCTTGGGGATTGAAATGGAGTTGAAACAGACGTTGTTGGACCCAGTAGGAGGAGATGAGGAAGAAACCCCGTCTATAAAAGTACTAGTCCCCTTGTTGCACTATTTTCTTTGTTTTCCCTCCACGGGATTGTTCGGACTAGTAAAACCAAACATTCCTTGTATATGTCCGGTCATGAGAAACCGAACTTCTCCTCAATGAATCGATAGCATATAAAACCAAACAATATCTATATGATCGGTTTCTTTAGACCGAACATCTTCCTTAAGTTCGGTTTTAAACAACCGAATATTGCTTATTTGTTCGGCTTTATATTACCGATCTTGTGTGGTTTTGTTCAGCTCTGATGCTCAAAGCATTATCCAATCATGCTTTTTTTTATTAGTTTATCGATATTACTTGTTAGGGGCCCGGAATCAAGGCAATCCCATGCAGTGATCCGCACCTACCATAGGAGAGCTCGCCTAGGAAGGCAAGATCTGGCCACAACTGATCTTGAGCAGCAGTTACAGCTATCATCGGAAGATTCCAATGGATTTAGAAGCAACAAAATAAGAAGGAGATCAATCCAATGAATTTAGATGCAACACAAGAAGAAGGAGATCAATCTGTAGTGTACCTTGTTATCTTTATAAACCGAAGGGATGTAATAGTTACGTAGCTAATAAATTACATCTTTCTTCCTATCCTCTAAAGTATTCTTCACTCTCCATCTATCTTTCTGCTCCTTTGTTGCTCTTGCAATCCTTCTTGCTTCTCTGCTTCTCTTCAAGGCAGCAATCCCAGCTTGATAGATCCTGCAACATAAGCAGAGTCTATCAATTGGTATCAGAGCCAATGGCTAGTTCCCTGCGCTCGTTGACTGATGATGAAAAGTTCAAGGGTTAAGAACATTTTACTCCCCTCTAGTTTCACAATATGTCAATTTACCCCCTATAGTTTAAAACGTGACAAAACGAACCCTTAATTTATCAACGTGGTTGTTTTACACCCAAATCTCAAACGCCGTTAGAAGGAATTAATGGCAAATCCGATTTTGACCGATTTTGGTTAATTTTGACCGATTTTTCTTGCCACGTCAGCGAGTGATCTTTCTCCTATTCTCTCCCATTCTCTTCGTTCCCTCTTCGCCGGAGATCCGATGATGACGTCAGGGGATTGGGTGTCCACAAAGGCTGGCAATGTATTTGTCGGAGTCGTCAGAGTCGGCGACGACGGAGGCGATGGTCGGCGTCGTTGGAGTCATGCAGAGTATCCAGTGCATTGTTTCGCATCAAACCAAAAGAGCTTGCTGTACCTGGCACTGTATACAATGACTGATGTTGAACAAGGTGGAAACGAGAGTCCAATAACCTCCCCTGGAAAGTCCTGAAATCTTCTTGGCAGAATAAACGTATGACGCCTTGACCATTCGCCTAACTGCTTTGCATCAACATCAAGCACATAAACCTGGTTTGAGGAAGTTGTTAGAACAAGCACGCTGCTATTTCCAGGGGGAAGCCACCAGCAGTAACAGAAGCCAAATCCAGACGTGATATAAACCAGTGCTGCCTGCCAAAAGACCATTGCAACTACACTAAGAATGCTGAGGTTGCAGTGATACGAGCACAGAAGAGAGATGTAAGTCCATCGACTAAATATACGGAACATATACCCACATGTGATGCTTGATGCATGCATTCAGCATACAATACGTTAAGTCTTATCCAACTCTGAGGTTGGTCTTATGAATCCTTCCCAGAAAATATAAACTAAGGTTGGATATGTCATTACACAACTATTTGCATCCTCTCTCAGAACCCCAATACATGTTAAATTCAGTTATAAAATTTTCTAAACCGAGTCCTATAGCATATGCAGCCACCTGGTTTGTGCTCTGCTTTTAGAGGTTTTTGTCTTGCTCTGCTTTTAGAGGTTTTCTAAACCGAGTCCTATAGCATATGCAACCACTTGGTCGAAGACAGCGGAGAAGGGGACTGCGCCGGAGGGGTCGTTCAGCTGGCGCCTGCTCGGCGGCGCGGTGGAGTTGAGCTTGTAGAGCCCGGGCGACGTGGGCGATCGCAGGAGGCCATAGACAAGAACTTAAACTGTTAACCTCTGGCGGTGCTGTGGCACCGGTGGAGGAGAAGAACTTTGTTCTCTCCCTATCCTCCTCCATCTATCCATGATCTTTAGCCTTTGTGGACGCCCAATCCCCTGACATCAGCATCGGATCTCAGGCGAAGAGGGAACGAAGAGAATGGGAGAGAATAGGAGAAAGATCACTCGCTGATGTGGCAAGAAAAACCGGTCAAAATTAACCAAAACCGGTCAAAATTAGATTTGCCGTTAATTCCTTCTCACGGCGTTTGAGATTTGGGTGTAAAACGACCACGTTGATAAATTAAGGGTTCGTTTTGTCACGTTTTAAACTATAGGGGGTAAATTGACATATTGTGAAACTAGAGGGGAGTAAATTGTTATTAACCCAAAGTTCAAAAAGATGGAGGTCGACGTTCACTGTATCCAACAAGCTCTCCGACGACAGGCAGAGTCCTACGAGTCCATTAAGGCCCGACTCGACTCATTGGAAGTTCTCTGGGATGACATGGCAACCTCCTCTGACCGCGTTCTGGCTCTTCTACATGACAAAGAGAAGTAGCCTGTCTCTTTGGAAGGATTGGGCCATGATAGTTTAGGCCCCCGCCAACCTTAGGACGAGCATAATGGTGTGCAAGCACGGTTCATTTGCTTGGACTTTCCCCAGACATCGGGCAAGGATCCCATAGGTTGGATCTACTCGGCGGAGCAGTTCTTTAACTACCACGACACGCTGAGGCGGATAAGTTGCTAGTGGCCTTCTTTCATTTGAAGGACGACACACTCCATTGGTTCAAATGGTACCACCGGCAGCAACCACATGTATCCTAGAAGGACTTCACCACCGCCCTCTATGGCCGCTTTGGACCTCCGGACCATGAAGACTTCAATGAAGCTCTCTCTAAACTACGTCAGCATGGCGGAATACCAACTCCAATTTGAACTTCCCTCTGACCGAGTCCCAGAGTGGTTGGAGCCAGCCCTTCTTAGCTGCTTCATCGCCGGTGTTCGGGAGGATAATCGTATCGATGTCAAGATGCTCTAACCCAAGTCACTTTCGCAGGCTCTCAGCCTGGCACGACTGGTTGAAGAGCGCCATCAGAAGACTTGTCGCTCTTTCGGGGGTGGAGGCATACTTCCTACTCCTCTACGAAGACCTCTTTTGCCCTTACTGCCACCACCCTCGACTTCGGTTGACTGCGGGGGGCCTCCACCTCCTTCCACTGCTAGCGGTGTCGGCCTCCAACGCCTGAGTTATGAACAAATGTAGGCACGAAGGGAAAAAGGGCTATGCTTTAACCCGACGAGCACGATATCGACCAACTACAACCTGACCCCCCTGAGATCTCCATCCAAGCACTGTTGGGATGCTCCGCACCTCAGACAATGCGCATGACAGGATGGATCGAAGGTCGTAGGGTTGCCGTCCTCATTGATAGCAGCAGCACCCACAATTTCATTCGCAACAACTTAGCTACAAAGCTGCCATGTGCGACCACGGCTGCTACTCCCTTTCATGTCTTGGTTGCTGATGGCAACCGGCTCTCTTTCCAGGAGATATGTCGCGATGTCAAGCTCCAGATCCAGAAGTTCTTCAAAGATGGCATGCGACACCTACTACGCGGGGATGCTAAGACCTCTGTGATACGAGCGGTCAACTCGTAATCCTCTCGTATCGGGTCTCTACTGCTCCAATCGATCAGAATTGGCCTGATCGGACTTGATTTGAGTCCAATTGGCTGAATCTGGTTAGCTGGATCGGATCTGGCTTGAGCTGATTCAGATCTTGCTGAGCCTGACTGGATAGGACTTGGTTGGGTCAAGTCTGATTGGTTGATTGGTTCAACGAATTGAATTTAACTCGGATTGGGCTAAGTAGCTTGGCTGAATCGGCTAGAATTGGGTTAAGTGGATGAGTCAATTTGGGCAATCAAGGTCTAGGGAGATACGACGGCTGAGGCGTTGCCGGAGTGGATCGCCGGCGTAGGGGCGGCAGCGGCGGTCGGGATATTGACAGGAAGGGTCGCGGGTCGATGGGAAAGAGATCCGCCGGAGTGGATTGGCCGGAAGATGCCGGAGCGACGGGATCTGGTGTGGCCGGCGATGGATTTTGTGAGGACCTGTCCCTCTATTCCTGTAGCTCGTTGTTGACCACAAGGGAAATTTGGTAAATTGCGCCTTGTTGGTTAGTTTCACATCGGCCTTGTTTTTGGTGTTTGTGTTTGTTTAGGATGGCTAGGTGGACCCGGGATTGGAGGATCTGAGCTTGGGCTTGTGTTTAGCCTAAGTTTGCCTTTCTGGGCAAAGCGGATCAATCTTCCTTGCTAAGAAGATCGATCTTCCTTGCTAAGGGAATCGATATTCCTTGGGAAGAGATCGATCCCTCTGTGCCAGAAAGTCCTGTCGGTGGAGTTGTGAGGGGACGACCACGACGGCCGTCGCTCTCCGCTGTCAGGGGAGACGAGACTCCCTCTCCTCTGATTTCGCTTTTCCCCGGCCTTCCCGGCTTTCCCCGGCCTCTTCTCTTCCTTCTCTTCTCTTCTCTTCTTCTTCTTTCCTTCTTCTTCTTCCCGCAAGCTCTGCTTGCTCTGTTTTCTTCCGGCAGCTCCTTCTTCTTCGCCGTTCTTCCTCCTCCGACCACCGTTTTGGGAGCTTGAAAGCTCGTTGGATCTGTGGCGGCGTGAGGAAGATCCCTGGCATGGTTTACTTTCTTGGTTAGTGGCTGTTTAGCGGGGAATTAGCCGAGGATTAGCGTTGCCGGTAGGTTTTCTACTTACTGATGTTGTTTAATGGGTTTCTCTTAATCTAGCCGTTAGATCTCGTTGATCTTTGTGTTGTTAGATGCACCTTACCTAGTAGAATTTCTGGTATAAGTTTCATGATCTTTGGTTGAGATTTTAGTAGGATTTATGCATGATTAATCTCGAATTTTCCGGTTTCTGCTATTCTTGAAGAACAACAGGCTTGCGGCGAGGGGTTCGGCCAGTACGTGCATGTTCTTGGGTTGTGATGAGAATAAGAGTTGTAGGTCTCTTCGTTAACTTTCCATTCCAGCTTATTTCGTATTTTTCCGATTTGCCTACGATTTGTTATGAATTGATTGCTGGAGGGTTGCGTTGCAGCAAGGACTTGGTAAGTTAGTTTCATTATTGGTTTTCATTAGTGTTTTCTCGTTAATCTAGCCGTTGAATGATTCTGGATTTTTGATATGTTGATCCATGCATGTAGATCTACTAGAGTCTAAGTTGGATCTTGAATCCGACGTCGTTTGGATGTCGGATCGAGGGGGTCAACTTGCTGCTATGTAGAGAATGTTTGGTGTTTTAGATATAATATTACATGTTCGGATTATAATATTATATTTTTACTATTCATCAACGGTTTCGGGGTTACATCCATGTTGCAGGAGTCCGCGGTTGACGGTCGTGGTACCGTCGTAATGCCGGGACCCGCTGCGGATTGGCTGGCAGCGGTGGGTTGTACCGCTGCAGCGATCCGGTTGACTGTATGCATAAACTGTTGTTTGTTATCGCTTTGTGGTTAACCGGGGGAGTCATGAACCCTTGGGAATGCTTAGTATAAATGGGCCATGGGTTATGCCCTTGATCCTTTATCGCTTTGTGGTTAACCGGGGGAGTCATGAACCCTGGGGAATGCTTAGTGTAAATGGGCCATGGGTTATGCCCCTGATCCTTTATCGCTTTGTGGCTAACCGAGGGAGTCATGGCCCTCGGGAATGTTTAATATAAACTATTGCATGCATTGTTGATAGTGCTGTTAGTCTGCTGTTTGGGGTAGTGTTAGCTCTGTTGCCTGGAGTGCTGAGAGTTGGTCGTCATAACCACGGTTGTTCCGCATAGTGTGGAGGTCCCGTGTGAGGACCCGTCCCTCTACCCATGTGGCTCGTTGTAGACCGCAAGGGCAATTTGGTAAATTGCGCCTTATTGGTTTGTTTCACACCCGCGTGTACACACACTAGCCTTGTTTGTGTTAGTACTTGTTTAGAATGGCTAGATGGACCCGGGATCGGAAGATCCCAGCTCGGGCGCGCGGAAGCTTGCCTTTGGGCAGCTGACGACCCTCGAGCGATCGATCACTCCTTGGAGCGATCGGTCGGACTCGTGAGCGAGTCGGTGGTGGGATCGAGCCAGAGCGAGAGCGATCGATCGCTCCTCGGAGCGACCGATCCGACTCGCGTCGGTGGCTTTTCTGCTCCGCGAGGACGGCCACCGCTGACCGTCGCTCTCCCCTGTCAGAGGGGGGGAGGACTTTCCCTCCCCTCCCCTCACTTTTTCCCCATTCCCCCGGCTTTCCCTCCCCCTTTCCCCTCCTTTTCTTCCCCTCCTCTTCCTCCTTCTCCTCCTTTCTTCTTCCTTCCTTCTTTCTCTCCCGAAGCTCTGTTTCTCTTCCCCTGTTTCCTGCAACAAGCTTCATCACCTCCGTTCTCCCTCCTCCGATCATCTTTTTCGGCGTTCTAAGGCTCGTTGGATTCGTGACAACGAGAGGAAGATCCCTGAAGTGGTTTGGAGGCTTATTGGTGATCAAATCACGGGGAATCAGCCGAGGAAAGCGCAGCTAGGTAGGGTTATACCTACTGATGTTTATTTCGGGTTTTCTTGAGATCTAGCCGTTGGATCTTATTGATCCTTGCTTTGTTGGATTCCTTATACCTGTTAGAATTACTGATATGAGTTTCATATTATTTAGTTGAGATTTGAGTAGGTTTATTACATGATTAAGCTCGGATTTCTGGTTTTTCTGCTGTTCTTGAAGAACAGCCGGCTTGCGGCGAGTTTTCCGGCCGGCGTGTACATGATCTTGGCTTTTCATAAACATAAGAGTTGTAGATCTATTCGTTAGCTTTCCATTATATCTTGTTTCGTAATTTTCTGATTTTTCTGCTGTTCCGAATTGTTTGCTGGAGGGCTGCGTTGCAGAAATTAATGGGTAAGTTAGTTTGATTAACGATTTTGATTAGCGTTTTCCCGTTAATCCAACCGTTGGATGGTTATGAATTTTGGATATGTTGATTCTGGTATATACTCCTACTGGTGGCTAAGTTGGATCTTGAATCCGACGTCGTTTGGATGTCGGATCGACAAGATCAAATAGCCCCTAAGTAGAGGTTTTGGGTGTTTAAATATAATATTATATTTCAGAATATAATATTATATTGTTTACTGTTCATCAACGGTTTTCGGGGTTGCTTCCCGTTGCAGGAGTTCGCGGTTGACGGTCGTGGTACCGTCGTAATGCCGGGACCCGCTGCGGATCGGCTGGCAGCGGCCGGTAGTACCGCTGCAGCGATCCAGTAGACTTATATGATGCTTCACATACTGTTGCATGCTTTGCTTCTTATCTGTGTATGCCATAGCATCAATTGTTGATGTGTGCATAAGTTGCATTGGTTAGGGCGTGGGTGATCTTTGGGTCACCGTCCCGAGGCTGGAAGCTCGGACTTAGCCCTAGGACCGGGGTTGGGCTGTTTGGACCCGGTTTGAATTGTGTTGTCCAGTCGAACTTGATGATAGGCTTAGATGACTGGTGTACTTGTTGCTTGATGATTGTAGAGGTCGTGTTGGCCTCGAGTCGGATCTGAGGTGTAGCCGGTGTCCGGCGTTCTTAAACTCTTGAGTAGAGGAGTTGCCTACTCAGTGGTGTCTTTTCCCACCAAACAGTGTTCTGTGTCCTGTTGAGAGTCAGCAGTGTTGTTTCCTGCTACTGAGTGTGACCCGATATGTGACCAGCCCGGCTGGAAGATCATGATCGGGGCCTCAGGGACATGCGGTGGGGTTTATGGGACCCCTGTATACACCCAAGTTCTACTTGAGGGCGACACTGTTCCGTTTCCCTCTTCCTTCTGTGTGTCGTAGTGTAGATCCCTACTGAGCTTAGTGCTCACTCCTACCCGGGCTGCGTTTTGCAGGTGCAGGCGTCAGTTCTTCTTCCTTGGCCCCTACCGGCCAGTTGGTTGGCGGTGCGGCGGCACCAGGTGGAGTCTGAGAGGTGGTGATCCTTTGCAGTTTTTATCCTTATGTTAGCTAGTCTCCTACGGGAGTAATGTTGTATTTGAACCTCCCCCCTCTCCGAGGATATGTATATTAAATCTTTTTGAGTTCGTAAATCTGTGGTTCGAGGTTTCATTAAATTATTGTCTTTAATTTGGGGGTTTTTGATGAATTGCTAAGGAGACCAATGATGAGTGCATGAAAGTGCACTCTAAATAGCCTTATAACCATCTCAATTGCTAGATTATTATCTTTAATCAACATCTTTATTCCTATTTTTATATCTATATGTTGCTTCACATGGTTGTTTGGAAAATGCAGGAAAAAGGAGAAAAGAAGCTGAAAAGAGTGCATGGATCAACTTTAAAGATTAATCTGTACCTGCTCATGAAGAATCAGATTATGTGCCATATATGGTTGGAAAGCTCTTGAAGTCTAGATTCTGGAGAATTTTCCGGTTCGTGATTCCGAGTTTTCTAGAGGAAGTTACGGCAATTTTAGTACCGATGGCGCAGTCTGAATGGCAGCACAGTAAATAAGCTGGAAGTCCGAGCAATCCTCCGATCGATCGGACTACGCAGAAACGTGACAGAACCTTTTTTTTTTTTTGGCTGAACGAAGTCCGATCGATCTCTCCATCCCTCCTAAGGGGTCCGATCGATCCGACTCCAATGGTCCGATCGATCGGACTCGGGAAAAGCCAAAAACAGCGGATTTTTACTCAACCAATCGATCCAACACTCATAGTCCGATCGATCGGACTCGGGAATTAAAGGTTGACAGAACATATGTTTTTTAGAGGAGCAGAGTTCGATCGATCTGTCCATCGATCGGACTCGGGCGTAAATAGAAGTTGGAGATTTCAATGAGACCGATCGATCCAACATCCCGAGGAGGATCGATCGGACGTTCCCAGTGAATTAAATCAACGGTTTTGATTTAACCCGAGTTTAGGCCTATAAATAGGATACTTAGGGTTATCAAAAGGGATCTTTTGGAGGACTTTTTGGCAGCGTTTGGAGGCGAGGAGAAGGGTTTCAGGCTTGGTTTTCTTTTCTTATTTCTTCTTTATTTCTTCATTAGTTTTGTTGCCCTCATGGTGAACATGAGTGGCTAGTTTCTTCTCTAAGGTACCGATGTAGCCCTAACTGAATCATTCTATGTTATTGGATCATATTTATTTAATCAGTTTATTTTTCTTGTTTCATTCATTATTATAACTGAGATCTTAAATACCTTTATCTGGCCAATAAAAGTATTATAGATTGTTTTATGTGAGATTGGGCGAGGGTTCATTCCCTAATCTTGCAGGATCTATGAATGAATGAGTTTATGTCGAGGCCGGGTTCAAGCTAAGAGTATTCTTGGTTCATAATTGTTCTTCAGAGCTTAATGGATTCTTGGTTAACACTTAGTTATGGGTTCATTAGCTAGGGTTAATTGAGGGTACTTGGTGAAGACCGCGACCGAACGGATCATCATACCGGAAGAACGAGCCCTTGGAATTAAACTGAAATCTTTATTGATTCAATGCATAGAATGAGGATGTTATGGTGAAATCGGAACCTTAGTATTCATCCATCATATTTTCATCGTTTTCTTATTTCGTTATTAGATCATCTATCTTCGAGACTTCATATTTCTTATTTTCCCTTCCTTATTTTCTTTCTTTTCTGTTCTTTAGTGTTTCACTCTAATAATCTCTACAAATCTCTGTGGGTACGATACTCGTCTTGCTACTATACTGATTGCACCGATTCGTATACTTTCGAGATATAAAATTTATTCATCAACCAATAAGTTAGAGGGAACCCTCGCCAGCTTTTCTTCCGCGTTTGTTAGGTTGCGGTTCGCGTCGCCCAGCCCGGTTGGGCTTTCGCGGGTCGGGGCGCGACATCCCGCTTGGAGAAGGGTGTCCTACTGGTATCGTCATGTCCACCCTGTGTCAGAAATGTTGGAGAATGTCCACCCTAGGCAGTGGCTGTCGGAGGGACGTACTTTGGTCAGGCACCCTTCGGGTTATTGATGGGATTTATGGGGTCCTTGACAGGCCTCAGTACTTGGCACAGAGTTAGTTTAATTGCAGTTTCCCTTCCTTGTGTGTGACTGATCGCTCACAAACGTCGTCGTTAAAACGTATGCAAAACGTAATTTAGAAATTTACAAACCTTTCTTTCAACACTAAATTAAAAAGATAGAATAATGGTGAAATACGGGGTCGGTCCTCAGGGAAAACTTTGACTAACAAGAAACAACAGAATTAACTCTCAACACTCTAATCCTAAAGCGAAAAAGGATTGATTTGGGGTTTTTAGGAACTGATTAATAAAACTAATTAAGAAAACAGTTAACGAAATTGAAGTAGATCAATGAGAGAAAACCTAGGGATTACTCAATCCACTTTAGTTTCACTTCCTGTAGTCTCTAATTATCCTCTTGTTTTCTTATCTCGACATTATGGATTCATAGCTTCTTAAGCTTACATGAATCCCTAAAATAATGCTATTGCTTCCCTAAGGCATAACCTATCCAAACTTAGCATAGATTGTCTTCGAACTTAATCTGAGTACAACCTATCTTCATCTAGCATAGATTATCTCAAAGGCATACACAAAAGCAACATAAAAACCATCCTACGAATCTCTACCATCAAGCACAACAATCAAGTAGGTCTGAATGTACATCGAGGAACTCTGTTCCCTCAACTCTTTATAAAATAAAACCATATTCATAGGATCATGTCTTTGAAAAGATAGCAAGAATCAAACTAGAAAATACAAAGAAGCTACACTAAAGCTTCATGAAATCCCTAAGTAAAGAGTTTAGCCACTCATCTTTTGGATGAGATCCATGTATTCGATGAAGAAGGTTAGGGATCCACACCGCATCTCCGTCTTCTTCTCCAATCTGAATCCTTCTTTTTCTCTCTATGGAGGCTCTTCGTTTTCCAGCCACAAAACCCTTTTTATATCTTAATTCCCGGATTAGGGTTTTAGGGTTGAGTTAGACCTCATGTGCAACTCGGATTTCCTGGTTCGATCCTGACAGCTTCTTCCGATCGCGACTGGGTTCAACCCGTCCAGAATTTGAGAATGAGTCCAACACAAAAGATGTAGATTTGACAATATTTGGACTTAACTAGAATATTTGGCGAATATTCTCCCGCACGTTGACGGACCAGTCTTCCAGCAGCCAAATATCTTCATCTTCTTCAAAACTGCTATCAATCCATCAGGAATCTCTAAAAGTGTCCAACATGAAAGTTGTACATCTAGATGTCTTCTTGATGTCACCCAAATTTCAAAATATTTAGACATAAGAATAATTTGTGGTGAATATTATGCTAACAGTCGACAGAGCAGTGTATTTCAGCATATTAAGCCTTTTCTGTAATTTCTAGCTTGAATCTTCATTAAACCTGAAATCAACTAACAAACTATCAAATACAAACACTCTAAGCCTAACAAAGGTAAATTAAGGGGTTTAATTATGAATATTTAGTGACTCATCACACCCCCCAACTTACACTTTGCTAGTCCTCGAGCAAAGAAAATATAAAAAGAAAGCAATAAATCTAACTAGCCACTTTCGTAGGTCTCACGATTGTACTTAGCATGTGCAACAAGCCTTTAAACCCCTGGGTTACCCCAGTGGAGGAGTTATAGTCTCTTGAGGGTTTTCAGGGATGACACCCACAAACATCAATACATTCCCTTGAATATGTCATTAGAAATCAACTATAATATTCATCAACTCTAATGCATGAAATACAAATAATATCCATAAATATATCCTTTAACTCATATTCACATAAAAACATAGTAAATCAAAACATGTCATAACATATTTTCAACACTTCAACATATTTAATCATGATTAAAAACAACTTTAACACTCTTGTGTGTGATTAGGGTTCCACATGCTTCAGAGCATCAATTATATCTAAGCACTTCAACTATTTAAGATCACAATCCTATCCAACCACATATCTTCCACTTATCACATAGCAATATCTGTTTTTATTCATCTTTTTACATCAAGAATTTCAACTGTTTTACGCGAACAACACACCTTGTTAGGCACCTTGCCCGGTTACTAAGTATGAAACCCTTTTTTTCTTTTTTTTTTCTTTTTTTTCCAAGAAATTCAACCATTTTACGCGAACACCATGCTGACTAGGCACGCTGCTCGGTTACTAAGTTGAAAATCCATTTTTTTTCGCATACTCAGATAATTGCATGTGTTTATGTATTTTCTGTGTCATGACATAGAATTGTAAATATATCCTACTATTATGCTTAGAATCTAATATCAACCCCTTAACATGTGGAAGTGAACATGTGCATTAGAATATGTCAAGTTATCCTTAAATCATGGTAAAAGTGTTAAAGTATAGAAATAATGTCATGAATAACAAAAATTTACTATTTCTTATATGACATACAAATCTCAGAATAATCCATAAAATAAATTTCTAAAACCTGCATCTTTGTCAAGTCATTTCATAATTTTATCCTTTTGACATATTTCAAGGGATGTATAATAATAAAAATTAAATTCCTAGAATCTAACCCCAACTTGAATGTAATTGTCCCCAATTACACTAAGTCATAAAAATAAAGCAAGGAAAAAGGGTAGAGATCACCGTAGATATTGCACTATAAGTAATTGGCTCGCATAAGAGACGATCACCACACCACCCATAAGAAGAATACGTCGCTATGGAATAAATTCATGTCTCTAGAAGAGTTTAAACGAATAAAATCATAGATATCACCATAAAACGTTAGAGACATATGTAAAGATTTTATGAATAACCCCCTGATTGAACTATATAAGAATGTCATAAGTCGCCCCTCAATGAGTGCCAAAGGCCACCTGCCATAAAAGATACCTTTCCAAAAGATCAAATATAATAGAATGAAAAATGTATAAAAAATTATAGAAAGGCATAAAAATCATTAACAATTTCGGCAAAGTCTCCTTTGTATTATCATGATATATCAACCTTATACAAGTATTCAATCCACAAAAATTAAAAATAAAGACATTAAAGCAATAAAATACATTAAATGATCCATACACAACACCCAAATAATCAATGTCCATAAAATTATCCTGATTGAAGATCTACACTGTCTGATCGGAAAACCGGGCTGCAAAGCGTATGGATCTCGTCCATCAGCCAACGGACGGCTGAGAGCTCGCCGGCGACGATCAACGATGAAACGTCGTCGCCGGAGGATGGGACCAGTAGGGATGGAATCGTGGGAGGCCAAGGAGTCCGTTCATGCCGTCTGATCATTGAATGGTGGTCTCCAGGCGGCGGAATGACGGGGGACGGCGCGGAGGAAGATGGTCGGAGTTAGAATCTGGCGGCCGGAGATTCAATCGAGGTGGGTAAGGAGCAAGGAAGCATCGCATAAGGCCTGAGAACGCACCTAGGTGATTTAATTGTAGAATCGGAGGGCCAAGAGGCGGATAGAAGATGATTGGCGCGGTGGAGGATCATCGGAGGTGGAATCCGGCCAACCGTGTCGCGCCCCGACCCGCGTAGGCCCAACCGGGCCGGGCGACGCGAAGCGGAACCTAACCTACTGCGGAAATTTTGGCGAGGTTTCCCTCTAATCGTAGTGGTTACCCTAACAAAACACAATCATCCTGTATTCACACAAAAAATACAAACTCAAAGACTGAACTGATATAATATTACAAGCCTCAAACAGGGAAATTATACATTTATCACTCCCGTAGGAGACTATCTATAACAAAAGGGTACAAAGCTGAAAGATCGCCACCTCTCAAGCACCGCCAGACGCCGCCACGTCACCAAACGCCGCCCTGGTAGGGGTGACCAAAGAAGAGCTAGCGCCGCACTTGCAAAACGCAGCCCGGGTAGGAGTGAGCACTAAGCTCAGCAGGGACACTACACTACGACACTCACAAAGGAGGGAACACAAGAGTGTCGCCCTCAAGCAAGACTTGGGTATGCAGCAAGGGTCCCATAACCCCTCTGCCGGTGTCCCTAGGCATACCCAACCATGGTCACCCCAAGGGACTAGGCCCATCCTGGATATACCTAGTGCAGGCAGGAACAGACACTGCCTAGGCTGGACCCCTCCGAAGGCCCCCAAGGACAAGAACCGACACCGGTTGCATCCACAACATCTGGCTTGAGGCCGACACGACCTCTAAACCTCAAGCAACACGTATTCAGGTCAAACTAACCCTATCATCGAAAACGACTGAATACTACAAATCGAGACCTGGGCCAAGCTACCCACCACGGCCCTCGAGCCAGATCCGGGCTACTCAAAACCCCTGATCGGCAACGCCATAAACAGATGCAACTAATGCACAACACAATGCATGTATGAGCATGCGCAGAATAATACAGATAGACATGCAACAATATGTCATGATATACAATAACAAGGTCTGGGCACGGCACCCTGCCGGCCCGGGGTGGTGAACAAATAATTAAGGTCTAGGGACTGCTGCAGTGGTACCACCACCAACTGCCAGGAGTCCACCACACAACCTGCACCGGGAAGCAGCCCCGCAAACAACAGCTCACATAGGTAACAGATAAAGCCCTCGGCGCACGCCGGCATGCAAGGCTAAGGAAAGCTGTAGGGCTACCCGCCGTTTATTCTAAACATCCCGGGAGTCATCACTCCCCCGGTTCACCACTGCCCCTACTATAGGGCTAACATGCTTAATCGTATATACAAGGTATAAAGCGATAAGCAAAACTGGCATACCAAGCCCCGCGGGCAAAAGCCATGAAAAACCCTCTCTGCTGCTGAAGGATCAATCCTTTCCGAAGGAAGGATCGATCTCTTAAGTAACAGTGAGCTTCCCTCACTGTCGAGACGAGGAAGATCGATCCTTCCTTCCAGGAAGATCGATCTTTCTCGAGACAGAGGGCACCCTTCGTGTCGCACCAAGAAAGATCGATCCTTCCTCCCAGGAAGATCGATCTTCTTCGCAACGAAGGGTAGCCATGCCGTCCAAGAACCAGGATCGATCTTCTCCAAGCAGGAGATTGATCCTTCATCGGGCGTAGCATGACCAACCCAGAGGGATCGATCCTTCCTCAAGAGGGATCGATCCTAATGGGTTCTCCGTCGTCCTTCCGGCGTGAAATACCGCCGGAAGATGCAACCAAACTCAACCAAACTCTGGGATCTGATAGATCAAGATCCCACGAGTTTAAAATCGGTGAAAACACGAGAAACAAACATGTATACAAAGAGATCTATGTAAAAGAACACGATCAAAACCGGAAACTCAAAACCTGGAAATGAAAGTAGGTAGGAATCCCTACCGGAGTAAGAGCGGCTTAAATCCAAGCAGCTAGGCCTTAGAACTTCCTCAAACGAGCTCAGATCCAGCAAGAACACGGCTCAAATCTCGGAAAATTCAAAAAAATCAAAGGATAACGATCTCGTTTGCTTTATAGGCAAACGAACCGACATAAGGGAGATCGATCTTCCTTGTCAGAACGAGTTTGACTTTTTGGCACAAGGAGATCGATCTCTTAGCTAGAGAGGATCGATCCCACTTGCCCAGAAAGCTAGACTTGGGCCAAATCTCAAGCCCAAGCCCGGATCTTTCGATCCCGGGTCCAACTAACCATTCTAAGCAAACATTACCACAAACATGGTCAGTGTGTGCACAAGCGCGAGTGTGAAACTAGCCGACAAGGCGTAATTTATCAAATTGCCCTTGTGGCCTACGACGAGCCACAGGAGTAGAGGGACGGATCCTCACAAACCGAGCTACAAGCTTGAGTTTTGAAGGTTGCAAAAGAGTCGTGACGGCCAGAGGAAGGTGCTGGAGGTGGTAAGGGACGGTGGGAAGCAGTGGAAGAGGTGATCGCCGGCGGTAGGAACATAGGATGTTCGCCGGCGTCGGAAGAGACGAAATTGGGGGAAGAAGAGGCCGGGAGGAGGTAGAGGAGAAGATTGCGACGGTGTTGGAGGTGGGTTGGAGGGCTAGGAGCGGCCAGAGGGATGGCGACGGACGGCGGACGGTGACGAGGGAGGAAGAAGATGAAGTCGGATCGACCGTGGGCGCGGGTGATTTGAGAACAAAATCAGACGGTCGATCGATCGTCCGTCAACCAAGCAATTTGGAAAAAATAAACGGACGGTCGATCGGTCGATTGACCGTGGCCCACGTTACCTGTTTGAGGAGCTGACGGTCGATCCTTGCATCGACCCTGAGAAGCTTTATTTTTTACAGAACCTCACGGATGATGCAACGGTCGTTGCGACGGTCGACCGTGATCTAGGAATTTCGATTTTCTAAATAATATCATGGAAAATCATGGAAAAATCAGAAAAATCATGGAAAAATCCTAAATATCAAAGAAAAATTTTCAAAGTTAAGGAAAAATCATAAAACTGGGTTGCCTCCCAGAAAGCGCGACATTTTACGTCTATTGCTAGACTTCCCTAGAAGGTGCAATTAAAGCATGGATCCGTCAATTTGATGACATCGATCACCCAACTTAGAATAATTTCCTCCATATAATGCTTGAGACCAAACCCAGCCCCATAGTAAGTTCAGTATTTGATGAGGCAGGTCAATCAGTTCTTTTCTCCCCTCATGTGAACTAGAGGCTCCACCCTCTATGAATGGCAATCTATCATCATGTTTCATCTTGCAACCCGGTCTACGGTATGTGTCCCTCATAATGTTGGGACCCGGAAGTGAACTTGGAGTGGATTTCAATCTCAGAATGGGTGTAGGCAATGACGATGGTGTAAATATAGGTAAAGGAGGAGGTGGTGGCTCAGGTTTAGAATATACTGACACATCTGTGCAAAAGTGTGTGTCAACATAATAAGCAAGAACTTGTCCAAGATCTAAGTCAGGTGCAGGAGTAAAAGATAACGGTGGAAGTGGCTCAACCACCCAAGAAATAGTTTTTGTCTCTGCAGTGTGCTGATCGAGTGATTGGTCGGACACGATGTGTGGTTTGATGTCATCTTTCGATTGTGTAGTATCCCGATTAACATCATCAGAGTCAGAAGCAAAGGCATTCAAAATGTCAGACATAATGTCATTCTTTAATTCAACATCATCATCCTCAGAATCATACTCATCCCAAATTATAGGCAATCTATCATCATGCAGTTCAACATCAAAATCAACATCATCATCAGAATCATACTCATCCCAAACTGTAGGCAACCTATCATCCTCACCGTCAACCTCAGTATCACTATCAAAATCATAATCCCTCACAATATCAGAGAATGCATCACCTATCATACCATGAGATTTATCATGAAAGAAGTCAGTCAAACTATCAACACAGAAGCATTCATTCTCACGCTCAGGCAAACCAGCAGTCTTAAAGATGTTCAGTTTAACATGCATATGGCCAAAAGAGACATCCATGACACCAGTTCGACAGTTGATATTTGCATTTGCGGTAGCCAAAAAGGGACGTCCTAAGATGATAGGCATGGTTTTTTTGCAGTGAACAGCGGGTTCCATATCCAAGACGACAAAGTCGACATGGAAAAAGAAGTTGTCCACCTTCACTAAAACATCTTCTACAATGCCTCTAGGAGTCCTAATGGATCTATCAGCCAATTGTAAACTGATCGGTGTCGGTTTGAGCTCTTCCATCCCAAATTCTTTATAAAGGTAGTAGGGCAAAATGTTAACACTGGCTCCTAGGTCGAGAAGGGCACCATCAATCTGGTAGTCTCCTATGCAACATGGTATGGTAGGAGTACCAGGGTCCTTTAATTTGGGTGGCGTGTCATGTTTCAAAATTGAACTGACTTGTTCAGGTAAAAGGATTTTCTTGTCGCCTTTGGGTTTTGTCTGGCGTTTATGAGTGCACAGGTCCTTTAGAAATTTGGCATAGGAAGGAATCTGACGAATGACATGAAGCAAGGGTATGTTGATGTTGACATGTTTGAAAGTTTCAAGGATTTCCTCAGTAGCTCTTCGGGCTTTGACGGTTGGGTACGGATCCTTAAGGGCTGCAGGAAAAGGCACTTTAGGAATATATTTAGCTGGATCTGGCTCTCTAGAATCAGGTGGGCTAGCATCAGGTGAAAAATAAGAATCATCTTGAGTTGGATGATGGATCGGCTGGTAGACCGATCAATCGTCCGTACTGACAGGTTCACCTATTTGATTATCAACTGTTTTACCACTTCTAAGGGTCACAACGGCTTTAGCACTCTCAAAGTTTTGGCTTTCTACATAGTGCTGGCCTCTTGGGTTGGTTACAGATTGACTTGGCAAATGCCCATCCTCTCTTTTAGACAAGGTGTTAGAAAGTTGACCAACTTGTTTTTCTAAATTTGAAACGGATTGAATCGTTGAAGATAAGTTGTTTTTCAATACGGAGACATCACCTTTCATAGTTGAAATTTCGACCTTCATGGATGACATGTCCCTATTGAAATCACCTCTCATCTCTAAAAGTGTACTCATGATAGAATTTAAAGTGGGATCAGTTGATGATTCAGGAGGAGGAGGTTGAGACGTATTCTGTGGATAATATGAAGAGTACCCATGGACTGGATTTGCAAAAGATTTAGGTGGGTACTTGAGAGTAGAAGTATTAGCTGGATTGTTTTGCCCTTGAAAGTTACTTGACGGTTGTGGCTTCCAACTAAAATTAGGATGATTTCTCCAACCTGGATTGTAGCTATTCGAATAAGCGTTATTTTGAGGGTTGGAAAAACCATAAGTTGCGTTAGCTTGTTCCTGAAAAAAGTCAGGGAAATTGGGGGCCAGATGACAATCAGTGATATGATGACCAGAGTTAAGACCTTCTACATTATTTCTACTCCTATGATATTCTATTAACTATTCTTAACTCATTATTCATCATCATAACCTAATACAAACTAATGAGGTCCCTTTTATAGAGGCCTTGACAGAGTCCTAATCCAACTAAAAACTCCCTTGCTTAATTAGCAAGTAATAAGGCTTTCAGACTCAACTCAACTTACTAACTCAAAAGGACTGTTAATTAATTCATAACAATCAAATATTAACTAGGACTCAATAAAATATAAAAGACTAATGATAAATTCTAATCAAATACTCTAGTTTGAACTAGAGAAGTCCAAGTCAAACTAGGAAAGAGGCTGAACCAGTTTGGTTCCTCTTCTCTGTTCGGGTCCAGTTGGTCGAGTCGGATCGACTCGTATCACTCTGTTCTTGCCAGTTCCCTGCACTCTCTCCAGCATGTGCTTGTTCCAGGTTAGAACACATTCTTTGATACGAGCGGTCTACTCGTAATCCTCTCGTATCGGGTCTTTACTGCTCCAATTGATCAGAATTGAGTCTGATCAGGCTTGATGGGCTGAATCTGGCTAGCTGGATCGGATCTGGCTTGAGCTGGTTCAGATATGGTTGAGCCTGATTGGGATAGGACTTGACTGGGTCAAGGGGTTTGGCTGATTGAGTCAAGTAGGCTAGTTGACTGGGTCCGATTGACCAAGTCAACTGAGAGTGGCTGAGGGAGAGGCTAAGGTGGATCCGACAGTGGAGGGCCACCAGAGGGGAATCGCCGGCTTATCCGGTCGTCGACAGTCTCGGTCTTCACCGGAAGAGTAGTCTAGCGGAGGGGAAGGGATCTATCAGTGTGGATTGGCCGGAAGGTCGCCGGATCGACGGGATCTAGGGTACCGTCAGCGGTGGGTTAGAGGGGATCGGCGTCGGGGATGACGATGAGGGCTCTGGGGACGTCGAGAAGGGTCATGGATGGTCGGAAAGGTGACAAGGATGGTTGGCAAGGGTTTTAGAGGGGTTTGGGGGTGAGATCGGGGTCATGTGGCGGACGGCTGACGGTGACTGTGAAGTTGAGTTGCCGTGGGGGTTTTTGTGGGAGTCATCGGAGACGATGGAGGCAGCGGAAAATGGGATGGTCGGCTTCGTGGGGCTCGGGATAAGTCGAAGGTGGCTTTGGATGGCAATGTGGCGGCCGGAGAAGAGAGAACGACGGAAAACTAGGGTTTCGGTCACGGGAGAGAAGAAGGAGATGATGCTGAGGTGGTTGGTGATGAGGAGAGAGAGTGCTGACGTGGAGGAGAGAGAAAGTGGGAGAGAGAGAGAAATACCGGTGGAGGCCGTGCCGGCTGCGGCGAAGGTGACCAGCGGGGAAGAATGTGGATTAGTGGACGTCGGTTGAAGAGAACTCTTGGGAAAGAGAACTCAGCCTGAAATAATCATAGCTAGAAGATTAAGCCTTCTTAATCCCTGATGGAGGATCACGCATAATTATGAGAAGCTAGTCCTAAACTACTCTCTACTTTATTCATCTACTCTATACTTCATTCATCCATTATAATTCATCCATACATCATACCTAGCTATTGAGGTCCTTTTATAGAGGCCTCGACTGAGTCCTAATCCAACTATAAAATCCCCTTGCTTAATGAGCAAGTAATAAGGTTTCCATACTCAAACTAAACTTACTAACTCAAATGGACTCTTAATTAATTCCTAACAACTTGTGGTTATCTAGGAAAGCAAATAACAACTAAGACTCAATTAAATATAAAACACTAATGATAAATCGTAATTGAATACTCTAGTTTGATTTATGTGATATCGCTCAAATGTGTCTCGCACAGCAGTCGCGGTGCAGTACAACATAAGAGAGGTCGAACCCACAGAGAGATAAGCAGGAAAGATCCAGAAACACAGATAACAATATATCGAAAACAATCAAGAGCGTAGAATTTAAGAAAGTAGATTAAAGATGTAACGGTAAAATAAAATTAACAAAAGAAATCAGGATTTGGTTGAGGCTAGGCTTCAGGAATCACTTCACTCGGATTTAGGTTCTTCTCTTGTCAATGGTTCATATAATACTCAGTTAAGGGATTCACATTCCAATCATATTAACCGGAAGATATGGAACTACAAACCTAATAAAATATATAAATGTCTCTTCCTACGACTGATTTTTCCTTTTATAGCTCTAACTTCGTCCTACCAAAACCTAAGAATATACGATACCGGCTGTCATACAGGCAATGTATAGAAAAAGTTCATCGGGACAAAACCCTAACTCTATCTTACCAGAACTCTAAGAATACACAATACCAACTCTCACAATCGGCAATGTATAGCAAAGATTTCACGAGATAAAGTAGGTAAACAATAGATAAAACTATGGGATTATAAGATCATGAAAGAAGCATAACTGGATTCATAATATTAATCATCCACATAGAAATCTATAATCTGAAAATAATATTTGAAGATTCAATATATAGAAAAGAGTTTAACAATAAAGATTAAAACTATGAACCATGATGAAGAAGAAACCCTAACCCTCGCTAGGTCATCCATCCGCCATGATGAAGAAGAGACTCGGTTACTTAGGCAAACACTTAATGGTTTTTTTTGTTTTTATCTATGATTCTACCTTTTTACATGAGCTCCCCCGCTTCCTGAGACAAGAACAACCGGTTACTCAGTTGATCACCCTTTTTTTTTATATAAGTGGGTCTACCTTTTTACACGAGCTTCTCGCTTCCTGAGGCAAGAACACCCGGTTACTCAGTAGATCACTTTCTTTTGATACTCAACATACTAGCTAAAGTTGAAATCATGGTCCAAGTTAACAATAGCATGCTCAATCCTCTGGTGAGTATAATTGCCACTGTACATAAAGTGTTCGTGTGTGAATCACATGATGTTCTGCTTTTAGGTTATCACACATGCAATCAATGTGAAAGCAACATGTATAATAAGAAAAAAAAAAGGTTTTGCTAAGGTTACCCCGAAGACAAGCTATGTTAATCGAAGATAAAGAATGTCTTTCAAAAACACTCACATTCTTTCAGAGATTTATGTAAGCTTGAGAAGCTGTGAATTTATAATGTCTAGATAAGAAAAACAGAGGATAACTAAAGAGTACAGGAAGTTAAACTAAAGTGGATTGAGTAATCTTGATGTGCTGTCGCGAGCAATCAAAAGTAAAACCAATACTCGTTAAAATAAATGTAGTAGTGCGAGTACGAGTCGATCCCACGAGGAGTGTCTAATATAAGTTTTGTGCTATGTGAACAAGATGGGGGGTTTTGAGTAAAACAAAAACAAAATAGAAATAATCTAAATTGAAGAAACGAATTAAATCAAGAGAACAAACTTTGGTCCAAGTCAACATCCACCATCGGAATCCAACAACTGATCATTGATGCAAAAATATACCAGTTAATACCTCGAATATCCACCGTTCGAATTAAATTCGAATCTCTCCTCACTCATAGTTAATTAGAAACAAGCGATCCAATCAACCCTAACTACTAAACAATCTAAGACACGCGCTGTAGATTTAATTCAGTAGCAGCATTAAGAATAGGGAGATTGATGAAGCTAAACAACACAAGCACACGCGGTTCTATTTAATCAAGTTGAATATTCTTCCTAAGATCTATTAATCTCTGAAACATAGTAAATCAATAGAGCTCAGTTGCTTCGCAGATTAGAGGGATCAAACAATTACGGATTTGATATTCAACCTAGCAGTAGATCGCAATGAATAATAAACTAGTAGGCCTCCTAGCAATTAGACAAGACAACCATGAACATCCAATCACAGAAGAACATTCAATACTCAAGTATAAACTGAAGAATAAAAATAGATTAGATCTCACAGTTTCATTGATTTCGAGGTTTCAATTTCCTTGACCAAGAATCAAGATTTAGCCACGCAGGGCCATCCAGAACAATCCTCAAAAGATTCCAATAAGCTAGAGAAAACCTAGGAAAAATATAAGAGTAGCAGCCAAAAGTATCTCGGAATCCCCCCTCAAACCCTAGAAAGAATCCAATTTATAGCCTTAAAGTGTCTCCATCCTCGGATTAGATCTGAGCCGTTAATTTTCTTCACTGCGAAGGTAAGATCGATCCTTCCATAGGTGTAAGATCGATCCTTTGATATCAAAATCTTCAATTTCTGGCTACGTCCGAGGAAGATCGATCCTTTGATAAAAGCATGATCGATCCTTTTCAGTAAGATGGATAGTAGGATAGATTCTTCTCAGTAGGATGGATAGTAGGATGGATCCTTCGATAGGAGAAAGATCGATCCTTCTCCTCGACGATTTCCTTAATATTCTCGAGTGAAAGGAGGATTGATTCTTCTGTGATCATCTGAAAAGTATACGTTCTGTCAGTTCTGTCTGCATAAAAGGATCGATCCTTTTAGGGAAAATGATCGATCTTTCTTTCCTGAGTATTTACTGTTTTGCCATCCAGACTGCGCCATTGGTACTAAAATTACTGTAACTTCCTCTAGGAAACTCGGAATCACGAACCGTAAAATTCTCCAGAAACTTGACTTCAAGAGCTTTCCAACCATATATGGAACATCATCTGGTTCTTCATCAGTAGGTACAGTTTAATCTTTAAAGTTGATCCATATACTGTTATCAGCTTCTTTTCGAACTTAAGGACTTCAATTGCATCCTAAATCAAAATATAAGAATAATGAGTGTATTTAGGTACCAAATAAGCACATGAGACTAAGTATTCATGGATAAAAATATAAAATTATGCATCATCATCAAATCCCAAGGTTTTTCTCTCATTGATTTATTTTAATCTTAGTTTCCATTCCTTTTTAAGTTAGTTTTCATTAATTAAATTCCAAAAACCCAACAAACCCTTTTGTTGCTTTAGAATAGAGTATTGAGTGTTAGTTTTGTTTTTGCTGTTTGATTCAATAGTTTTCCTGTGGATCAACCCCATATTTGATCATTATACTATCCTTTGAATTTAATATTGAAATAAGGGTTTTTAAAATTTTAAACTGAGAGTATGCGTGATTTAACGACACGTTTGCGAAAGATCAAGTTTTTGGCGCCGTTGCTGGGGAGACCTTTTTGATTTCTTGAGACGGAAGCAGTTGATTTCTATTTACTCTTTTCTAGGCATAGTTAGAGTTTTATTTTATTTTATTTTCAGTTTTTCCTAGGAATATTTCTTAGAATTTTGGGAATTTCTGCAGCCTGAAGTTAACAGCTCGTGATAAAGAAGGATTTGTGTTTCTCAGATGAACGATCGATCGGCCAGAACACCAATCTATCGTCTGGAAACCGGTAGGCCGATCAATCGTCCACCTATCAGCAGAAGAACAGATTTTCCCTGAAGAAAATAGCTTCCCTGCTGCTGCCTGAAAAGCTTAGTTGGACTTGAATCCGACTGTCAAGGGAAGTCTTCTAACTTACAACTGTTCATTTCAATGGTGGTATTCCATAGTTTTCTCGTCTCCTCCAAATATTCTTTTTTCTTTTACTTTTCTTTTTGGGATGTGATCTTGCATGCAAGGCCGACAATCCCTAAACATCCCACTAGAATCTTTTACTTTTCTTTTTGGGGTGAATTAGATTCTTTTCGAAAATCTAGATTAATAGAAAAACCAGGTAGGAGAGAACTAATACCTTAATAGCTTGTAGATGGAATGAAACGAAAACAAAATAGCATGCAAGAATAATATTAAGAAGGTTTGAGAGATGGCACCGATTTTATGGTGGTTCGACCCAACTCTTGGTCTACGTCCACTTCTACCAAGGCTCCCCTTAAGGTTCCACTACTTGCAAATCCTTTACAAGCTTTTCATCCAAGCTTCCTGGTGCTTGGTGACCTTACACTCACAACCACTTGCTGTTGAATATCTCTCAAAGTACCTCTTCACACTTGAAGAAGGTTTACAAAGGTTGTAGCACAAAAGAGAATAAGTAGAAAACTTTTCTAAAACTTGCTCAGATGATCTCAATGATAATGATAAAAGTTGTGGCAAGTTTACATCAAGGAACTACTTATATATGGGCTTCAACCAGCTCAACAAGGAGCTCCAACGGCTCTCTGCAACTCTCCAACGGCTAGTTTTTTTACTGTACGCGTCGCTGGCGGTCGATCCATGCATCGTTCGTCACGTATAAAAACTCAGTCTTTTTGATCGACGGTCGATCCATGCATCGTCCGTCACCGTCACGGTCGACCGTGACATCGACCATCACATCGTCCGTAAGCCTCTGTTAAGAGAATCGCTTCCCAGGGTCGATGCTCGGATCGACCGTCGCTTCTTTACTTTTCTTCATAAATGCGCCACAGTCGACCGCCGCATCGTCCGTCAGGCTCTGTTTAGAAAATGGCTTCTCAGAGTCGATGCTCGGATCGACCGTCGCTTCTTTACTTTTCGTCATTAGTGCGCCACGGTCGACTGCCGCATCTACCGTCGCATCATCCGTCAGGTTCTGTGAAGAAAAACGCTTATCGGGGTCGATGCACCGATCGACCGTGAGCCAATAACGCATATTGCCAAGTAGGGTGCATCCAACGTGCAACCCCACGGTCGATCCATGGATCGACCGTCACATTCCCACGGTCGATCCATGCATCGACCGTCAGTACAAAACTGACTTAAATATTTAATTTAAGATTTCCAATTAAAGGGGTAATAAATATTAAACATATATTTTATCATTTAATGTATATTGGCATCATCAAAACAATGTTAAGATGAACAATCTCTCCCTTTTTGATGATGACAATCCTTTTAAATGTGATGATAAAATATTTTGACTCCCCCTTAACCAATGCATCCTTTTCTTTCAAGAAATGTGTTCTAAAGTGAATTTTCAAGATGCACATAAGTCATATATCTCTAAAATGAGTTCCATTCAAGATATGTTTACATAATGGTTTGGATTTTAGCATGTTCACTTCTTTTCAATAATAACATTTAAGCTTTCATGAAGTGATTTCATATTAAATATTGAGATTATAACATTGTACTAGTACATCATAACAATATCCAAACACATTTGCCTTTCATTCAAAAGATTCCAACATTTGCATACAATACTTCCATTCAAAATCATTTCGGAAAAACTGTGAATTTACAAGACTTTTCATTTCAAAACAAGGTTTTCCAAAATACAAGAGTAAAGATATGAAATGTAGAAATGTAGGGCTATTGTTCTCATTCATTCATCACACTTTTCTCCCCCTTTGGCATCATAAAAAAGAAGTAAGAAGGATGGGGAATTAGGATCAATCAACTAAAGGTGTGATAGGTGGGAATTCAATCTTGATGTAGGCAAAAATGTCTTCAAGTTGCTTAGACATCTTGGTTTGGTCTTCGGTGATTGTTGCTTGGGAAGTCTTGATGTATCCTATACTTACTTCCATTCTTCCCAATCTTGATTCAAGCTCATCAAGTCTTTGTATCGTGTTACGACGAGCCCGGCTAATGGAGGATTCACCTTGAAATCTAGGCGCATCTTCTTCTCCCCCTTGATTTTCCTCATCATGCTCTTCTTGATGCTCGTCTTCTTCATCACCACTGACATCAGGAAAATCGAGGCCTAAAGCTTGTTTGGCGGCCTTCATCCTTTTGTAGGTAGATTTGTTGAAGGGTTGAGAAAGGGGTTTTCGTTCATCAACTGCTAGGTTTAGGGTAAGGGCTTGGAAAATTCTTGTTAGAAGCCCCCCAAAAGGAAGTGATTGCCTAGCATTAAGATTAAGCATCTCCTTGATAAGGAGATAACCTAGGTTTAGAGGATTCTTCCTAACCATGCAAGAAAGAACATAGGCATGGATGGGCTTCAAGTGATCATGGTAGCCTAGCTTAGAAAAAAGGTTTGTTCCTAGGAAGTGGGCAAGCTCCCTAAAATGTTGGTGTAGGCTATTTAACTCTATAGGATTTTTCTCAACTAGGAGACCCTTAAGGATTGCTTTTCTTCCTCGTTTATCTTTATCAATTCTATTGAAATCCTCATAAGAAGTCAAGTATATGCACTCTCCTTGATTTGGTGCATCTAGTAACTCATTCAACCATTCTACGGTAATTTTGAATTGATGTCCATAGATGTAGCTACTAAGGGCCACACAACCTTCATCATCTATATCCTCAGTCATATTGCAATAAAAATATCTAACCATTTCAGGATAAATGTACTGAGGCATTTCTAAGTATTTCTTCCACCCCACAACTACATGTTCCTTTCCTATAGGCAATTGTAGAGCTCTACCCGAGATGACAAACTTATCTTTAAATTTAGGCCAGGAGTTATACCTATCCTTATCTAGGAAGAGGTAGTCGTCGTAGGAAGGAGTAGATGGAGGATTGGATGAAGACACGCCTTGCGAACCTTTGGCTCTCTTCGTCTCGGTTGGTTTCTTTGCCCCTGTGGTCTTCCTTTTCCCAGCATGACTTGGTTCCTCAGGTGGAGGAGGGCCAGCATTCTTGGTACGTGGCATGGTGCACCGGCTGGTTAGGGTTTTGAGAGGGGAAGAGGAGAACGTGGTTTGAGAGAGGAGCAGTGGGCTGCGGTCATTTGAAGAAACTAGGGCACGGTCGAACCAGGAGAAGAGATGAAGGGTTGATCGGGAGTTATAAGGGGATATTGGAGAGAAAAGGACTAAAAAGCCCCTACTTAAGTTGTCACACGGTCCGTGGTGGTCGACCGTAAGAAGTTGGCGATCGACCATCGCAAACATTTTTTTAGTATTTAAGTCGCATGGTCGATCCGAGTAAGTTGGCGGTCGACCGTGGCGCACAATAGTTTGAAAAGTGAAAGCCCACGGTCGATCCAAAACGTTGGCGGTCGACCGTTCAGTGCGAATGTACGCACGGTCGACCGTCAGGAAGTTTGGATCGACCGTCAGTTCCAGAAAGTTAGTTTTGAAATTCAGTTTAAAATCATTTTTAAATCAAACCATCATAAAACTTTGCATGCACGTGTAACTAAATATTATGAGACAAACATCACTCATCAATCATGATATTCACTTAATTTACCAAAATTTAGCATTAAAGTTGGATATGGTATCAAAAACAGATAAAGAGGTGACCATACCTTTTCCTTTTAGCTCCTTTATACTGGACATCCATTGGACATCCCAAACTCCCTTAGTAGATATAGAAATCTGTCTTCACTCAAGGATTTGGTTAGAATATCCGCAATTTGATGCTCGGTGCTAACAAATTCAAGTGCTATATCTCCTTTTCGTGTGTGATCATGAAAGAAATGGTGTCGAATTTCTATGTGCTTTGTTCTAGAATGTAGGATGGGATTCTTAGATAAGCTTATGACACTAGTGTTGTCACATTTAATCGGCATTTTACCTACATGTATGTTGTAATCTTCCAATTGCATTTTCATCCAAAGTAATTGTGCACAACAACTACCCGTCACAATGTATTCCGCTTCGGCGGTGGATAAAGCAACCGAATTTTGCTTCTTGGAGAACCAAGAAACAAGTGCATGACCAAGAAAATGACATGTACCACTTGTGTTTTTTCAATCAAGCCTACATTCGACAAAATCCGCATCGGAGTAGCCAATTAGATCAAAAGATGATCTTCTAGGATACTACAAACCATAATTTTGGGTTCCTATTAGATATCTAAAGATCCTCTTGACCGCAACCAAATGAGATTCCTTAGGACAAGATTGATATCTAGCACAAAGGCAAACACTAAACATGATGTCCGATCTACTAGCGGTCAAATAGACTAAAGAACCAATCATCCCTCTATAAAGTGTTTGTTCAACGGGTTTCCCATCTTCATCCTTGTCTAATTTGAGTGTTGTACACATGAGGGTTCTATAAATTTTGGATTCAACAAAATCATATTTCTTGAGTAGGTCTCTAGTATATTTGACTTGATTAACAAAGATTCTTCCTCGAGTTTGCATGATTTGTAAACCAAGAAAATAATTGAGTTCACCCATCAAACTCATCTCAAACTCACTTTGCATACATGTGCCAAATTCTTCACAAAGTTTATCATTTGTAGAACCAAAAATAATATCATCAACATAAATTTGAACCAAGAGCAAATCTTTGCCTTTTGATTTGGTAAATAATGTAGTATCAATTTTTCCTCTACAAAAATCATTATCCACCTTCATCCATTTTGTTTCTAAACACCCATTTAGTGCCAATGACGGGATGATCATAAGGTCTAGGTACCAAATTCAAAACTTCATTTCTTTCAAATTGATTCAACTCTTCTTGCATTGCTAAGATCCAATGATCATCCTCTAGTGCTTCCTCAATCGTTTTGGGCTCAATTTGAGATAGGAAGGCTAGATTTGCACAAGTGTTCAATGAAGATCTAGTTTGTATTCCTTTTGATGGTTCACCAATAATCAATTCCTTTGGGTGTGAGGATGCATGTTTCCAATGTTTAGGCAAATCATGATGTTGATCACTAGATATAATCTCAAGGGATTCCTCAAATCTATCATTCAATTCTTCAACATCATTTTGGGTTTCATCCAATAGATCTTTTGATTTGTCATTTGGGATTTTCTCATCTTTACCATTATCAATTCTACTAGGAATTAAAATCATTTCATCAAATGTAACATGCATTGATTCTTCAACCACCAAGGTCTTTTTATTGAAAATTCTATAACTCTTGCTTCTCCCCGAGTATCCAAGAAAAACTCCTTCATCGGATCTAGCATCAAATTTTTCAAGATTATCCTTGCCATTGTTCAAGATAAAACATTTGCAACCAAAAGCTCTAAAGTAACCAATATTTGGAATTCTTCCTTTCCAAAGCTCATAAGGGGTTTTTTTCAAAATAGGTCTCAAGGTTACTCTATTTATCACATGTCAAGAAGTATTAATTGCTTCGGCCCAAAAATACTTAGGAAGATTAGTTTCACATAGTAGAGTTCTAGCCATGTCTTGTAGGGTTCTATTTTTCCTTTCAACAACACCATTTTGTTGAGGGGTTCTACGTGAAGAGAAGTTATGGGAAATCCTGTTGTCATTGTAAAACTTTTCTAGAAGAGAATTTTTGAATTCTCCTCCATGATCACTTCTAATGCATGTAATGAGAATACCTTTCTCATTTTGGACTTTTCTACAAAAGTTGGTGAATTCCTCAAAGACTTCATTTTTGTGTGCAAGGAAAATCACCCATGTGTATCTAGTGTAGTCATCTACTAAAACAAACCCATATGAGCTACCACCTAAGCTAGTTGGTTTAGTAGGCCCAAAAAGGTCCGTATGAATGAGTTCTAATGCTCTTGTGGTGGAAACTATATCTTTAGACTTGAAAGAGGATTTTACTTGTTTTCCTCTTTGACATGCATCACAAATCTTATTTTTCTCGAATTTGATCTTGGGAAGTCCAAGAACAAGGTCTTTTTGAGAGAGTTTGGAAATTAAATCCATGTGAGCATGTCCAAGTCTCCTATGCCATAACCAAGAATTATCATTTAAAGCACTAAGACATAAATCATCATGGCAAACAAGATCATTACGATAAAATGTATACACATAACCATCACAATGACCAACTAGTATGATTTTATCATTAATAGCATTCTTAACATAGCATTTTGAATCTTCAAAAATGACTTTGTTACCTTTATCACATAATTGACTAATGCTAAGCAAATTATGTTTCAAACCTTCTACCAAAAGAACATTTTCAATAATAGTGGAAGAGGTTTTACCAATATTGCCAATGCCAATTATTTTTCGTTTTGCATTGTCTCCAAAGGTCACCATTCCTCCATGTTTGGATTGGAAGGTTGAGAACATGCTCCTTTCTCCCGTCATGTGTCTTGAGCATCCACTATCAAGGTACCATCTTTTAGCTTTTGTGTTGGTCTTGATCTTGGATCTCATGCCTTCCTACAAATAGGAGATCAAACCTTGATTTTTGGTACCCAAATCTTTTGAGTCCTTTTGCATTAGTACTATGCATAAGAGAAGAAGATGAATGTCTAGGTGCCCAAATTTTCTTAGCATTAGCATGCCTCATTAGATAGCAACTAGGTGCAATGTAACCTACTTTGCAACAATAGTGACATATAGGTGCTTTTGCTACCTTAGGAGGATGAGAAGAAGCTTTAACAAAGTTAGTCTTCTTTTGGTTGTTCACCTTCCTAGGGTTGTAGCCAATTCCTTCCTTATTTAAGAAGTTCCTTTGGCTACCAAGGATCTCATCTAACTTGTCTCTACTCTTCACGAATTTAGCTAGCGCTATAGTGATTTTTAAGCCATTTACCTCAAGAGTGAGATCTCTCTTAGATTTCCTCAAGAAGATAAGTTCCCTTTGCATATCATAGTTTGTGTTCTTCAATATGGTGAGCTCATATTGAGTGTCCTTGAGTTCATCCTCAACAAGTGTATTACTAGTGTCACTAGAGTTGTTGTCTAGCATGCATTTGTTTTCATTTTCTAATGTTCCAATCCTATGCATGGCATCTAATTTCTCTTCTTCTACTTTCTTCAAGTCCTTACAAATAGCACAGTATTTCTTTTGAAGGACTTTGAAATCATTAGCTAAAGCATGATAAGCATCAAAAAGTTCTTCAAATGCAAGCTCATCCTCTACCTCATTTTCTTCTTCTTCCTCATCTGCATGTGCCATTAAGCATATGTTGGCTACCTCTTGTTCTTCTTTATCGGATGAGGTCTCCACATCGCTTTCTCCCCAAGTAGTCATCATTGCCTTTTTTTTCTTGAACTCCTTCTTTGTTGGCTTCTTGAGTTGAGGGCAATCGGACTTGTAGTGTCCGGGTTTTCTACACTCATAACATATGATTTCATTTGAGTTAGAAGAGGGAGGATTATATTTTTCACCTTTGAAGAATTGTTTCTTGAAGAATTTCTTTCCTCCTGGGCGCTTGAAGATCTTTTGTATTCTTTTTGATATCATCGCAAACTCCTCATCGTCATCTCCTTCACTTGAATCGGATGAGTCTTTGCTAGATGACTTGAAGGCAACCGTATTCTTCTTTTTATCTCCTTCTTCGTTGCTTCTCTTCAAGTTCATCTCATAGGTCATGAGGGAACCCATGAGCTCATCTAGTGACAATTTGGATAGATCCTTGCCTTCTTCGATCGCTGTCACTTTAGGATCCCATGACTTAGGTAGACAGCTAAGAATCTTCCTTACAACCTCATCGTTAGCATAAATTCTTCCAAAAAATTCAAGCATATTTAGTTAGTTAAACGTGTAAACATCTCACTAATAGTTTCATCATTCTTCATGCAAAAGAGTTCATACTCATGTACAAGCATACTAATTTTTGACTCTTTAACATGGCTTGTTCCTTCGTAAGTAACCTCAAGTTTGTCCCATATCTCTTTTGCTGGTTTGCATGTAGAGACTCTATTGAATTCACTAGGGCTAAGGGCACAAAATAGAAAGCTTTTGGCCTTAGCATTTGTTTAAAGGTTCTTGAGATCAATTGGGGTGTAGTCACTTTTTGTCTTTGGGACTTCTTTCCCTTCAACAGTTTTTGTAGGGACATAAAGTCCATCTTCTATTCCTAACCATGCCTCATAGTCCATTGACTGAACAAAAATATCCATTTTTATTTTCCAGTAATTATAGTTTGAACCATTGAAGTAGGGTGGCCTATTTGTAGCTTGTCCCTCCAAGTTTTCCATCTCTAGATAGGATCCTCTAAGGGTTGTTACACCACTAAAATAGAGACCTAGCTCTGATACCAATTGAAGGTCCAAGAGGGGGGAGTGAATTGGACTCTTGTTGAAAATCTAGATTAACAGAAAAACCAGGTAGGAGAAAACTAATACCTTAAAAGCTTGTAGATGGAATGAAACTAAAACAAAATAGCATGCAAGAATAATATTAAGAAGGTTAAAGAGATGGCACCGATTTTATAGTGGTTCGACCCAACTCTTGGTCTACGTCCACTTCTCCCAAGGCTCCCCTTGAGGTTCCACTACTTGCAAATCCTTTACAAGCTTTTCCTTCAAGCTTCCTGGTGCTTGGTGACCTTACACTCACAGCCACTTGCTGTTGAATATCTCTCAAAGTACCTCTTTACACTTGAAAAAGGTTTACAAAGGTTGTAGCACAAAAGAGAATAAGTAGAAAACTTTTCTAAAACTTGCTCAGATGATCTCAATGATAATGATAAAAGTTATGGCAAGTTTACATCAAGGAACTACTTATATCTGGGCTTCAACCAACTCAACAAGGAGCTCCAACGACTCTCTGCAACTCTCCAACGGTTAGTTTTTTTACTCTACGCGTTGCTGGCGGTCGATCCATGCATCGTTCGTCACGTATAAAAACTCAGCCTTTTTGATCGATGGTCGATCCATGCATCGTCCGTCACGTATAAAAACTCAGCCTTTTTGATCGACGGTCGATCCATGCATCGTCCGTCACCCTCACGGTCGACCGTGACATCGACCGTCACATCGTCCGTCACCCTCACGGTCGACCGTGACATCGACCGTCACATCGTCCGTCACCCTCACGGTCGACCGTGACATCGACCGTCACATCGTCCGTAAGCCTCTGTTAAGAGAATCGCTTCCCAGGGTCGATGCTCGGATAGACCATCGCTTCTTTACTTTTCTTCATAAATGCGCTACGGTCGACCGCCGCATCGTCCGTCAGGCTCTGTTAAGAAAATAGCTTCTCAGGGTCGATGCTTGGATCGACCGTCGCTTCTTTACTTTTCTTGATTAATGCGCCACGGTCGACCGCCGCATCGACCGTCATATCGTCCGTCAGGCTCTGTGAAGAAAAACACTTATTAGGGTCGATACACCAATCGACAGTGAGCGAATAACGCATATTGCCAAGTAGGGTGCATCCAACGTGCAACCCCACGGTCGATCCATGGATCGACCATCACATTCCCACGGTCGATCCATGCATCGACCGTCAGTACAAAACTGACTTAAATATTGAATTTAAGATTTTCAATTAAAGGGGTAATAAATTTTAAACATATATTTTATCATTTAATGTATATTGGCATCATCAAAACAAGGTTAGGATCAACAGTTACAATGGCTGAAAATGAGCGACCTGTCATAGACCCTAATGCTAATATTGGTAGGTGACTTAATAATAAACACCAGAGAGAAGTCCCAATTAGGAATCCCTTCCTACTTGAATCTTATACCTATGCTTCTTGTATCAACCCACCTGCCATTAATGCTACACATTATGAGATTAAGCCTAACTAGATTACCGCTTTACCTTCTTTCTATGGGTGTGAAAATGAGGACCCTTATACACACATAGCAAGTTTCCTTGAAATTCTTTCCGTGTTTAAACTTGAGCACTTTAATGATGATTTTCCCTTTCTCTTTGGAAGATAAGGCTAAACATTGGCTTCAAACCTCAACTCCAAATTTAATTTCACCTTGGGACCAACTTCAGGATGCCTTAAAAAATATTTCCCTATCATTAAAACTCAAAATTATCGTACAATGATTATCTCTTTTAAGCAAAGTGAGGATGAGATGTTTCATGAAGCATGAGAAAGATTTATGGATCTTCTTAGAGAGTGTCCCCATCGTTAGGTACCTGAGTGGCAGTTAGCCCATTCATTTTATAATGGTTTGAATCATCGTTATAGGACGATGGTCAAAGCATGTTGTGGGGGTGTTCTTAGTAAGCGTTGGACTGCTCTTTGGAAAATGTATGACAACTTTGCTAAAAATTCACAAAATAATGCCTCAGTTTCTAGGAGTTGGTCTATCACTGTTCATAATTCTCACGGAATTAATGAAAATTCTGAATTGCAAAGTCTCTCCACAAGTAGCCCACCTAACTAAAGACTTAAATCAGTTGAAAATATGTCAAACTCTTACTCAACAATTGCCTAACACTTCTCCTGAAACTTGTGCCCTTTGTTTTAGTCCTGATCATCGCATCACTGATTGTCACTTGGTTCCCAATTTCCTTGACTTTATTCAGGAACAAATTAATGCGACTTATGGTTTTTCCAAATCTCAGAATAACTCTTATTCTAATACCTATAATCCAGGTTGGAGAAATCATTCTAATTTTAGTTGGAAGCCGCAACAGTCAAGTAGCTTTCAAGGACAAAACAAAACAACTAACCTATGAATCCACATTAAAGCCTAAAGCTTCTGCAAGTTCAAACCTTGGGTACCCTCCACAATCAATTTCAGCCTCTCCAGCACAACCCACCTATGAATCCACATTAAGTTCTCTTCTTTCAGCCATGAATGAAAATATGAGTGGAATAAGAAGTGACATGTCAGGTGAAGTTTCCAAAATATAGAATAATGTCTCTAAAATAGAGAATCAATGTAATTCTAATACCCAATCCATTGTCAAACTGGAGAATTTATTGGGCCAACTTTCTAACACCTTGTCTAAAAGAGAGAAAGGACACTTGCCAAGTCAACCTGTGACTAACTCCTGATGCCAACATTATGTAGAAAGCTAAAACATTGAGAGTGCTAAGGCCATCGTGACCCTTAGAAGTGGTAAAACAGTAGATAATCAAATACATGAACCTGTCAGTACGGGCGATCGATCGGCCGAACCGACGATCCATTGTCCGTCCGATGATACAGCCGATCGATCGTCCAATCCGAGATGACTCTCTTCTCCCACCTGATTATAATCGAACTAATTCTAGAGAGCATGATCCAGCTAAATATGCGCCAAATTTACCTTTTCCAGCAGCTGATAAGTCATGAAATATTTATAATTTTGCAACTTAATTTATCTTTGGTAGTCCAAGAGTGTTTGATTTTGATAGTTTGTTCGTTGATTTCAAGTTTAATGAAGATTCAAGAAGGAAAATACAGAAAAAGGTTAATATGATGAAAATACGCCGCTCCGCTGTCAGTTTGAAAAGAATTCATCATAAATTCTGAAAAATCTCTAAATTCTTGAAATTTGGAGGACTGCTAGAAGACTCTGAGATGAACAACTTTCATGTTGGAAGCTTTGCCAAATTCTATAAATAAGTACCAGATTTCTAAAGATGAAGTTAGCTAAAGAAACCAGTCTGAATGATCAATCGGCCAGACGGGCGATCAATCGTTGAATAGTGATGATCAATTGGTCATGTCACACCCTGATGATGAGTGCATGAAAGTGCACTCTGAACAATCTTCTAACCATCTCAATTGCTAGATTGTCACCCTTAATTAACCTCTTTAGTACTATTTTTATATTTATATGTTGCTTCACATAGTTTGGAAAATGCAGGAAATTGAAGCTAAAAGAAGCTAAAAAGATTACATGGGTCAACTTGGATGATTAAGCTGTAACTTCTACTGATGAACCAGATGATGAGTCGCGCCCTGACCCGCGTTGGCCCAACTGGCCGGGCGATGCGAACCGGAACCTAACCTACTGCGAAAAATTTTGGCGAGTTTTCCCTCTAATCGTAGTGGTTACCCTAGCAATTCATAATCATCCTGTATCATACAATCATTCACAACCTCAAGACTGAACTGGAATAGATACAAAACCTCAAAACAGGAAAATTATACATTTATCACTCCCGTAGGAGACTATCTATAACAAAAGGTAGAAATTGAGATCGCCGCTCCTCAAGCACCGCCAGACGCCGCCACGTCACCAAACACCGGCCTGGTAGGGGCGACCGAAGAAGAGCTAGCGCCAGCACCTGCAAAACGCAGTCCGGGTAGGAGTAAATACTAAGCTCAGCATGGACACTACACTACGACACTCAGAAGGGAGGGAACACAACAGTGTCACCCCCAAGCCTACCCTAGGTGTATACAAGGGTCCCATAACCCTACTATAAGTTTATAACCGCATGTCCAAAACACTGCATACTCTCAACAGGACACAGAACACTGTTTGGCGGGCCAGGACACCGCTGGGCAGGCACTCCTCCTCCCAAGAGTTTAGGAACACCGGACTCTAGCTACACCTCGGATACGACTTGGAAACGTCACGACCTCTAAACCTCAAACAACATGTATTCAGGTCATCTAACCCTATCATCGAAAACGACTGAATACTACAAATCGAGTCCTGGACCAAGCTACATGCAACGATCCTAGAGCTAGATCCGGACTACCCGAAAGCCCCAGATCGGCAAACAACCCATCGCCAACACCTTACACAGATGCAACTAATGCACAAGCAATGCATGTATGCGCACACGCAGGGTAATACAGAAAAACATGCAACAGTATGTGATGTTATAAATAACAAGGTCTGGGCACGGCACCCTGCCGGCCCGGGGTGGTGAACATGTAAGAAGGGTCTAGGAGCTGCTGCAGTGGTACCACCACCAACTGTCAGCAGTCCACCACAACACCTGCATCGGGAAGCAACCCCACAAACAAAAACTCACAGATATCACAGATAAAGCCCTCGGCGCACGCCGGCATGCAAGGCTAGGGAAAGCTGTAGGGGTACCCGCCCGTTTATTCTAAACATCCCGGGAGTCATCACTCCCCCGGTTCACCACTGCCCCTATTATAGGGCTAACATGCTTAAACATATGTACAAGGTATAAAGCGGTAAGGAAAACTGGCATACCAAGCCTCACGGGCAAAAGCCATGAAAAATCATCTCTGCTACTAAAGGATCGATCTTTTCCTAAGAAAAGATCGATCTTTTAAGTAACAGTGAGCCTTCCCTCACTGTCGAGCTAAAGAAGATCAATCCTTCCTCCCAGGAATATCGATCTTTCTCGAGACAGAGGGCACCCTTCTTGTCACGCCAAGAAAGATCGATCCTTCCTCCTAGGAAGATCAATCTTCCTCGCGACGCAGGGTAACCATGCTACCCAAGACCCAGGATCGATCTTCTCCAAGCAGAGGATCGATCCTTCATCGAGCGCAGCATGACCAACCCAGAGGGATCGATCCTTCCTTTAGAAGGATCGATCCGGATGGGTTCTCCGACGTACTTCCGGCGAGAAATACCGCCCGAAAATACATCCAAACTTCCCAAAACTCTGGGATCTGATAGATCAAGATCCCATGAGTCCAAAACTGGTGAAATCATGGAAAACCAACATGAATATCTACAGATCTAAGCAAAAGAACAGATCAAACCGGAAAAACCCAAAAACCCAAAAAGATTGTAGGTAGGAATCCCTACCTAAGCAATAGCAGCTTCAATCCAAGCTGCTAGGCCTTGGATCGTCCTCAAACACCTTCAAAGTCGCCAGATCTGAGCTCAGATCTCCGGATTTCAAAAGGATTTAAGGAAGAAAGTATCGTCTGCTTTATAGGCAACCGAACCGACTTATGAATGATCGATCTTTCCCTAGGCAAAGATCGATCCTTCATGACGATCGCATGTTGACTTTCTGGCACCAAAAGATCGATCTTGTAGCAAGGAAGGATCGATCCTTTAGGTGCAGAAAGCTAGACTTGGGCTAGAACTTAAGCCCAAGCCCGGATCTTTCGATCCCGGGTCCCGCTAACCATTCTAGCCAAACATTACCACAAACATGGTCAGTGTGTGCACACGCGAGTGTGAAAAAAACCGACAAGGCATAATTTATCAAATTACCCTTGCGGTCCAAGACGAGCCACAGAGTAGAGGGACCGGTCCTCATATGATGTGCCTTATATTATTGGAAAGCTCTTGAAGTCTACTTTTTGGTGAATTTTACGGTTTGTGATTTCAAGTTTCATAGAGGAAGTTACAGTATTTTTAGTACCAATGGCCAAGTCCTGAATGGTAAAAGAGACTGGCGGTTGACCGTCATATCATCTCCCAGATCGACCGTCGCGGTCACTATAGTGACGGTCGACCATCACATCATCCGCCAGATCGACCGTGGCCTCTGTTATGAAAAAGGCTTCTCAGGGTCGATTCGAACATCGATCGCCGCTTTTCGAAATAAAGTTGCACAATTGATGGTCATCCGTCAGATCGACCACGAGCGTAAATAGGAAACCGGATCTAACCTGAGTTTAAGACTGTTGGCTATAGATAGGAAACTTAGGGTTATTCAAGAGGGCTTTTTGGGAGGACTTTTCTTGCGCATCTAGAGGAGAGGAAGCTGCGTTAGGGTTTTATTTTCTTCGTCTTTCTTTCTTTATTTTTCCTTGAACACTTTTGTTGGCTTCATGATGAACATGAGTGGCTAGTTTGTTTTCTAAGGTACCGATGTAGCCTAACAGAATCATTCTATGTTATTGAATCATGCTTATTTAATCAGTTTATATTCCTTGTTTCATTAATTATTATAATTGAGACCTTATATACCTTTATCTGGCCAATAGAAGTATTATAAATTATTTTATGTGAGATTGGGAGAGTGTTCATTCCCTAATCTTGCATGATCTATGAATAAATGAGTTTATGTCAAAGCCGAGTTCAAGCTAAGACAATTCTTGGTTCATAATTGTTCTTCAGAGTTTAATGGATTCTTGATTAACACTTAGTTATGGGTACATTAGCAAGGGTTAATTGAGGGTACTTGGTGAAGATCGCGATCGAACGGATCATCATACCGGAAGAACGAACCCTTGGAATTAAACTGAGATTTTATTGATTCAATGCATAAAATGAGGATGTTATGGTGAAATCGGAACCTTAGTCTTCATCCATTATATTTCTATCGTATTCTAATTTCGTTATTAGATCTTCTATTTTCAGTGTTTTGTATTTCTTACTTCACTTTCCTTATTTTCTTTATTTTCTGTTCTTCTTTAGTATTTAACTCTATTAATAATTACAAATCTCTGTGGGTATGATACTCGTCTTGCTGCTATATTAACCACACCGATGTGTATACTTGCGAGATATAAAATTTATTCATCACCCGACTGAGAAAACTCATACGGACCTGGGCGTGAGGGAACCTACCACTATTCACATACAACTGGCGAGAGAGTCTCTCGATACTGCTCCGGCAAACCTGGCTAGTCTGGAGAACCTAGCTGCATACTGTACTACGGACATAGTACCCTAAGAAAGGGTCTGGTATTTGCGGACAAGGGCCGAACATGCACTGCTAGGAAAGTACGCATCGAGAAAAGACGATCAGAACACTCTAATGGGTCACTCCCGTCCCTGGCGGCCTGAGCTGAATGCCACTAGTCCAAAGCGTCCCCGTCGAGCTAGAAGCGGCAAGTCTGACCCGAATCCAATCATCCTGGATGAAAAAGAGTGTCAAGGACGCAACTGACTCTCCAACCAGTCATCCGCCATCGCTGGATCGCTTCCAGCACTGCTGAACCTAAACGGGTTCAGCCTTGGAAAGTCGATCACTGCTATCACAATAGCACGATGGTTGAGTTTGTCTGATGTTGGGAGCGTAGACCGTTCGAGGTGAAGTTGGCAGAGGTTGGCAGAGTCCGGGAGCCAGGCAAGGCAGAGGCCGCAGCGGAGGTCTAGGCGGTCCCAGAGGAGGAGTCTACGCACTTCCAGACCGTGATTACCCCGACAGAGTCTAGCTACCCTTCCAGCCTTACCACTAGCCACTTTACCTATAGGCAGTACCAACCCCACAGCTGGACACCTGACAGTGCTTGTTTTGTTTTGTTGGGGATCTCGAGTCGATCGATTCCCTTGCTTCTTGCTGTTTTCCTAGGCGCAAAGGCCAGCTGTCAGCTTTACTTGCGTGTCTTTCCTTGTTTGCTGCAGAGAGCAGTCGAGAGAGTAGTCTCCCAGCACCACTTTGTGAGTTCATAGATGTCTTCCCAGATGAGCTACTAGGTCTACCTCTTGCGAGAGCCGTCGACTACGAGATAGATCTCGTACCAGGCACCGGACCGATTTCTTTGCCAGCTTTCAGGATAACAGTAGCAGAGTAGAGGGAGTTGAGGACACAGCTGGGCGAGTTGATCGGTAGAGGTTTCATCCGTCCCAGCACATCTCCTTGAGGAATTTTGATAAACCTGTATATGATATCTAAATAGTACAATTTGGATGTTAACTCAATAGAAATCTTGTTTCTTCTAATCTTGAATTATAGATTGTTAGAATTATAGTTGTACCATTGGAAGTCGATTTGTTTAAATTAATTCTGAATTTTGCTTGTATCGCACCAGTTGCATATGAATAGTAGTATGTTCCCTCACACCCCGGTCCCGATGGGTTTTCTGGGTCGGGGTGTGATAGGTCAGATGAGCGATCGATCGGTCGGGTGGAAACCTGATTTAAGATATATTAGAGATAGAGTCTTATTTGAGATGAGGATGTTTTGGTTGAGTCTATCCCTATATAAAAAGGTTTCTTGGCCGAAAATTGAGGGCCCCATAGAGAGAAAAGAGAGAATTAGGGTTTCTGAAGATGGTAAAGATGCAGTTTGGATCCTTGAAGTTTTTCATCAATTCTATGGCTTCCATCCTCAAGATGAGTGGCTAATTTTTCTACTTAGGGATCTCATGAAGCTTTAGAATATCTTCTCTGTATTTTTCTACTTGAATCTTATATTCATATTTTAGACATGATCCTATAGATTTGATTTTAATGATAAAAGAGTTGAGGAAACAGAGTTTCTTGACGTATTTTTTAGACCTACTTGATTTCAGTGATTGATAGTAGAGATCTATACGGTAGTTTTAATGTGGTTTGTGAATAACCGATGAGATACTTTATGCTTAGAGACGATAGATTGTGCTAAGGTTACCCCGAAAACAAGCTACGCTAATCGAAGATAAAATATGTCTTTGGAAAACACTCACCTTCTTTCAGGGATTTATGTAAGCTTAAGATGCTATGAATTTATATTATCTAGATAAGAAAAGAAGAGGATAACTAAAGAATACAGGAAGTGACACTAAAGTGGATTGAGTAATCCCTAGGTTTTTCTCTCATTGATTTATTTTAATCTTAGTTTCCATGGCTTTCTTAGTTAGTTTTAATTAACAGTTAATTTCATTTTGGTACCCTCTAGTTTCAAGAATTATCAATTTGAACCCTGTGTTTTGAAACGTGACAAAACAAGGTCTGTAGTTAACAATCTAGTCATTTCGTCCCCCGATGCGGACGGTGTTAGTTGAGTTAACGGGAAACCACGACGTCGCCGGGAGAGGAAGGACAGTGAGGCCAAGAGTGACTGCGCCTTCTCCAGTTAAGGAGGGAGCGGGGATGTGGCATCTACCGGAGTTGGAGGTGGTGATGGCGGCTGCAGGTGATGGGAGAAGAGGAGGACGGGAGATGGTCGGGGAAGAGCGTCTCGTCGGAGGAAATGGTCGCTGGGGTAGATGGCTGACGCCGTCGCCTCGACCTCTCCCAAGGTCCCCTACGTCGATGACGACCGTCTCCGTCACCTCCGACCGTGTCCATGAGATCCATCACCGCACAAGCTTCTCCCTCAAGGCCGACGCCACTGCCACCCCACTCCACCGCTTCTGGCCTTCCTGAGGTCCGGCAATGTTTCATTGATGCCGATCAAACTCCGGTGAGTTCTTTCACCCATCAAATCCTCTCCTTTCTTCTCCAAGCCACTTGACTGGGTGGGGCCAACTCAAGGTACTTGGTTGGCTACAACTAGCTCAGGTGAGCTGCTCGTCGGAGGAGAAGCCCGTTGACTTGCCCTCAAATATGAGTTAGCTTATACTCCCAAGCGCAGGAGTTGTCAAAGTTAACAAGGGTAAGTCCCAAGATCATTTACCACAGGGAGCGTATGGAATCCAAAACATGGAACTTTTAAATGCAAAAGAAATATGAACAAAAGGGAAAACAATAAAGAAGATGTTTTGGGGTTTTTGAAATAAAGGTTTGTAAAGTTAAAAACATAAATAAAGTGGATAAAGGCTTGGGATAACAAGTGGAGGAAGGTGTAGTCTCAACCTTGACTATCCTTCAAATCAGATGTACTTATGGATCGTCAAACACACACTAGCTAGAATTTCTGTCACTAAAACCCCAGCTAGGAAGATATACAGGTAAACCACGTGAAGACGCACAACGGTTAGAAATCCAATGGTTTGTCAAACACTTGCTTCTAGGTGTGAAAATGCCAAGAGTCACTAGCCATAGGCAACCAGATCATTAGGGGAATCTATACCCCTAACTACTTGACAGGCTAGCCTCAAGGTAGGCCAAAAGAAAGGCTAAGGGGCTCTATACCCTTAGAACTCAAGGCCTTTAGTTAACCCTAAGTTAAGCCTTGCTAAAAAGAGAGGAATCTATACCTCTAATTCTAGACAAGAAATTAGGACAAAACTAAATGAAAATTGATCAAGGATGTAGAGGGATTTATACCTCTAATCACTTTTAGTTCAACAAGTCTAGCATGTATCTCAAAGAAAATAGAGGGATCTATACCTCTAAAAGCAAAGAGAAACTAGAGAAATAGAAAATGAAACAAGTATTGAAATCAAATCATACTTTTCCATTGAAACCAAACCAAATTCAAAAAGTAATCCGATAGAAAGATAGATCGGGATGAGATCTACAAGTTCTTAAGTATACATAGAATCAAAATGTCAAAGATGAGAGTGAAAATACAAGTTTACAAGTGTAGGAAAGTAGAAAACCCTAAGATTCTTTCTCCTTCTTTCTCCTCTACCAGCTCCTTTCTCTTGGGTGCGCCCTTAAGTGCCTATTTATAAGCTTGAAGCATAGGATCCATTAAGAAGCTTAATGGGTTAATAGGATAGTATGTTGAAATTTCGGATCCAATAAGCTATTTCTGGCAAAGTTGTAGAGCTCTGAATGACCTTTCCAACGGTAACTTACACTAGAAATTCTGATAAGAATAGAGCAAGTTATGACCTTTTTTACATCAACTATGCTTCAATCCGAACTTCAGAGGGCATTTTCGATATGTAAACTTCATTTTTTTAGAACAGCTATTCAGGAAAAGTGTTAGAGCTCTGAATCATCATTGCAATGGTACCTTGGACCAAAAATTCTAATAAGAGCAGAAAGAATTATTGCCCATTCACTTCAGCTCTAAAAAATACTTCATAAGCAATTAGCAATCTTCGATCTCAATTTTGGATGTGAACAGAATCTCCAATGAGACAATTCTTGAAATAGAAGTTTTAGAACGTTTCATAATCTTTCCTACGATACCAATAACATTAAATTCTGATAAGAATTGAGAACATTATGCCCCGATTACTTCAGCCCTAAAAAATACGAAAACAGTAAACAATTCAGCAACGTTTCAGTTCTCGTTTGGCGTGCCAAATTTTGACCTGAACACAATTTGATCAAACCAAATATATAAGCTTCAAGTATACAATGAAATCCACATGCTCAAGTATTTAAATACATTTTTTGGACTTATATGCTAGCATTTATACACTGTCAAAGATCGCATATCATTCACTTAAGAATACGGAAAATGAAAGTGGCTTTGAGTGTCATATTTTGATCCTTGACCTTTTAAGCACAAATAGCTCTTCTAACATCTCAAATATGGTGTGATACACATGCCCATGCATTAAAATCAATATTTAAAGCAATTATGATCAAATTTCCACTTATTCACAAATCACGATTTAAGTTCAAAATTCAACTTCGAATACGATATTTGTTCTTAAGAGGATGAAAAATTCATAAATATGTCAATCACACCGAATTAACAGCAATAACATACTAAGGGTGTAAATGAGTGCAATATAAGCATCCAATCAGCCGTGAGCGGGGGGGGGGCGTGGGGAGGGTTGCGGCTCGACGACGGCCGGATCTGGCAGGGAAACGGTCAAAGGAGGGTCACAGTTGTGAGTGCACCCCAGATCTGGCCTTGGGTGGCGCTGGGAGGCCATGGAGTGTTAGATCCCGCTAGAAACGGCGCTAGATCTGGAACGGAGAAGAGCTCAGGTGACTTCAGGTGACGTAGGGTCATTGTTGGAAGCCGTCGGGGAAGGTGGAAGCATCAATAGAAGTGCTAGCTCTGGGCAAGATGGAGGAATCCAGGCAAGATGGATCTGGCCTTGGGGCAGGTCGGGACTGCGTCAGTGTGAGGGAGGGGGTGTCATAGGATCGCCGGGAAAGGAGGAAAGGGGCTGCAGGGGGTATGTTCGCAGAGATTAAAGATGGGAAGGTGAGGGAGAAGAGGAAAACCACCTTCCTCACCGGAGATCATGCAAAACTGGTCACGTGAGGTTATGTGGCCGGTTTGACGTTAAGTTAACAAATGACGTTATCAAATTTAACAAATGACCATGATTTGTTAGGTTTTAAAACACAGGATCCAAATTGATAACTCTTGAAACCAATGGGTACCAAAATGAAATTAACCCTTTAATTAATTAAATTCCAAAAACCTAACAAACCCTTTTGTGTCTTTAGAATAGAGTATTGAGAGTTAATTTTGTTTTTGCTGTTTGAATCAATAGTTTCCCTGTGGATCGACCCCATATTTCATCATTATAGTATCATTTGAATTTAATATTAAAATAAGGGTTTTTTAGAGAGTACGCACGATTTAACGACACGTTTGGGGATGATCAATTTTCAACGAAAGCAGTTGATTTCTTTTTACTCTTTTCTGAGCCTAGTTAGAGTTTTATTTTTATTTATTTTATTTTATTTTCAGTTTTTCTTTAAGAATTTTTTCTTACCATTTTCAAAATTTCCACATCCTGAAGTTGATAGTTCATGGCAGAGAAGGATCCGTGAGTCTCGGACAAACAATCGATCGGCCAGAAGACCGATCCATCGTCCGTCCGACGATCGATCGTCCAGGTGTCAGTGGAAGAACGCATTTTTCCTGAAGAAAACAGCTTGCCTGCTACCTGGAATGCTCAGTCGGACTTGAATCCGACTGTCCAGGGACTGCGCAACCAAGTAAGTCTTGTAACTTACAACTATTTATTTCAGCTGTGGTATTCCGTCGTTTTCTCCTCTCCTCCGAATATTCTGTTTTCTTTTCCTTTTCTTTTTAGCATGTGATTTTGCATGTAAGGCAGGCGATCTCTAAACATTCCCGTGGAACCTTTCGACCTAGAAATAGAGGCCATACTCCGAATAGCTAGAACCTTAGGTCAGAAATCCTTAAGTAACTATCAGGAAGCCTTAAGTAACTTGCAATCTATTCAAGAGACCTTTGTTACAATGGTTAAAAATGAGGGACCTGTCATAGACCCTAATGCTAATATTGGTCGGGGAGTTAATAATAATAACAACAGAGAAGGCCCAATTAGGAATCACTACCTACATGGACCTTATACCTATGCTTCTTGTATCAACCCACCTACCATTAATGCTACACATTATGAGATTTAGCCTAACTGGATTACAGCTTTACCTTCTTTCTTTGGGTGTGAGAATGAGTATCCATATGGACACATTACTAGCTTTCTTGAAATCCTTTCCATGTTCAAACTTGAGCATTTTAATGATAATGCTTTTAGACTCAAGCTTTTTCCTTTTTCTTTGGAAGACAAGACTAAATATTGGCTTCAAACCCTAGCTCCAAATTCGATTTCAACATGGGACCAACTTTAGGATGCTTTCCTTAAAAAAAATTTCCTATCATTAAAACTCAAAATTATCGTACAATGATTATCTCCTTTAAGAAAAATGAGATGTTTCATGAAGCGTGGGAAAGATTTAAGGATCTTCTTAGAGAGTGCTCCCATTATGAGGTACATGAGTGGCAATTAGTCCATTCATTTTATAATGAATGATCATTATAGAATGATGGTTGAAACCTGCTGAGGGGGTGTTGTTCTTAGCAAACCTTGGACTACTCTTTGTGAAATGTATGACTACCTTGCTAAAAATTCACAACACAATGCCTTAGTTTTTAGGAGTCGTTCTACCACTGTTCATAATTCTCGGAGAATTCATGAAATTTCTGAATTCCAAAGTCTCTTTGGAAAAGTAGCCCTTCTAATTAAAGACTTAAATCAGTTAAAAATAGGTCAAAAGATCTCAAGAATTGCCTCCCACTTCTCTAGAGACTTGTGCCGTTTGTTTTAACTCTGATTATTCTATCATTGGTTGTCACTTGGTTCCCAATTTCACTGACTTTGTTTAGGAACAAGTTAACGCGACTTATGGTTTTTCCAAACCTCAGAATAACCCTTATTCTAATACCTATAATCCTGGTAGGAGAAATCATCCTAATTTTAGTTGGAAGTCACAACAGTCAAGTAACTTTCAAGGGAAAAATAATACAGCTAATACTTCTGATTTCAAGTACCCACCAAAACCTTTTACAAATCCAAACCCTATGTACCCTCCACAATCAACTTAAGCCCCTCCAACCAAAACCACCTCTGAACCTACTTTGAGTTCAGTCATTTCAGCTATAAATGAAAATTTTAGTGTAATAAGAAGTGACCTGACAAGTGAAGTTTCCTAATTTCAAAATAATGTGTTTATGATAGAGAACCAGTGTAATTCCAATACCCAATCCATTGTTAAACTTGAGAATTCATTGGGCCAACTTTCTAACACCTTGTCTAAAAGAGAGGAAGGACACTTGCCAAGCCAATCTGTCACCAACCCCAAAGGCTAGCACTATATAGAAAGCAAAAACTTTGAGAGTGCCAAGGCCATTGTGATCCTTAGAAGTGGCAAAACCGACCAGACGATCCATCGTCCGTCCGACGATCAATCGGCCTCTCTACCGATTCATCGTCCAATCTGAGATGACTTTCTTCTCCTACATGATTATGATCCAACTGATTCTAGAGAACCTGATTCAGCTAAATATATTCCAAAAGTGCCTTTTCCAGCAGCTCTTAAGGATCCATCTTCAACTATAAAAGCCCAAAAAACTATCGAAAAGATCATTGAAACCTTTAAACAAGTCAATATCAACATACCCTTGTTTGATGCCATCAGACAGATTCATTTTTATGTCAAATTTCTTAAGGACCTGTCTACTCATAAATGCCAAGCCAAATCCAAAGTTTCTAAAAAGATTTTTCTTACCGAACAAGTCAGTTTGATTCTGAAACATGATACGCCACCCAAGTTGAAGGACCCTGGTACCCCTATCATGTTATATAGGAGACTATCATATTGATGATGCCCTTTTAGATTTAGGTGCCAGTGTTAACCTTATGGCTTATTACCTTTATATGAAATTTGGGATGGGAGAACTTAAACAAATACCAGTGATTTTGCAATTAGATGATAGATCCATTAAGACACCTAGAGGTATCTTAGAGGATGTCTTAGTTAAGGTGGATAATTTCTTCTTTCATGTTGACTTTGTCTTCTTGGATGTGGAGCCTACTATCCACTGCAAAAAAAGACTATACCTATCATCTTAGAACGTCCCTTTTTGGCCACTGCAAATATTTATGGGCATCATTTTTATTTCATGCATTTGAGTTAATGAGTATTATAATTGATTTCAGATGATATAATCAAGGGAATGTATAGATGTTTATGAGTGTCATCCCTGAAAACCCTTAGGAGACTATGACTCCTCCACTGGGGTAACCCAGGGGTTTAAAAGCTTATTGCACATACTAAGTGCAATCGTGAGACCTACGAAAGTGGCTACTTAGATTTATTGCTTTCTTTTTATCTTTTCTTTGCTCGAGAACTAGCCAAGTGTAAGTTGGGGGGTGTGAGAAGTCATGAAATATTCATAATTTGACCCCTTAAATTACCTGTGTTAGCCTGAGAGTGTTTGTATTTAATAGTTTGTTAGTTGATTTCAGGTTTAATGAAAATTCAAGATAGAAAATATGGGCGATCAATCGGTCGGGTGGAAACCTAATTTTAGAATCATTAGAGATAGAGTCCTACTTAATGTGATACTATTTGGCCCGAGTTTCTCCCTATAAAAGGAGTTTTTCCGACCGAAAATTGAAGTTCTTCATCAAATCTATTGCTTCCATCCCCAAGATGAGTGCTTGATTCTACTACTTAGGAACCTCATGAAGCTTTAGGATATCTTCTCTGTATTTTTTCTAGTTCGAATCTTGTATTCTTATTTTAGACATGATCTTATGGATTTGATTTTAATGATAAAAGAGTTGAGGGAACAGAGTTCCTTGACGTATTTTTCGACCTACTTGATTACGGTGATTGATGGTACAGATCTATAAGATAGTTTTCATGTGATTTGTGAATAGCCGATGAGATACTTTATGCTTAGAGACGATAGGTTGTGCTAAGCTTACCCTGAAGAAATGCTGTGCTAATGAAAGAAAAAGTATGCCTTTGGAAAACACTCACCTTCTTTCAGGGATTTATGTAAGCTTGAGAAGCTATAAATTTATAATGTTGATGAGTCACTAAATATTCATAATTAAACCCCTTAAATTAGCTTTGTTATGCTTAGAGTAGTTGTATTTGATAGCTTGTTAGTTGATTTCAGGTTTAATCATGCTTTGAGAAGAAATGCAAGAAATTCGGCTAAAATGACTAAATAAATTGGTTCATCGACCGTCAGTAATATATTCGCCAAATATTTTACAAAGGTCCAAATATTATGAAACTTTGAAATATGGTCGAAGACTCAGAGATGAACAACTTTCATGTTGGACACTTTGCGAGACTCCTGATGGATTAATTCCAGGTTTGAAGAAGATCAAGATACATAGCTGCTGGAAAACTGGTCCGTCGAAGTTCAGAAGAATATTCATCAAATATTCCCTATAAGTATAAATATTATAAAATCCTCGGAATATGACAGAAGGCGGGAAGATCTAAAACTTTCCTGTTGAACACGTTCTCAGATTCCAATCCAATTAGCGCCTGAATTGAGTTAAAGTCGGAATCCTGAATAGGAGTTGAAATACGAAAAGAGGAAAGTCAAAGTTTAAGTCTAGATAGGACTCTTAAGTCCAAGTTTAGGTTTCCCTATTTAAAAGGTCTTTTCCAAGCGAGGATGTGGATGGTGACAGCTTCCTATTCCAAGCCGATGGCGTTCATCCAAAAAATGAGTTGCTAGTTATTGTACTTAGGATTATTCATTCTTCCCAAGGCATGATCCTATGAATTTGCTTTTTATTGTTAATAGAGTTGAGGGAACAGAGTTCATTGACGTATTTTCAGTCCTACATGATTTCTATGATTGATTGTAGAGATTCATAGGATGGTTTTCATGTGATTTATGGTTTGCTAGTGAGATAGGCTATGCTAAGCAAGGATAGGTTGTGCCAAGGTCATTAGGAGTAGTATAACTTAAAGTAATCGTAGGACCGAAGATAATCTATCCCAAGAAAGATAGACTATGCCGTTAGAAACATAAATCTTATTTTAGGGATTCATGTGAGCTTGTAGTCATATGATCCATAATGTTGAGAGAAGAGAACAAGAGGATAACTAGAGAAGATTGAAGGCGAAACTAGGGCGGATTGAGTAATTCCTAAGTCTCTTATCCATTGATTCAAATTGATCAACCTTTTATTTCTTTTTTTTATTAGTTTAGATAATTCAATTCTATCTTTGATTCTTTTCCTTAGTTTTAGGGTTTCGAGAATTGATTTTGATTTCCAACGTTTTCCCTGTGGATCGACTCCCGACTTCACCGCTATTTCTACCTAGTAATGTAGTGATTGAATAAGGATTATAAATTTATATTTGATTGAGTTTGCAACGTTTTAACGACAACGTTTGTGAGCGATCAAATGTCGAGATAAGAAAACAAGAGGATAACTAGAGAATACAGGAAGTTAAACTAAAGTGGATTGAATAATCTCTAGGTTTTTCTCTCATTGATTTATTTTAATCTTAGTTTCCAATGCTTTCTTAGTTAGTTTTAATTAATTAAATTCAAAAAATCCATCAAATCCTTTTGTTGCTTTAGAATAGAGTATTGAGAGTTACTCTTGTTTTCGCTGTTTGAATCAATAGTTTCCCTGTGGATCGACCCCATATTTCATCATTATACTATCCTTTGAATTTAATATTGACATAAGGGTTTGTAAATTTTTAAACTAAGAGTACGCATGATTTAACGAAATGTTTGCGGACGATCAGTATACTAGAGCGACAGCGGGGGACGCCCTATACTGTACTCCGAATATTGAGACAGATGACTTGAGGGTCGATACCGGACAGTTTGTCGGTGGTCGTGGTGAGTTCCGGGGTGGTTGTTTCTGGCGTGATGCATGGCATGGGCCAGAGCATTGGGCTAGTGCCTATGAGGACCCGTATCTCCAACCTGGTCCGACGGCATTATGTCGAGGGCCTGGCTTGGTTGGTTTTGGCCCGGTTGGCCTTGTTTAACGATCGCTTCGATCATTGCAACTCCAATTGCATTTTGGTAATCTGCCATTGTGGAGTGTATTTCACACCCGCGTAGTGCACACACTGCCTTGAATTGATGCATGTGGTTGATTCGATCCTTATAGGCATTGTCGATCGGAAGATCGGAACTCGATCGGGAATGATCGAGATGGATGGTTGAGATTAAATCTTAGCATTAGTATAAAAGCCTGTCTTGTTTCTCTCTCCCTTTTTTCTTCAATGCACGGTTGCCTCTCCCCTTTCCTCTCCATTACCCGCGATCACGCCGGCATCTCCCTCTTCTCCGGAGCTCCTTCGCCACTGTCCTCTACCCTCAGATCCAATCCTCTCTCGTCTTTCCCTTCCTCCCGAGCTCACCAGAAGCCCTCTTCCTCGCCGATCGACGAGCTCCACCGGCCTGCTCGCGTTGTTCCTTTGCCGCCACCAAGCTCCAGCGCCCGAGATAGCGTTGCGAAGCTCAAATCCCATCTTCTCCGAGCTCTCAGGTAGGGTTTCCTACCTGAATCTTTGATTCAGTCTTAGGTTAGGATCTTCTTGTGATTGTGGGTCGTATCCTTCATCTTTCTCATGCTATTCATATTAGATGTGGACTGGTTTTGGTTGTATGGATTTCGGATTTGATCATAGGGTTTTGATTGGATTATTTGTGGATTTCTTCCTCCTGCTTTGCTTCCCTGAACTTGGATTTCATCTGACCTATCTCCAATCGTGTGTTGATAAGTTTTAATTGGATTTAATCCATCTATTCTTCCCGGATTTGGTTTTCGGCCCCTGTTCTGTGCATCCAGCCATGTTCTGTGCAGTTCTGGTGCTATTTCGTGAGGAATCTCACAAAATCTTCATCGTGAAGGTTGTAGATCTCCGGCTCTGCTTTCGATTGCCACTGATTTTATAATTTTCGTATTTTCCTATGATTTATAACGAATTGTTCCCTGATCTGCGACGAAACTGAATCTTTGATAAAGTTTGGGTTTTTGGCCGAATTCTGGGTTTGATCTTGATTTCTTTGCTTTGTTATTTTCACGGTAGATTAATAAGAATGTTAGAAAACATATATGTTAATCCCAGTAGGATTTTAATCGATTTGTGCATGCTTAGTTCTATGTCATGTCTATGGAGGTTCTCTCCTTTTATGCAAATTGATATATTTTTATGTGATGAATACTAGTATGCTAGTAGGCAACTTTCAGATGGATTTTATGTGAATTTAACGTGGATTTATTCAGAGAATAGGCTTGGGTTTCCTATTTATGAAAATGATATCTTGGATGAATTTCCTCGATTCCCCTTATCCATGTTATGTTAGCATTTCTTATCATGTTATATATATGTGTGTTTGTAACTCGGATCATGCTAGTATATTTAAATGCGAAGTCTCATGCTAATGGATTGGGTTTTACTTATGGTTATGCCACGTGCATTCCTTCACCGATTTCATGTACTTAGAAGCTTACTTCAAATTGTAACATGTTATCTATATGAATATATATATAGGCCCTATGTGTGGCCCAGCCCTACTTGAGGCTTGTGGTTGAACCAAGGGAGTCATGCACCTTGGGATGTTTAGATAATTAAATGGGCCGAAGGTGTTCCCTTGTTTGTTGAAGGATATTATGCATGGTTTGGATAATGATACATGTAGAGTGTATGTCTAATTGATGGATGTCTTGAAGTATCTATGGTGGCCTTATGCATAAATGCTTATTTCTTTATCTTGTTAGCTTGTTATCTCATTCTGCGGGACGATTGTTTGATGATATGTTATGTAGAGACACATAGGCCTAGTTGTTTGAATAAGCTCATGCATGATGCTTGCATTAGAGGCATTCAGGCTAAGTGGTAGGCGATAGGTTCAATTGCCGATCCGGGGTTCTCGGGTAGCCCAGATTTAGCCCTAGCAGCGGGGTTTGGTTAGTTGAGGATTAGGACGTGATTGCCATCGAATGATCATATTGGCTAACATTTGAGGTTATTGTTATAGTCGACTATGCATTTATTCTTGTACTTGAGGTGTGGAGGTCGTGTTGGGTCTCCAAGGCCAAGTGCTAATAATGGACGTCGATATCCCTGACTTGTGTGTCCCCGCGAAAGATGGCATGACTGGGCAGAGTGGTACGTGGACAGGAGCCCGCAGTCTTTGTTTACTCTCGTTTGTTCTTGGGTGAGGGTGGGACCTGGACAGGAGCCCTCAGGAATCGACGGGGTTATGAGGCCCCTTGGCATACCTTAGACTTATGCGGAGAACGTGCGACGTAGAGTAGAACCCTACTAGGCATTGTTGCTCACCCAAATGGTGTTTTGATGATGTTTTGATGATGCCAATATGTTCTTAAGTGATAAAATATATATGTGAAAGAATATACGTTGGAAACATGCTTTAACTTTCATAATTGAGAAATGTTAGTGTCAATGGACGATGCGGCGATCAACCGTGGGATCGACCGTGGGCTATGAAGAGGTCGACCGTGGAGAATGGCGGGCGATGGTGGATTGACTGCGGAGGTTATTTATAGGCTTTAGACTGACGGTCGATGGACCGATCGACCGTGGCCTATGTGACCTTATGAGGAGAAGCAACGGTCGAACGAGGCATTGACTCTAGAAAGTGTTTTTCCTCACAAAGCCTCACGGACGATGTGATGGTCGATGCGACAGTCGACCGTGAAGCTTGAAGGTCGATGCGCGGATCGACCGTGGATCAAGAAGAACACGACAGTCGATAAGAAGAACGCGACGGTTGATGTGGCGGACGATACGACGGTCGACCACCAGTCACGAAAATAGCCGTTGGAAGGCTATTTGGAGGGTTTTGAAGCTCAGCTATAAAAGAGAATATGTAGGAAACTTGTCAAGGACTTAGGGGAAGCTAAGGGATTATTATAATAATATTCTAGCAAGTTTATTTCTTAGAGGAAAGATTCGACGGACGGATTGTGTCAGCGGCAAGCATATTAGTTGATCCAGCTGAGCTCGAGGCAGGTATGCAACAACATAGGTCAAAGGCTGTATTTGAAATTTAGTAGGGACATCTCCAGGACCGCTAGGCCGTTGACCAGAGCAACCAAGAGGTTGGACCTCCTTGTCTTAAAGACACTACATCTGTGTCTTTAAGGGTGGTAGCCATCAGCAGTTGTTAGACAGGCTAGAGCAGCTTTAGTAGATTTGTCAGCTCGTTGAAAGCAGATAGTCAGTTGAACTGAGTTTCGGGGACCAGATGTCAGATGACTTTATCTTTGCTATTTGCAGCATCCCAGCTCTTATTACTTGAGTGATAGAGGCCCAAGATAGATATCCGGAGCTCATGGAAATCCATGCTGCTGTGGGGACAAAGCACGTGACGGAGGACTGGACAGCGTCAGGAGATGGCAGGTTGTGCTTCAGTAGCGGTGTTGCAGATCCGGTGGACCCATTGCGGCCCCCTTCCAGTGTCAGAGTGGGAGTGGGAGCACATCATGGCGGACATCATCACTAGATTGCAGAAGACTCAAAAAGGATGATCCAGATCTTGGAAGACATACATAAGACACGTGTCATCGATGCAGAAGGCAGCTGGGAGGAGTACGTCCCCCCTTTGTTGGAGTTTGCCAACTTCAGCAATCATCAATCCAGATTGATGCGGTGCCATTCAAGGTGTAGTACCACAGTTCACGCTGTATTTTTGATTGCTCGACAGGGGTTGTCGAGACATCACCCACCATTCTAGATGTCATCAGACAGTCCTCAGAGAGATTAGCACAGATCAGATAGAGACTCCTGACGGCGCAGAGCAGAAGAGAGGGCTACGCAGGTCAGAGGTGATGACGTTCGGAGTTCTCAGTCGATGACAGGGTGTTCCTGAAGGTTCCTTCGCGCAGAGGACCAGATAGAGCTGGCAGAGAGCAGAGGCCGAACGAGGTGGGGGTCGTGCCAGCCCTACTCTGAGAGCCTACACTAGAGCCATGATGACGTGGAGCGAGGATGACACCGGGCCTACAGAGATTCCTTACGGCATCAGTAAATAGTTGATTGTGTTCCAGAGGCTGAGTTGCAGTTTCAAAGTAACGCATGGACATCGTGGGAGAGGCTCACTCTTTTCTTATTGCTGTTCATCCAGAAGGCATAGAGATATATCATGGATTTCGTTGTCAACACAAGTGGTATCAGATGCAGAGGTTAGATGCATAGTTCATTCCTCTCTACCTCACTTGCCAGGAGGTGGAGGCAGAGTATCGGCAGACAACAGGCTTGTTATAGCCCTTTCTAGTGCCAGAGTGGATGTAATGGCATGACAAACTTTATCACCGAGATATAGAGGATGGCTAGAAGACTTCACATGATTTGGGTCACTATTACCGATTGATCATATCAGCATATATACTATCTCTGAGGAGTACATGTGCCGCATTGTCGCGCCCCGACTCGCGTAGGCCCAACCGGGCCGGGCAACGCGAAGCGGAACCTAACCTACTGCGGAAATTTTGGCAAGGTTTCCCTCTAATCGTAGTGGTTACCCTAGCAAGTCATAATCATCCTGTATTAACATACAATTACAAACCTCAAAGACTGAAACTGATATAATACAAGTCCTCAAACAAGGAAATTATACATTTATCACTCCCGTAGGAGACTATCTATAACAAAAGGTACAACAGATCGCCGCTCCTCAAGCACCGCCAGATGCCGCCACGTCACCAAATGCCGGCCCGGTAGGGGCGACCGAAGAAGAGCTAGCGCCAGCACCTGCAAAACGCAGTTCGGGTAGGAGTAAGCACTAAGCTCAGCAGGGACACTACTCTACGACACTCATAAGGGAGGGAACACAACAGTGTCGCCCTCAAGCAAAGGTTGGGTGTACACAGGGGTCTCATAACCCCACCACGTGTCCCTGAAGGGAGGCCTCAACCATGTTCTCCAGCCGAACTGGTCACATACTGGGTCGCCCTTCACCGAGGCAGGAAACCAATACTGCCATCTCACTAGCAGGAAACCAACACTGCTAGGCGGGTGATAAGTGCATGAAAGTGCACTCTAAATAGCCTTATAACCATCTCAATTGCTAGATTATTATCTTTAATCAACATCTTTATTCCTATTTTTATATCTATATGTTGCTTCACATAGTTGTTTGGAAAATGCAGGAAAAAGGAGAAAAGAAGCTGAAAAGAGTGCATGGATCAAATTTAAAGATTTATCTGTACCTGCTCATGAAGAACCAGAAGATGTGCCATACATGGTTGGAAAGCTCTTGAAGTCTAGATTCTGGAGAATTTTACGGTTCGTGATTCCGAGTTTCCTAGAGGAAGTTACGGCAATTTCAGTACCGATGCGCAGTCTGAATGGCAGAAAGGAAAATAAGCTGGAAGTCCGAGCGAAGGTCCGATCGATCGCACCACGCAAAAACGTGACAGAACATGTGTTTTTCAGCCACAACACATCCGATCGATCCCTCCATCGCTCTTATGGGGTCCGATCGATTCGACACCAATGGTCCGATCGATCGGACTCGGAAAAAGCCAAAAACAGCTGATTTTTACTCAACCGATCGATCCAACACTCATAGTCCGATCGATCGGACTTGGGAATTAAAGGTTGACAGAACGTATGTTTTTTAGAGGAGTAGAGTTCGATCGATCCGTCCATCGATCGGACTCGGGCGAAGCCAGGAATTGATGTTTTTAATGAGACCGATCGATCCAACATCCCGAGGAGGATCGATCGGACGTTTCCAGTGAATTAAATCAACGGTTTTGATTTAACCCGAGTTTAGGCCTATAAATAGGATACTTAGGGTTATCAAAAGGGGACTTTTGGGGAGGACTTTTTGGCAGCGTTTGGAGGCGAGGAGAAGGGTTCCAGGCTTGGTTTTCTTTTCTTATTTCGTCTTTATTTCTCCATTAGTTTTGTTGCCCTCATGGTGAACATGAGTGGCTAGTTTCTTTTCTAAGGTACCGATGTAGCCCTAACTGAATCATTCTATGTTATTGGATCATGATTATTTAATCAGTTTATTTTCCTTGTTTCATTCATTATTTTAACTGAGATCTTAAATACATTTATCTGGCCAATAAAAGTATTATAGATTGTTTTATGTAAGATTGGGCGAGGGTTCATTCTCTAATCTTGCAGGATCTATGAATGAATGAGTTTATGTCGAGGCCGGGTTCAAGCTAAGAGTATTCTTGGTTCATGATTGTTCTTCAGAGCTTAATGGATTCTTGGTTAACACTTAGTTATGGGTTCATTAACTAGGGTTAATTGAGGGTACTTGGTGAAGACCGCGGCCGAACGGATCATCATACCGGAAGAACGAGCCCTTGGAATTAAACTGAGATCTTGATTGATTCAATGCATAGAATGAGGATGTTATGGTGAAATCGGAACCTTAGTATTCATCCATCATATTTCTATCGTTTTCTTATTTCGTTATTAGATCTTCTATTCTCAATACTTCATATCTCTTATTTTCCCTTTCTTATTTTCTTTCTTTTCTGTTCTTTAGTATTTTACTCTAATAATCTCTACAAATCTCTGTGGGTACGATACTCGTCTTGCTACTATACTGATTGCACCGATTCGTATACTTGCGAGATATAAAATTTATTCATCAAGTTTTTGGCGCCGTTGTCGGGGATTTGATTAGAGTTTATTTGTAGTGAATGCAAGGTCGCCGATCACGGAAAGAAAAGTTGTTGCCCTTGAACGATAAAGTAGATCAAATTGGTTGGAAGAAAAGATCTAACAAAGACAGCCTGTCCACATCAGATCTAGGAGTTCAAGAGGAGGAACAAGAGGAGATGGCGCTTAATAACAATTTACGTCCTTTGGAGGAGTATGCGAGGCCTACTATTTCTACCTCACCTTCGTGCATTGCGTTACCTGCAGAGGCTAGAAATTATGAACTTAAAAATCTACATTTTTCTATGCTTCCTGAATTTCATGGTTTACCTTCTGAGGATGCATTAACTTTTGTGAAAGATTATTATGCTACTATTCAGACTTTTCCTCTAGGTGGCATTACTGAAGATCAATTGATGATGCGATGTTTTCCTTCCACCCTGAAGGACAAAGCGAAGAGATGGTTAATGTCGTTGCCTCCTGGATCACTAACTACTTGGGATGCAATTTATAACAAGTTTGTTAGTAAATTTTATTCTCATGCCATGACTACTAACTTGAGAAGGCAAATTCCAAATTTTCAGCAATCTGATGGAGAACCATTTCATGAAGCATGGGATAGATTTAAGATGCTTTTGATGCAATGTCCACATCATAATTATTCTTTAGAAAATCAGATGCAATATTTTTATGATGAACTAAATCTTTCTTGTCAGACTATGGCAGATAATGCTGCAGGTGGAGCAATGTTCAAAAGGACACCACCGGAGGCATATGAAATCTATGAGATGCTAGGATCAAACTCGCAGCAGAGGGACACGAGGAATAAGGCGAGAGGCATCTATGAGCTGAACCAGAATGATGACATGGCAAGGCAGATTGCAACCCTTAACAAGAAGATAGACGCGATGATGTCCACACAACCAAAACCGGTTGAGGTTTGTTCAATTTGCAATGTTGTTGGTCATAGGTTTGATTCTTGTCCTTCTGGTAGTGAATTTCCTGAATATGTGCAAGAGCAAGCTAATTTGATGAATGCTTATAATCCGAGACCTAGATTTGACCCTTATGCAAATACTTACAATCCTGGCTGGAGGGAGCATCCGAATTTTTCATGGAAAAATACTGCTAATGCTAGTATGCCTACTGCTAATCAGTCTAACCCACCTGTTAAGTCGTCTTTGGAAGCGACTATGTTAGCTTTTATGCAGAAAATAGATTCAAAGATGGAAAAACAAGATTCAGCCATTGCTCGACAAGAGTCAGCCATTGCTCAACATGACGCGGTACTAAAGAATGTTGCAGCATCCGTTGGGAAGTTAGAAGTTCAAGTGGGACAACTTGCTGATGCGGTACGAGCCCATGTCCCAGGCAAATTCCCAAGCCAACCTGAGCAAGCGAAAGCAGTTACAGTTCTTCGTTCAGGTAAAATTATTGATAATAAGATTAATGCTAAAGTTGCTGATGAGTGTAATGATGATGCAAGTGAGGAAGTTGAAACGGAGGAACACTCGAAAGGGCCACCACCGGCCACATCTGCTTCTGAGCATGGAAAGAGAGCAAATTCAGTTCCGGAGGTTTATCACAACTCTCCTCCACCATATGTGCCGCCGGTTCCTTTTCCAGGCCGCCTAAAGAAAGCCAAAATGGATAAGTCATATTCTGAAATTTATGATATTTTATCTAAGGTTAATGTGAACTTACCATTACTCGATGTAATTAGGAACATGCCAGCATTTCCAAAGTTCTTCAAGGAACTAAGTACTTCAAAGCGTAAGTATGAACCTCATGAAAAAGTGATGGTTTTAGAGACGGTAAGCGCGGTTCTACAAAGGAAGCTTCCACCCGAGCTTAAGGATCCAGGGAGTTTTAACATTACTATTACTGTTGGTGATACAAAGATAGGAGAGGCAATGCTTGATTTAGGAGCCAGTGTTAATTTGATGCCTTACTCTGTTTTTCTTCAGTTAGGTGTGGGTGAATTAAAACCTACAACAATGTCTCTACAACTTGCAGATCGTTCCATTAAATATCCATTAGGCATTGTAGAAGACATTTTAGTACAAGTTGATAAATTGATTATCCCTGCTGATTTTGTGATATTGGATATGGAAGATGCACCCTTGCATGATAGGAATTTACCAATTTTGTTCGGACGTCCATTTATGGCCACAGCCAAGACTATGAAAAATGTGCAGGATGGTAAGCTCAGCATGACAGTTTTAGGTGAAACTGTTGAATTTAAAGTTTTTGAATCTATGTCCTACCCTTCAAACTCTTTTGATTGTTTCTCGATAGATGTTTTAGATTCATTGGTGTTTTCTAGTTTCATGCAGGAGCAAGTGAAGACTACTCTAGAAGCGGCATTGACGATGGAAAAGGAGGAGTTGCAGAATTACGAGGGAGTAAAGGAGGTTATAGCAGCCCTTGAGGCATTGCAACCATGTTTCCCTGATGAATCTCGGTTAGACATGCTAAACGAATCTTATTCTAAAATGGTTTCATCAATAGTTTCCCCACCAAAGCTTGAGTTAAAACCTCTTCCTAGTAATCTGAAATATGCATATCTTGGTGAGAATTAAACCCTTCCTGTGATTATTGCTTCTGACATTACTCCATTGGAAGAGGAAAAATTATTGAGAGTTCTTAGGGAGCATAAAACTGCAATAGGTTGGACAATTGCAGATATTAAAGGAGTAAGTCCTACTATGTGCATGCATCGCATTATTTTGGAAGAGGATGCCAAACCTATACGGGATGCCCAGCGTCGCCTCAACCCAAACATGAAAGACGTTGTTCGGGAAGAGATCCTTAAGTTGCTCGATGTTGGCGTGATCTATCCTATTTCTGACAGCAAATGGGTAAGTCCAGTTCACGTGGTGCCTAAGAAATCAGGGATAACAGTTGTGAAGAATGAGAACAATGAGCTCATACCCACGAGGATGACTACTGGATGGCGTGTCTGCATCGATTATCGCAAGCTTAATGCAGCTACTAAAAAGGACCACTTTCCTTTACCTTTTATTGATCAAATGCTTGAACGCTTAGCTGGTCACTCATTTTATTGTTTTCTTGATGGATTTTCAGGTTATAATCAAATTGCTATCGCCCCAAAGGACCAAGAGAAGACAACTTTCACCTGTCCGTTTGGAACATTCGCATACAGAAGGATGCCGTTCGGATTGTGCAATGCACCTGCCACCTTTCAAAGATGCATGATATCGATTTTCTCCGACATGATAGAAAGGTTTGTCGAGGTATTCATGGATGATTTTTCTGTATTTGGGAATTCTTTTGATAATTGCCTTGCAAACCTAACCTTGGTGCTTAAAAGATGTGAAGAGACAAATTTGACATTGAGCTGGGAGAAGAGTCACTTCATGGTAAGGCAAGGTATTGTGTTGGGACATGCTATTTCTAGTAAAGGTATTGGAGTAGATAAAGCAAAAATAGATTTGATTGTGAAATTACCGCCCCCTACTTCTGTGAAAGGTGTGCGGAGTTTTTTGGGCCATGCAGGATTTTATCGCAGATTCATTAGAGATTTTTCTAAAATTGCACAACCATTGTGTGATTTATTGGGCAAAGATAGTGAGTTTAAGTTTTGTAAAGCTTGTCTTGATGCTTTCAATACTTTGAAAGAGAAATTGATTACTGCACCAATTATTATGCCTCATGATTGGTCGTTGCCCTTTGAAATAATGTGTGATGCTTCTGATTATGCTATAGGGGCTGTTCTAGGACAAAGGGTAAATAAGGTCTCTCATGCTATTTACTATGCAAGTCGTACACTCAATGATGCTCAAATCAATTACTCAACTACTGAAAAAGAATTACTTGCTGTTGTTTTTGCATTGGAGAAATTTCGCTCTTATTTGATTGGATCTAAAGTTATTATTTATTCTGATCATGCAGCATTGAAATATCTACTAACCAAAAAGGATACCAAGCCAAGGTTAATCAGGTGGATCCTACTACTGCAAGAGTTCGATTTGGAAATAAGGGACAAGAAAGGGAGCGATAATGTAGTGGCAGATCACTTGTCACGATTGGAACACATGGCCGGCCCTAAGGATGTACAACCCATCCAAGAATGCTTTCCCGATGAACAACTATTTTCTGTGAATGGTAAAGAGCCCTGGTATGCGGATATTGTTAACTATCTAGCTAGTAATGTTCTGCGTGCTGATCTAAGTTCACAAGAAAAGAAAAGATTTTTGTCCACAGTCAGATATTACTTTTGGGATGACCCTTATTTATTTAAACACTGTCCTGCTCAAATAATAAGGCGTTGTGTTCCAGAATATGAGCATGATGATATATTGAAATTTAGTCATGAATTAACGTGTGGAGGACACTTTGGAGGTAAGAAAACTGCTTTTAAAGTTCTTCAATCTGGTTTCTTTTGGCCTACATTATTCAAAGATGCATTTAATTTTGTTGCTACGTGTGACAGATGTCAACGGTCAGGGAACATAAGCAAAAGGAATGAGATGCCTCTTACAAATAATTTGGTGGTGGAATTGTTCGATGTTTGGGGCATAGACTTTATGGGACCGTTTCCTCCATCATATGGGTACACGTATATTCTTGTTGCTGTAGATTATGTATCTAAGTGGATTGAAGCAATTGCAACCAGGAACAATGACAGCAAGACCGTGGTGGGATTCTTGAAAGATATGTTTTTTACAAGGTTTGGTACACCTCGGGCGATTATAAGTGATGGGGGATCACACTTTTGCAATAGAGCGTTTGATGCATTGTTGAAGAAGTACAACGTCACTCATCGGGTCGGAACTCCTTACCACCCTCAAACGTCGGGCCAAGTGGAGGTGAGCAATAGGCAAATAAAGATGATCCTGGAACGGGTTGTTGGCACTACAAGGAAGGATTGGGCAGTGAAATTGAATGATGTTCTTTGGGCGTATCGCACCGCATATAAAACTCCAATTGGTATGAGCCCTTATCGCATTGTCTTTGGAAAAGCATGTCATCTACCGGTGGAATTGGAGTATAAGGCCTATTGGGCAATAAAGCAGCTGAATTTTGACATGAGAGAAGCGGGGGATATGAGAAAGATGCAATTGAATGAATTGGATGAGCTGCGGAATGAAGCGTACGAGAATGCTAAGATTTACAAGGAAAGAACCAAGCTCTATCATGATAAAGCAATACAACGGAAGGAGTTTACACCAGGTATGAAAGTTTTACTTTATAACTCACGAATGAAATTCTTTCCAGGTAAATTAAGGTCAAGATGGACGGGTCCCTTTAAAGTGACACAAGTATCTCCTCATGGTGCTGTTGAAATTGAGAATGAAAAGAGTGGAAGCAAATTCAAAATCAATGGGCACCGTTTGAAGCGGTATTTGGAAGGACAATCAGAAGTTGTGGATGCAGCAAATTTTGTTGAACCTTAAGGCTTTGTAGTGCGTCTTGCCTAGACGTTAAATAAAGCGCTGGGTGGGAGGCAACCCACCAAGGTAACTTGTTTTTAAGTTTCAATTTTTAGTTTTCATTTTTATGTTTCTCTTTTGTTTTCTTTTAGGTTTTCAACCACCCTGAGGATCCTTGAGGAGATGTTCGCTACTCTATCAGGTGGCCTCTTTCTTATTTACAGTACTTGTCTCTTCTTTCTCTGGAAATTTTTGGATAGCCACTTCCTACATATTTGATTGGATAAATGCACACATTGAGGACAATGTTGATTTCAGGTTGGGGGGTGTAGACATTCATGACTTTATTCATGCTACCTTGTAGGTTTAATAGTGTTAAATTGTACATGAGCGGAAATGTTTATGCTTATTTTACATGTTACTTTCATATGGATTGGCCGATACATTGATTGCATGTATGATAACCTGAAGGTAGAATATCATGTGATTCACACACCAACACTTTATGTGCAGTGGCGATTATACTCACCAGAGGAATGAGCATGCTATTGTCAATCTAGACCATGATTTCAGCATTAGCTAGTGTTGAGTATTGCATGCAGAAAAAAAAAAAAAAAAAAGAGAAAAAGTTCTGGAGCTTTAATAAGCTGTGCCTAAACGACTGTTAAGTGATCTACTGAGTAACCGGGTGTTCTTGCCTCAGGAAGCGGGGAGCTCGCGTAAAAAGGTAGAATCACTAATAGCTAAAAAAAACTACTCAGTATTTTGTTAAGTAACCGGGTCTCTGACCCTCAAGAAGCGGAGAGTGCTCGTGTAAAAAGGCAAAATGTCTGATAGTTAAAAAAAAAAAAAAAAAAAAAAAAAAACAAACAAACAAACAAGAGCATGTTGTACTTAAAGTGCGAGGGTTGGATGATTGGTCATGATGATAGTAGTGTGTTTTGACTAATGGTGGGTAAAAGTTGCTTCTGTACGTAACTTTTATTTGTCACGTCACATGAGTTCGGCTGAATGGTGATTAGCATGTTTGAAGTGTAGAAGTTGATTTCATGTGTTAGTAGCATGTGCATGAGTATAAGACGTTTTGTGCTCTGTACTAGATAGAACATTATTGACTTGACAAGGTAGTACTTTTATTATGCATGTCTACAACCTACGACCGTTGGTGTGCTTAATATATTTTATGCGCTTAAAATTGCTAGAGACTAGCAATAAGCTGGTTGGGGGTTGTGATAAGTGCATGAAAGTGCACTCTAAATAGCCTTATAACCATCTCAATTGCTAGATTATTATCTTTAATCAACATCTTTATTCCTATTTTTATATCTATATGTTGCTTCACATAGTTGTTTGGAAAATGCAGGAAAAAGGAGAAAAGAAGCTGAAAAGAGTGCATGGATCAACTTTAAAGATTTATCTGTACCTGGTCATGAAGAACCAGAGGATGCGCCATACATGGTTGGAAAGCTCTTGAAGTCTAGATTCTGGAGAATTTTACGGTTCGTGATTCCGAGTTTCCTAGAGGAAGTTACGGCAATTTCAGTACCGATGCGCAGTCTGAATGGCAGAAAGGAAAATAAGCTAGAAGTCCGAGCGAAGGTCCGATCGATCGGACCACGCAAAAACGTGACAGAACATGTGTTTTTCAGCCACAACACATCCGATCGATCCCTCCATCGCTCTTATGGGGTCCGATCGATCCGACACCAATGGTCCGATCGATCGGACTCGGAAAAAGCCAAAAACAGCTGATTTTTACTCAACCGATCGATCCAACACTCATAGTCCGATCGATCGGACTTGGGAATTAAAGGTTGACAGAACGTATGTTTTTTAGAGGAGTAGAGTTCGATCGATCCGTCCATCGATCGGACTCGGGCGAAGCCAGGAATTGATGTTTTTAATGAGACCGATCGATCCAACATCCCGAGGAGGATCGTTCGGACGTTTCTAGTGAATTAAATCAACGGTTTTGATTTAACCCGAGTTTAGGCCTATAAAAAGGATACTTAGGGTTATCAAAAGGGGACTTTTGGGAGGACTTTTTGGCAGCGTTTGGAGGCGAGGAGAAGGGTTCCAGGCTTGGTTTTCTTTTCTTATTTCTTCTTTATTTCTCCATTAGTTTTGTTCCCCTCATGGTGAACATGAGTGGCTAGTTTCTTTTCTAAGGTACCGATGTAGCCCTAACTGAATCATTCTATGTTATTGGATCATGATTATTTAATCAGTTTATTTTCCTTGTTTCATTCATTATTTTAACTGAGATCTTAAATACATTTATCTGGCCAATAAAAGTATTATAGATTGTTTTATGTAAGATTAGGCGAGGGTTCATTCTCTAATCTTGCAGGATCTATGAATGAATGAGTTTATGTCGAGGCCGGGTTCAAGCTAAGAGTATTCTTGGTTCATGATTGTTCTTCAGAGCTTAATGGATTCTTGGTTAACACTTAGTTATGGGTTCATTAACTAGGGTTAATTGAGGGTACTTGGTGAAGACCGCGGCCGAACGGATCATCATACCGGAAGAACGAGCCCTTGGAATTAAACTAGGATCTTGATTGATTCAATGCATAGAATGAGGATGTTATGGTGAAATCGGAACCTTAGTATTCATCCATCATATTTCTATTGTTTTCTTATTTCGTTATTAGATCTTCTATTCTCAATACTTCATATCTCTTATTTTCCCTTTCTTATTTTCTTTCTTTTCTGTTCTTTAGTATTTTACTCTAATAATCTCTACAAATCTCTGTGGGTACGATACTCGTCTTGCTACTATACTGATTGCACCGATTCGTATACTTGCGAGATATAAAATTTATTCATCAACACCCACCGGGTTCTCCGCAAAGGCGCAAACAAAACCATCCTGACCCTCAGACATGGTCAGGATCCGGCGCACTGCCACGAGACGGCCGCGGGGGCAACACGGGAACAGAGCGGCCACCTGCACCTGCAACAAACACAGTCCAGGTAGGCATGAGCAACAGCTCAGCAGGGTCCTACTCTACCACCCTCGCTAAGAAGGCAAACCCAACGAACCAACCCTGAGGCCAAGTACTGAGGCTTGCCAAGGACCCCATAAATCCCGTCACTAACCCGAAGGATTCCTGTCCCAAGTACGCCCCTCCGACAACCACTGCTCAGGGGTGGGCAACTCCGACAATCCCTGACACAGGGTTGACATGACGCTACTGGTAGGACATCCTTCCCCAAGCGGGATCTCCACACTTGGCGGAACGACCGAGGTTAGGTAGTTACTACCATCTCTCAGTACTCCAAGCCACAGAGCCAACAGGACCCCTAACTCCTGACCAAAGACTAAGCCTAGCCAGGGAGTCCATCGATCCCATTGATGTCCTCCCCCCCCCCCCAGGGTTCCTGTCCAACCTACGTCCCTCCGATAGCCACTGCTCAATGACTGGGCTATCTCCGACGGTCCTTGACACAGGGTGGACCGGACGATACTTGTAGGACACCCTTACCGGGGTAACGGCGTCAACCACTTAATCATTGATCACCGGAGTCCACGGGTCAACCCCACCCAGTCTAACCTAGTATGTCTAATGCTCAGGAAGCAAGGCAGGATATGAATAAGTAAAGCAGTAACAAACATCATACCAAGGGCACACCTTCGGCCCATTTATACTACTCACCCCGAGAGACATCAGCCTCTCGGTTCAACCACAAAGCTATAACATTCAAGCATGATTCACTACAGGATCAACCCCGAGGGTAAAAGCCGTAAAAACCACATACATGCGAAGCCCCGCGGGCAAAACTCTTGAAAACCCTCTCTGCTGCTGAAGGATCGATCCTCACCAAGGGAAGGATCGATCATCCAAGCAACAGTGAGCTTCCCTCGCTGACGAGCCAAAGAAGATCGATCACTCCTCCCAGGAGGATCGATCATTCTCGGGACGAAGGGTAACCATGCTTACCCAGGCCCCATGATCGATCTCCTCCCATAAGAAGATCGATCATGTGCTGGGCGCAGCAAGCCCACACCAGAGGACCGATCCTTCCTCCCAGAAGGATCGATCACCCAAAGATGGGTTCCGGCGTGCTTCCGGCCGGAGAACCGCCGGAAAACACAACCAAACCTCACCAAACTTGGTGGGTTGGTAGATCTGAGTACCACGAGGCTACTCAAGGCCTCAAAATCGGAAACCAACATCTCCACAAGGAGATCTATCAAGAACAAAACCCGGATTTAAACCCTCAAAGCTAGCCGGAGTTTGGAGTGGGATCCCTACCTCCTCAGAGCAGCTTCGATCCACGAAGCCTAGCCAGGGATCTTCCTCGCCTCGCCACGAACCCAACGAGCCTTCAAGCTCCAGGAGAGGTGGCCGGGGGAGGAAGAACGGATGAGAGAAAGGGGCGGTCGGAACAGGGGAAGAAGCAGAGCATCCGCGGGAAAGAAGAAGAAGAGGGGAAGAAAGGAGGGGGAGGGGAAGGGGGTAAGGCCGGGGAAAGCCGGAGAAACCGCGGGAAAGGCAAAGGAGGGGAGCAAAAGTCTCCCCTCCCCTGACAGGGGAAGCGATGGCCACCGCGGTGGCCGTCCTTCGAAAGCCACCGACAAAGACTTCCAAGCACAGGCATGATCGATCATCCTTGCATGCGGGATCAATCTTGCTAGCCACAGGATCGATCTCCAGCCCTAGGTGATCGATCTTCTGAGCCCTGAAAGACAAACTTGGACTGGGACACAGGCCCAAGTCCAGAACCCCCAACCTCGGGTCCACCTAACCTTTCTAACAATCACAAGCACCAAACAAGGTCTGTGTGTGCACACCCCGTGTGAAACGACCGCCAAGGCGCAATTTCCCAAATTGCCCTTGGGTCAAAAACAAGCCAAAGGAAAAAGAGGGGCAGGTCCTCACAATATTCCTAACATGCAATTGAATTCATGATCAAGTTTGATTTCCAGTTTGACGTCAATTCGATGAGATTTCATCGCTTTTGGCCGAAGACCGAAATACGTGGTTTTCATCTATTTTTGTTCGTTCGTTTGAATTGGATTTTGGATAGGCGTATTGAGAACTGTTAGCCAAAATAATGGCTAAATCATTAAATGATGGACACGTAAGCAAAAAGCAATTACTAAATGGACGATAACTATATAATCTTATCGACCAGATACAACCTATCGACCAAATGAACGATAGAATCTATCGACCAAATGGACGATAAAATATCGACCAAATGAACGATGGAATCTATCGACCAAATGGACAATAGGATTTTAACCAAATAGACGATATCGTCCATATGGCACCATTATTTAAAGGACTATGGACGATAATCGCCTAAAAGTCACAATTGGACATGTTACTCAATTTTATCGTCCAAAAGCAATTAACACGTGTGCCAAATATGGTTAAAAAACACACGCAGGTATGACGTGGACAAGAAACGATAAGTAAGCCAGCGTAATCGTGACGTATGCAATGAACGAGAATCAACCACGTGTACTCTCCAAACCAGACACGGACGTGGGAAAAGCTGTTACGGAGCAGTTCGCGCACGATCTCCTCCTTCCACGCCATCAACCTTCAAGGCGGGAGCAGTTATTTAGTTCCTTAGTATAAATAGCTTCTCTTCTCCACTGTAACCCCCCCCCCCCCCCCCCCCCCGACAACTTGTAACCTGCTCTTAAGCATGGCTTTCATTTCTTTTGTATCTGTAAGTTGATTAATAAAGCTTTCAGTTTGATTAATGGCGTCTTTTACTGCTTTCTTAGCATAATTTCAATAATGTAGTCGTTTTAATCGTCTTCTCCCCTTTTGTTTCTGTTTTATAGTTCTAGATTAATGGGTTTCTTTCCGTTTCTGCTTTTTGTCCATTTCAGTTTCATAGTTTAATTAAGTTAAATTAGTTTACTATTTACTGTTTCTTTTCTTTATGATCATAGGAGTATTGTAACATTAATTTAGGTTTTATCAGTCTTCTTTTACGTTTTCTGTTCTTTAAGATTTCTTTACTGTTTTCCATTAGAATAAGTTACTGCTTTCTTAGATTAAGTTAATTAAATAGGTTTAATTGCATTTTCTGGATTTAGTAATTTAAGTTGGTCTTTATGCTTTATTTAATTCCGTAATCTTAGATAAATTAAAGCTTTTCTTAGATTAATCTTGATAATTAGATTATTTAATTAGGTCTAATCTAGATTTCCATATTACTTGACATCTCTGGTTCGTTAATTCGAAAAAGCAGAACTCAACTACAATCATCTGATATTTAAGTGTGGAATAGGATTTTGACTTTGACTATTTGACCGGTCAACGGTTAGATTTCCTCTCTAACATTTTTTGGCACGCCCAGTGGGACCTGTGTCAAGTCTTTATGGAAGTCGGTCAAATTGGACCAGACGGAATGGTCATCACTAGGACTGGTTTGGATACCAATAGTGATAGTGGAAACGCCGATCACGGCGATGGTCAACAAAGTCCAATTGTGGTCGAGGAAGAGGCTGTTCTTTTCCCACCTCTCGACCAATCACATATTCCTCCACCTGTTCCCCCACCACACATAGAATATCGAGATAGGGTGGTTTATCGCTCTGTAGAGCGAGGGAACTCATCGGCCAGAGTTGGCCTAGACCAAGGAAACATAACGTCAAATACAGCCCAAAATATGGTCGATGAAGTTTTACATGCTAACAATCAGCAGATGGCTAGCCATATCGCCACTGCTCTAAGGCCTTTTATCGATACTATGCAGACTTTTATAAACGCAACTTTGTCCCAAGCAAACCCTGGATCAAATGTTGCTAGGCCTACCATGTCAGCAGTCCCTATCGGCCAAAACACCACCCAAAATAATCGACCATTTCCGTCCAACATGGTCATAGGACCTGGTGGTAATAACGGTTTTGTTATTATACAAAATCCAATGCATAGCCAAAATCGTCTCGTCCAAAATAGCCAAGTTGGCCAAACTAGTACAACCCATCATCGGCCATCGATGAACAATGATAATAATCCAAGACCACATTTAATCGGTCAAACATCTGGGTTGTTTCCATCACCAACACAAATACCTCATAATAATGAGGTGTTAACTCCTGGAGCAATACCAAACAATGGTGTCCCTCCTCTTCAAGGAGTTCAAGGTGGTGTTGTGCCTCCTGCACAGGGAGCGCCTAATAATGGAATTTCTTTAGGTCAGGGTATACCAGTAGGTGGAATGCCTTTGGTTATGGGCGAGAACATTCTTCAAAACGTTTCTCAAAACATTCCTCAGAACATTCCTCCTAATGGCCAGAACCTTGTTTATCCAAATAATGGCCAGAACCTTGTTTACCCAAACAATGGCCAGAACCTTGTTTACCCAAACAACGGCCAAAACTTTGTTTTCCCAAACAATGGCCAAAACCTAGTGTACCCAAATAATGGCCAAAATGTGATTTTCCCAAACAATCGTCAAAATGTTGCTTTTCCAAACAATGGCCAAAATATCGGCCAAAATAACAACTTGGATGCTCAAGGCCAAGGGTTTCCACAGAATAACTATGGGCAACTAGGTGGTCAAGTTAATCGGCCAGTAGGCAATAATTTTTATAATCAAAGAATGGCCGATGGACAACGCATGGGTGATATCCCCTATCAGAATAATTATCGACCATATGAGGCACCTATGTATTATGCTCGACCACCAAACGAGCAATATGATCAAGTGTATAACAACCCTCTGTATAATCAGGCCGATGCTCTACGTGAACAAGTCACTGAGATTCTACAAGAACAAATAGGTTTAGGACGACCAGCTACTCGTCCAACTTACAGGAAACCTTATCCTGATTGGATTGACCAAATGCACCCGCTTCCTAGGAACTATAGAGTTCCAGAGTTTACAATGTTCTCTGGGGTAGATGAGATATCGACCATTGAACACATAGGGAAATTCTCCATGCAATGTGGGGAAGTAAGTGATTTTGTTAAACTTAGACTATTCCCTAACTCTTTATCCGGGGTAGCTTATTCATGGTTCATTAAACTATCGCCCAATTCTATCCAAAATTGGCAGCAAATGGAACATGCGTTCCATTCTCAATTTTATAAGTCAGAACCGGAAATAACAATGGCCGACTTAGCTCAACTTAGACAGCGGCCAGATGAGAATGCTAAATCATTCTTACAAAGATTTAAAAGAGAGAGAAGTAGGTGTTTTATTCCCTTGCCTGAAAGGGAATTTGTAAAAATCGCTCAAAGTGGATTAGCCTTTGAACTTAAAAAGAAGTTCCAAGATAGGGATTTTATTGACCTATTTCAACTACTGACTAGCGCTATACGTTACGAACAGTTGATGAGAGAAGAAGATCAGATGAAATCATCTTCCAAGGGAACTTATTATAGAGATACTAACTATGAAATAAACCAAGTTAGTGATGCCGATGAAGAAAACTACAACATGAATGATGTGTGTTTGGCCGAGGTCCTTAAGGGAAAACTTTACATATGTAAAGCTCTTGCCAAACTTGAGCGAGAACTTAAAGGCAAAGAAATAATCAGGGACGGAAAACGTCCCATGCGAAAGTTTTCTTTTGATATTTCAAAGGCTGATCAAATCTTTGATCAATTACTAAAAGATAAACAAGTTAAATTGAAAGATGGACATGCTATGCCAAGCCTTGATGAGATCAAGGACAAAAGATATTGTAAGTGGCATAATGCTTGGTCGCATCACACTAACCAATGTTTGGCTTTCCGTAATGTTTTGCAGGATGCGATTGATTCCGGAAGGATTGGTTTCCCAGCCAAGCACATGGGAGTTGATGCAAATCCATTCCCCAAAGCTGCTCCAGTGGGAATGGTGTTGACGGATGTGGCAAACTTTAAATTGCCAAAGTTCAAGATCGTCATCGACGAGACTGAGGACGACAGTCGTCCAGATGTGTTCACAAGACTTAGCCAAGACAAAGGAAAAGAACCTGCCATTCCGCATGTCTGCCCCAGATGTTATTGGGATCTCAGTCGCCCGATGACACCTTTCTCTGGGACCAAGTTTCCTCATTCACAGTCTAGGCAGTGGAACAGAGTTAAGCCTCACGTGTACCCAAAAAGCTTTATGCCTCAGCCTTACAAGCCAGAGCGATGGTACAACTACAACTGCTATACTCGTCGGTCAGTTCCTGTGGAGGAGATGACAAGCACTCAATACCGCCGCCACCAGAAGAAATATAGCCAGATGATGAAGGCCAAGCAAGCCCAGGAAGCTAACCCAAGTCAGGAAGAGGAGGCTGAAGATATTGAAGAGGATGTTGTTGTCTCTAATGCAACAGAGTCTTCACAGAGCAAGTTCCATCGTCCAAACAAGGATGATGACGATGAGGCTGGAGCAAACCAGGTGATCAGATTCGGAACACTCCCGTCAGTCATCGTGAACAACTACATCCTGCCGAGCCGCCTTGGACAACAATGTCCAACTGAAAGTGACTCAGACATATCACATATGGCCGATGATGGATCGTCAGCCACACTGGTCGAGGAAGATGGAGACGTATCGGCTACCTTGGTCGATGAAATGGAAAATTCACCCTCAGTGAACTTAGTGCTCGACCAGGAGGATGAGTACGTCGAGGTAGAAGAAAAAATCGACGTTGGTGAAGAAGCTTGGAGGAGGAATATATCTACAGAACAGCTGTTGAGACAGTTGTATGAAGAAGGAAATCCAGCAGTCGGATCAGGTGGCCAGCCAAGTGGCCGATATGATTACCTGCGAGTGTACGGAGACGTAAAGGTGAAGCGTCTCGTTAAGAAGACAGAGGCTGTCGCTCAGATCGTTCCATCTACATCGACCAGAATTGTTCCAACCGGCTGGGGTGATGAAGAACAAGAACCCATGGTTGAGGATGTTGAATGGGTGGAAATAGAAGTACCCATCAAAGTCAATGAGGAAGCAGCAAGGAGAAATATTTCTCAAAAGAAGCTGCTAATGGATCTCTACAAGGCAGGTAATCCAGCTATCAGTACTCAGGGCCAACCAAGTGGAAAATTTGATTACTTGGTTTGCTATGGCGATCCCATTGTGAAGAAGTGGGTTCCCAAGTCAGATGTTGCCAAGTACAGTCCGCCAGCAAATGAAGTACCAATCATCCCAACTGGTTGGGACATGGAAGAATCAGAGGCACAACAGGAACAACACCAAATGGATCAACAGTGGCCATCATGGGATGGTCAAGAGAACCCAGAAGTCGTCCAGGTGGCAGCTAAAGCAAAGGAGAAAGCAGTCAGCCATCAACCTCAGTCATCGACCAGTTCACACAAGAAAGATCCCAAAGATCGGAACAATGCCGTGTTTGAACGACCTCCAGCAGCGATGACGCGACATTTACGGCCTCTTCATATCAAGGCCGAGATCAATGGTGTCCCAGTAAGCAGAGTTCTGATCGACACTGGAGCAGCAGTAAACGTCATCCCAGCAAAGATGATGAAGAAATTGCACAAAACTGACAGCGACCTTATCCCCACAGATATCACACTAACAGGATTCAGTGGAGTTCCCGCCCCAGCAAAGGGAATCCTTCCTCTGGACATTAAGGTTGGAAGCGTCACAAGAACGACAGCGTTCTTTGTCATGGACTCATCGACCAGTTATAACGTGCTACTTGGTCGAGACTGGATCCATGCCAGCCAGTGTGTTCCGTCGTCTCTTCATCAATGTTTATTTTTGTGGAACGACGAAGGACATGTGGAGTCAGTTATGGCCGATAACATGCCATACAGTATGGACACACATGCTTTAGAGGCATCCTTTTATGATTGCAATTATGGGCCCTTACAGTTCCTTCAGTTTGAAGATACACTCAAGGTAGTTTCTGAAAACGGGGTTATGTTAAAAGAGCGTGTAGCAGAATTGTTCGATCCGGCAAGACCAACCTCAGTGGTCTTTGCACCTAAAGCTGGCCGATCACCGGCCACAAATCAGAAATGATGAGTTCAGACTCTGAAAGAAATCAGGCCGCTGTAACGGCCTTAAAAGCCAAACTAATGGCTTATCAAGTGGAAGCGTTCGCTGCGCAAGAAGAGAACGACCTAGATTGTCTGAAAGAGATCCCCCAAGAAGACGAGGAAGAAGTCCCCTATGGCAAACGTGGAAATATGCAAGCTCAAGACCCTTTGGAAGAAATCAACCTTGGTGATGACGAGGAGCATCGTCCAACCTTCATCAGCAAGCTTATCGACCAAGATGTAAGGTACAAACTCATTGCTATTTTGCGTTCCTATAAAGATTGCTTTGCATGGGATTATAAAGAAATGCCTGGTTTAGATAGGAATATTGTAGAGCACGAGCTTCCTACTCGACCAAATTTTAAACCATATAAGCAAGCGCCTAGACGCTTTGCTCCAAACATAATCCCAGAAGTAAAGAAAGAAATCGAACGATTGTTGAACGCTAACTTTATTAGAACGGCCAGGTATGTAGAGTGGCTTTCTAATATAGTGCCAGTTAAGAAGAAAAATGGCAAACTAAGAGTTTGTATAGACTTTAGAAATTTAAACTTGGCTACACCCAAAGATGAGTACCCTATGCCATCGGTCGATAATTTAGTTGATTCCACCGCTGGCCACGAGATATACTCGTTTATGGATGGGTATTCTGGATATAACCAAATTTATATCGCCGATAATGATGTTCATAAAACGACATTTAGATGTCCAGGATCACTTGGAAGTTATGAATGGGTTGTTATGCCCTTTGGTCTAAAAAACGCTGGTGCTACTTATCAGCGAGCGACGAACTTGATTTTTCATGATATGATCGGCCACTTTATTTAGGTGTATGTTGACGACATTGTGGTGAAATCACCAATTATGGCCGATCACTTTTCACAATTGATTAAAGTTTTTGAGCGAATAAGAGAATATAATTTAAAGTTAAATCCCTTGAAATGTGCCTTCGGAGTACAGGCAGGGAATTTTCTTGGTTTTCTCGTCCATCAGCGAGGAATTGAACTTGACCAAAACAAAGCAAAGTCTATAATTGAGGCCAGTCCTCCAAAGACTAAGAAAGAACTGCAAAAGTTCCTTGGTCAAGTAAATTTTTTGAGAAGATTTATTGCTAATTGTGCAGGTAAAACTCAAGAGTTTTCATCGCTCTTACGATTGAAGAATGAAGACGATTTCGTCTGGGAAGAGCGACATCAACAAGCTTTTGAACGCTTGAAGCAATGTTTATCAACGCCACCAGTTATGGCGCCGCCAAGGTTGGATCAACCCATGAAGCTTTACATCGCTGCAGCAGACCGATCAATAAGCGGTCTCTTGGCGCAAGATGGAAAAGATGGAGCTAAGAGAGCAGTGTATTATCTAAGTAGACAGTTGTTACCTTATGAACAGAAGTACTCGGCCATAGAAAAGTTGTGCTTGGCCTTGTATTTTATGTGTACTAAGCTTAGAGCTTATTTAAAACCTGTAACTGTCTATTTGATATCTAAGTTCAATGTATTGAAATTCTTGTTTTCTCGGCCAATTTTGCACCAACGTATTGGTTATTGGGTTTTAACTTTGACTAAATTTGATATTCAATTTGTATCTCAAAAGGCTGTTAAGGGCCAGGCGTTGGCTGATTTTTTAGCTGACTATCCTTGCGTAGATATACCAAAGGAATTAGAGCGAGAAATCAACAACGTATCGCTCACCCCATGGACGATGTACTTTGACGGTTCCAAAACTGTCAATGGAGCTGGCCTTGGGATCACAATCCTATCGCCCATTGGACACCAATATAAATTTGTGTATACTCTATCGCAACTATGTACTAACAATCAGGCTGAGTATGAAGCTCTAATCATCGGCCTAGAGATTTTGTTAGACTTAGGAGTGTCCAATGTACAGATCAAAGGTGATTCACAATTAGTGATAAATCATATACTTGGACATTATAAATGCCAAAGCGATATTTTAATTCCATTTCATCAAATCGCTCTAATGTTATTAAATCGTTTTAACGATTTTGAGCTTTTATTCGTTCCAAGATTACAGAACGATGAGGCCAATACCCTCGCCCAAATAGCATCAGGCTATAAAGTGTTAAAACACTTGGGGGGGCATGAACGATTTCCGTTCTGGTGTAATAACATCTGCACTAGAGCGATATAATCGACCAAACGAAGTAAGTCAAATCGATAGCCAACCAGATTGGCGGACCCCAATTGTCGATTTTTTCAAAGACCCATCGCTTAAGGTTGATAGAAAAATTCGTCTTAAAGCGATACATTATTTTCTACAAAACGACGTTCTATATAAACGTCAGCCATATGGAGTCTTATTGCGCTGTTTGCATCCTGATGAGGCTAAATTAACAATGGCCGAGATACATAATGGTGTTTGTGGAGCACATCAGTCTGGCATCAAAATGCGCTGGCTAATAATGCGCAGTGGCTTTTATTGGCCGCGCATGGGGGAGGAATGTGCTGTATATGCCAAAGGATGTGAGGCATGTCAAAAACATGGTCCATTACAGCGAGCTCTAGCAAGTGAGTTATCGATCATCGTTAAACCTTGGCCATTCAGATGTTGGGCGATAGACATTATAGGGAAAATATATCCTCCATCGTCCATGTTGCACAAGTTTGTAATTGTGGCAACAGATTACTTTACTAAATGGGTAAAGGCAATCCCATTAAAAAATGTTTCTGATGATCAAGTGATAAACTTTATTTGGGAAAATATCATATGTAGATTTGGCATTCCACAAACAATCGTGTCCAATCAAGGGACAATGTTTGTAAGTTCTAAAGTAAAGAATTTTTTGGCTGAATATAAAATTAATATGGCCAATTCTACACCTTACTATGCCCAATCTAATGGACAAGCCGAAGCGTCCAATAAAACCATCAAGTCAATCATAAGAAAGATGATGGACGATAACCCAAGGCAATGGCATGAAGGTTTACTAAGAGCGTTATGGGCACATAGAACTACACCTAAGTCTAGTACTAAGGTTACGCCTTACCAATTGGTCTATGGTCAAGAAGCGGTGCTACCGGCTGAGATAAATGTTCTATCGCCCAGAGTTATGGAACAAGATCGCTCAACTAGTGAAGAATATGAAGATGCATTAATGTATAATCTTTTAGAGCTCGATGAGCAATGAGCTATTGCCTTAGAAAATATAGAGGCACAAAAGTTAAAAGTGGCCGATATCTACAATAAAAGGGTAGTATCAAAAGAATTTCAAGAAGGAGATCTAGTTTGGAAAATGATCCTACCTATAGATCGTAATGATCCCAAATATGGAAAGTGGTCGCCCAACTGGGAAGGACCATACTTGGTCGATCAAGTATTTCCAAATGGATCATATCAACTGAGGAATATTGACGGTGGGTTGCATCGATCGATGATAAATGGTCGATACATTAAGAAGTATTACCCATCAATGGAATAAAAGGCATAGAAGAAAAACGTCCTTAAAATATGGACGATAGCAATTAACAAAATACGTCCTTGAGATTTGGACGAGAGCAATTAACAAATATGTTCATTACAAAATATCGGCCAAAAGTGTTGCGTTACAAATTTCATCGCTCATAACAAATAAGAAAATTTATCTCTTCAAAGAGAGATTTTGAGATAAAAGAGCAATTTTTTCACGGACTGCCCTAAAGCGTTGCTTGTTCTTCACAAGTTCACCCTTCAACTCGACTTGGTGATCTTTTGAGGAATTCGCCTCTAAAGCGACGTACTCTTCCATCATTTGGTTGCCCTCCTCAGCCAGTTGAGTAGTCTCGCGAAGGAGATAGTTCTTTTGAGTGATACACTGGGCGATCTTTTCCTCTAAATCTTTCATCTGGTTTTGGTAACCGAGGATCTCTGATTCTTTTTCGCCAATATCCTCAGTATTTTTCTGGAGCTGTTTAACACGATTACTGATGACATCTCTGATATGGGTACACCGCTCTTGACGTTCCCCTATAAGAACTATCTCATTCATCAAGTTGTTTCTCTCAGCAGCCAGACTCTCAATCTTGATCTTAATGTTGTGAATATCGTCCATATCACTGGACGAAAACCCTAAGACTGTAGGATCCACGGAGAGAAAGGGTGTTATGGCTTTGTCCAGTGCTTCACTATCTAATCTGGTGAAGTCTTCGTCAGGTAGCTTATCCAAAATTATAAGGCATTGCGAAAGAGCACGCCTAAATTCTTCATGTTGACTCCCTTGTGCCACCTCGGGATCAATTGCCGTTTTCTTGGCAGTCACTATAGCATGCCAAGAATCCGAGAAGGTCTGGACAATATTCATTAATTGGGCGAGATCGCCCTGAAAAGAACAAGCAGTCAGTGAGAGTTAACACTAAATGGTCGAGAGAATCAAATTGAACGATGAATACCTGTGAAGGGGTAGAACTGGATGGATGAGCAGTGGGTGTAACAAAAGATGAAGTTGAAGTCTTCATCGCAGAGGGAGCAGCTGCAGGGCTTTTAGTAGTCGCCCTTGTTTGAACATCAGTAGTTGATGTTGGAACATGAGAAGTTGGTGATATAATATCGACCATTACTTGTTTAAGGACACCGCGGCGGGATGTTAGAGATGCAATTATTGCCTCTGTTGATGAGACAACTGGAGAGGCAGCGACGCCCGGCTTAACAGTTTTGGCCGAGAGATCTTCAACTTGAGTTGGAGCAGCTGGGATGTTAGGAGAAGCTGATACAGAAGATAAACTCGCATTACCAAGGTCTCGTAAAAGACTATACGGACCATGAACGAGCATTCTACCAGTTAATGACAAACCTGGTTTAGATGGAGTTGCATTTAAGACGTCAAAAAGGTTGTTATCGTCTTCATCTTCCTCGTCTCGACCAGAGTCTTGACCACCAGACTTTTGCTTCCTCGATTCCTAAAAAAGAGTTAACAATCAGAGAATGGTCGATGGATCGATCATCAATAAAATAAAATTTTCTATACTTTTAAATTCCTTTGGGCGAGTCGTTTGATTCTAACACTAGAACGTACATGCGCCGTTGCCTTTGAAGAAGATTTGGCCGAGGAAGTTGGAGGCACACTTTTATCAGCATGACCAGGGGAAGTTGGAGGATGTTCCTCGACCATTTGTGATGGAGATGTATCAACCACAACCTCAGGAACTTTGGTTGTAGGTCGAGAAGGAGACAAAGAGTACAAAGAGCTCGGAGTACTGGAGCCCACTTCTACAGCAGTCCTGAAGACGCAAAAGTTTAAGTATCAAAAGAAAAATGCAAACATAACAAGAAAGCAAATGTTATGATACTCACGTGGCATGAGCAGATTGACTGCTTCGAGGACTGCTGCTGGGAGAATCAACCTTTTCCTCTACCTCTGGACGAAAAGATAATTGGTCTTTTGGAGAGGAAGAAGTTTGAGGTTGAACGATAGTTTTCCCTTTACTACGTCTCTTTGTCAGTGGTTCATCATCCTCATCGTCAGAATCCATCGATCGAGCAGATGATTTATTTTTTGGAGAAGAAGATGGTTGAGGTTGGACGACGGTTTTTCCTTTGCCACGTTTCTTTTTGGGCGACGCATCTCCCTCATCGTCTGAACCTATCGATAATATAGTATTAAATGAAGAAAGGATATCAAAAAATCAAGGAGAACGATGAAGATATACCTTTTGTCTTTCGTTTGCTTGGTCGATGACTAGCAGCCGCTTGCTTTTGTCTCTTCTTCTCCTTTGGAGGAATGAACTTTTCAAAAACTAGGTCCTTGTCAGCAAAGAAAAGACGTTCATCGACCATTTCTTTCCAGCTATCAGTGATACTAGCTTCAATCTCGCTAGTAGGCTCAAAAGATCTAAGCCTAAACCTCTTGATGAGGAGCAATTCTCTCTTATCCACATAAATTACTCGCTCAATGTCTGAGAAGACACATCGCCCTCTAGCGACAATATTGAAGCTGAAGTATGGTGGCACAGGCCAAGATTGTTTAAAGCCAAATTGGCGAGCAGCAAAATTGGGAGCATAAACCTCTACTCCACATTTATTGTTCGCCATGCCCCAAGCGTATCGAAGTGAAGGTCACGGCTGATGAGAAAACGGGCCCAAGCCAGTATTTTTTCATCAGACTCTAAGTCTGAGGAAAGATCAAGTAAAGGCTTAATGGACGATGGGTGAGACTCAGGGTTGAATGGACGATAAGAAGAAAAATTGGACAAAGTATAGAAATAATTGAACGCCTGTTGAAATGACTTAGGAATAGAAGATGAAGAAAGATACAAATGGCCTTGAGTTCTGGCCGATGACGATGAAGGTGGCATGTGAAGATCAGGGAAGTAAGCTCTAAGCCATAATTGGACGAGCCACAGAGGACCAAATCCTGTCAAGCTACCACCTTCCCTCAATTGTTTAAGGACGAGATACATTCCTCGATAGATGGCCGACAAAATAAAAGGAGCAAGAGAAAAAACTTGTTTGCCTGAAGAAAGATCCTGAGCGAGTGGGATATACCCCTTAACAGGTTTTTTGGCTGGAAGGCAAAGGACATATTTAGAAAGCCAATAGTAAATGAACGCTAATCGTTCAAGAGAGTTTGGAGGGCCATCGCTCTCAGACAACTTGGCATAGTAACTAATGAAAAGACTATAGTTCTTATCGGCCTCAAAAACGATTTCTTTCTTGGGTACGTCCATATTGGACGACACAGAAGTACCAAGTGGAGTTAAACCAGTTAAGAGCGATATGTCCATTATGGTTATAGTGAGCGAACCAAAAGGGAAGACAAAATTGTTATATTCTGTCGACCAAAAGAGAAGCGACGAAATAAGCAAATTAGAATCTTGAAGAGGAACCCTGGTGCTCAAGTCCAAGAAATCTAAGATACCCGCCTCAGAAAAAATTGACCTAGTTTCAGAATGGCCGATCATCCTATTATACCATTTGACAAACTTGTCATCAACTAATGGCCAGGAGATGATAGGGTTTTTTGAAGAAAGGGAAGAGAGATTTAGGGTTCCAGAAAGGGCAAATCGCCAGAAATAGGAAAAGAATGCACAAGAATAGCCTCCTCGGAACCAAGGGAAGGAATACTTTCCGGAATGAAGCAAGGACCCAAAGCAAATAACTGAGAATTAAGGTCACCTTCCCGGACCAGATAACCGCTCCTTATATCATCTAACTTCATGTTTTCATTGAAATCTCCCACGGCGGACGTCACCTCTTTCTGCACATCGTTGTCAGCCTTGATCTCATGAACCATGATGGCGAATGGATGTAGACGCCAGAGTTAAGAGGAAAAGAACAAAGAACCGCCGCGGAGGTAGGTAAAGAGCAGTAAAACCCTAAGAGACTTGAAGAAGAAGACAGGCAAAGAAAGTTCTTCTCTGGCTGAAGGAAGGGATTTAAATAAAGGGTTTTTTGTCGTTACTTGCCAGAAGGTTTAAATGCCGGATCCCAAAAGATTTGGATAGAGAAAAGAAACGGCGCAGCGGTTCATTTTCCTAAACATCCGCCATGATTAAATTTGAAAACCTAGGCAAAACGGTCAAATCCCGGATGATGCGGTCACCTCGTCATTAAAGTGTCTCCTCGATTACCGCATGGGGGGCAAAATGTTAGCCAAAATAATGGCTAAATCATTAAATGACGGACACGTAAGCAAAAAGCAATTACTAAATGGACGATAACTATATAATCTTATCGACCAGATGAAACCTATCGACCAAATGAACGATAGAATCTATCGACCAAATGGACGATAAAATATCGACCAAATGAACGATGGAATCTATCGACCAAATGGACAATAGGATTTTAACCAAATAGACGATATCGTCCATATGGCACCATTATTTAAAGGACTATGGACGATAATCGCCTAAAAGTCACAATTGGACATGTTACTCAATTTTATCGTTCAAAAGCAATTAACACGTGTGCCAAATATGGTTAAAAAACACACGCAGGTATGACGTGGACAAGAAACGATAAGTAAGCCAGCGTAATCGTGACGTATGCAATGAACGAGAATCAACCATGTGTACTCTCCAAACCAGACACGGACGTGGGAAAAGCTGTTACGGAGCAGTTCGCGCACGATCTCCTCCTTCCACGCCATCAACCTTCAAGGCGGGAGCAGTTATTTAGTTCCTTAGTATAAATAGCTTCTCTTCTCCACTGTAACCCCCCCCTCCCGACAACTTGTAACCTGCTCTTAAGCATGGCTTTCGTTTCTTTTGTATCTGTAAGTTGATTAATAAAGCTTTCAGTTTGATTAATGGCGTCTTTTACTGCTTTCTTAGCATAATTTCAATAATGTAGTCGTTTTAATCGTCTTCTCCCCTTTTGTTTCTGTTTTATAGTTCTAGATTAATGGGTTTCTTTCTGTTTCTGCTTTTTGTCCATTTCAGTTTCATAGTTTAATTAAGTTAAATTAGTTTACTATTTACTGTTTCTTTTCATTATGATCATAGGAGTATTGGAACATTAATTTAGGTTTTATCAGTCTTCTTTTACGTTTTTTGTTCTTTAAGATTTCTTTACTGTTTTCCATTGGAATAAGTTACTGCTTTCTTAGATTAAGTTAATTAAATAGGTTTAATTGCATTTTCTGGATTTAGTAATTTAAGTTGGTCTTTATGCTTTATTTAATTCCGTAATCTTAGATAAATTAAAGCTTTTCTTAGATTAATCTTGATAATTAGATTATTTAATTAGGTCTAATCTAGATTTCCATATTACTTGACATCTCTGGTTCGTTAATTCGAAAGAGCAGAACTCAACTACAATCATCTGATATTTAAGTGTGGAATAGGATTTTGACTTTGACTATTTGACCGGTCAACGGTTAGATTTCCTCTCTAATAAGAACCATTAATGAGTATGTATGCTAAGTTTCCCATTAATCGGATGGACATAGTGAAACCTAGGTTATACCCTAATCTTGTGGAATATATAGAAATAAAGCATGTTTAATCAATTATAGTTCGTCTAATTCATCTACTATCATGTATTCACATTCTTAGCAGTATTTAGTAGATACATGATGATTTGGTAAGTTTTGGGAGATTAATCCCTCGATTCCTACACGGTTATTTGTGTTGCTAATCTTTTAGCTTAATTATCAATTGATTACGAAGTATGCTTAGTATCCACGTAACTTTTGGATAGAATGCTATTTATTCATGTATTGCATACATTGATGTATCTAAGCCTATGTGAGACTTGTGGTTGAACTAAGGGAGTCATGCCCCTTGGGATGTTTAGATAATTAGATGGGCCGAAGGTGTGCCCTAGTTGATGCATATTGTAGTTGTGGTTGATTGTTGTAATTGTTTGGCCGGGGTTGTATCCCGTTGTAGAAATTGCGGTCGACGGCTGTGGATGTCGTCGTAATGCCGAAATTTGAATTGAAATGTTCGTTTACGGTCTGTGTTGCCGTTGTTGTGGTAGATAGATCTGTAATTGTAGTTTAGACCCATGCTATGATTACCCTCCGGCAAGCTTGATGCTTTGCCTAGGCAGTGTATGTTGTCTTGGCATATTGTTGCATGCTACTATTCATGTATTCATGTGCCTGAGCATTGCATGCATTTGATTTGCATTAGAAGCATTAGGCTAGATGGTAGGCGATTGATTCGATCATTGATCCGGGGTTCTCGGGTAGCCCGGATCTAGCCCTAGGACCGGGGTTTGGGTTAGTCGAGGATTAGGACGTGATTGTCATCAATGATTATGTTTGATATTATTCGAGGATTATTAGTTAGTCGGACTAGAATATTGTTGTTGAGGTTTAGAGGTCGTGTTGTTTCTCCAATGGCAAGTGCTAAGGATGGATGTCGATGTGTTCCCTGACATGTGCATCCCCGCGAGAGATGGTATGACTGGGCAGGGTGGTACCTGGACAGGAGCCCGCAGTCTTTGTTTCCTCTCGTTTGTTCTTGGGTAAGAGTGATCCCGCATGATACTGTTCCCATGTTGGTGCTTAGGGTGATCTTGGTAACATGTTCAAGAGAGAGGTTCATGACGGGAGCCCTTAGGACATCGATAGGGTTATGGGACCCTTGGCATTCCTTAGACTTAGGCGGAGAGATAACACAGTTGCTGTTTTCCTCCCTTCAGTGTGACGTAGGATATCGTAGAACCTTACTGAGCAAGCTATGTTGCTCACTCCTACCTGGGCTGCATCGGCGATGCAGGTCGATGCAGTCCTTTCCTTTCAGGTGATCTTTTGGGCATTGGTGCGTCATTCTGAAGGTGATCGTGAACTTGGAGTTTCGAGGAGTACTTGACGATCCTGGAGTTTTCCCTTCTATTAATAATTGTACATCTGCAGTTTGATTAAATATATAATTTCCCTCTTCGAGGATTTGATTATATGTATTAATTTATGTGATGAGGGTTGGTGGAATTATTGTATAAATAGATGTTGTACAAGAACCTATGCCATTAACTGAGATGATAATAGTAGAATTGTATTAATGTTGAATTTAGAATTGTTTTATTTATTGTTTTAAATTTGTGGTGAAATTGTAAACTGCACATGGTTCAAATTGAGGAAATACAAGGGAGACTCTCGCCGTTCGATTTTAGAAATGAGTTTAGGACCCTTACGTCCCGGCCCGGATGGGTTTTTTGGGTCAGGGTGTGACATCACCATAGTCCCATGGGGCAAGCATTTCATTGGGAGGTGTTCCTGCATTGTTAAAACATCAAAAGGTAAATGCAAGTTGCAATAAATAACAACGAAATTCAAATATGCGTGGTTCTAATTAAACGCTATACCACTCCACGCCAAATGCAATATACGACTTGGGTCCTGAACTCCGTTAGGACACTCTCGTCATCGGGCCCGTCAAGTATGGGGCCGCTTGTATCGAATCTCTTCCTCTTCCACGTCCTCCTTTGGATGATCACCACCACCCCCGTCATCCAACCCTTCATCTGCATGTTCCTCTTCCTCATGTTCCACTCTTCGCCGTCGTCTCTTAGATGCCGTCAAGTGACGGCGTTCAATTTTCAGGACAAGGACAGATGATGAACCCTCTCCTACTTGTCTGGAACGGGCCACTCTACTTGTCTATTATCAACAAGCAAGCAAAAATAGGTAAGGTCCAGCCTCTTTGAGCCGATCATATATAATATTTTTAGTAGTCTAAAACCGAACAAAAGCCAATTGTTCGGTTTCAAGCTTCCGAACATATGCTTAATGTTCGGATGTTTGAAACCAATGTTATAGGTTCATGATCGGTTGCACGAAACTGGACATAAGAAATATGTTCGGTTGTAAACAATCGATCAAATAGCTCAAGAGTTCGGCATCATGATGCCGATCAAAAAAAAAAAAACGGAAAAATAGGGCTGATCAGCGCGAAATCTAGAAGAAACCAATCAAATACCTCCTTTCGCCTCGCCTTTGTCTATTGTTTTGCCGTGCTCTCAAGCCTCGTCGGTTCTTGCCGGAGAAGGGACGCTGGTCTCCTTCATTTGTTCGGTCTCCTTGTTCTTCAACACCGGTCTCCTTTGTTGAAGAAGGGACCCCGAAGGACGTTGGGAGAAGGGACGCATGTCTCCTCAGGGGTTCGGCCGTACAACACAGGAGGTTGGTCGCCGAAGAAGGAGAGTAGGGTGCCGATCTCCTTCTAAGCCAAGGAGTGGGGTGGGGTATGGACCAATGGTATGGGACCGGCTGGGGTAGGGTATGGGATCGGGTGGGGTAGGGTGTGAGTTATTGAAGTGGGGTATGGGGTGTACGTCGGTGACTATGTTGAGGGCAAATTTGGGATATGATGCTCAAAGTAGATGGTGTATATAGTATTTTTAGTTATTTTAAGATAGCATGGGGTGCATGTAGAATTCGGGACGTATTTGGTAGAAATCGGGAGTATTTAGAATCACCCTTTTGTTATTTCAGCAGTTATATTTCCTTTTAATTATATTTAAAAATTAATTAGTTGTGGCTATGATGTATCCATCACAATGATTACATTCAACTCAGAAATTTACATGAAAATACTGGTGGCTATAACCAGTGTTTGCGCCCCCAGGAAAACAAATACATGCATGATGCATGTCTCTTTCCCAGAAGTCCGTCCAAAGATTGATTCGTCTAAACTTCTCTTTTCATTAAAATAGGTTTGCTATTTTACCTCTCTCACTAAATCATATCACTGGGCCTGCAGTAGGGAAAAAAATATTTCTCTTAATTTTCACTCCTTAATATTTTATTTTTTTCAGCAAATCATGTAATCCGGCGTGCAACATACCCAGAAAATAAACAATTAGAAACGGTACTACTACTAACAACATGCGCTGCACACCGAGTCATCCTCCGCCCACGGCTAGTCTAATGACAAAGGGTACTACGTGTCGCGATCCCATTAGTTTTACCTTAATTATTAGGATCACTAACAACTTGGGAAATTAATAATTAAGTTAGGTAGAATGCGGACATCACCACCACATGCTTATCACGATGGAATAGCATAATCACGATGCGATCGCACGGCCCAAATGGGATTGCAAAAGCACAACATACAAAAACTTCCCGTAGGGGATCCGTTCCCACTCCGCCCTTGGACCGCCGCTCACCGGTATATATACACAAACCAACGCCTGCAACCCAGCAGCGCCACCCACAGAACTCTGTTTCTTTCTCTTTCTCTATCTAAGTCTGAAGTCTTTATAAAGGACCCCTCCATGGAGATTCTCAATGCGTATATACTCATCTCTCTCGCTCTCTCTTTTGTGCATTTATATTTCCAAGAATTAATGAGGATTTTGAACATTATTCTGCTATATATATGCATAACGTGGTCGTGTAGATCGGAAGCGGCGGCGGTGGTGACGGTGGACGTGCATGAAGCAAAGCATCTCGTCGGCTCCAGCCACCGCTACTTGGATGTCAGGTACGTCCGTTCTGGAGTACATTTAATTTGGTTTCTTTAATTTGCCATCTTAATTAATCTTTCATACTAGATTTTGTTGATCCCAAAATTGATTTAATTATTGATGACGTGATGTTCATCGCAGGACGGGAGAGGAGTTCGACAATGGGCACTTGGAGAATTCCCGTAATATTCCATACATGTTCTTCACTCCTGAAGGCATGCATACCATTTATTTATGTATATATTCTCAATTTCAAATTCGTTTTATTAATTAGTTGTGGGAGTAATTGCTACATATGCATTTGTATCAGGGAGGTTGAAGAATCCTGAGTTCGTAGAGAAGGTGTCATCAGTATACAACAAGGAGGATCTCATAGTTGTGGTACATATATATATATATATATATATATATATATATATATATATATATACACTAATTTTTCAAAGTGATTCTTGATTTAAATCGATAATTCATGACAAATGGATGTTAAAAAAAAATTTGGTTATGCAGGGATGTCAAAGTGGGGTTAGATCTCTGAAAGCTGCTACCGATCTTCTCAATGAGGTACATAATTTTTTCACTTCCTATATATTTTAGGAAAATGTATTTTCATGTTAATTTCTTTTCACCTCTTATATGTGAGAAAAATCTATTTTCATGTTAATCTAGTATGATATAATCCAGCATATTTAATCGAGGTAGCTTGCGTCGGACGATAAGCCTAGAATATCAGCAATTAACATGTCCTAATTTTAGCTTGTGTGTTTGGTTGTAAAATCTGAGAAAAAGACAGCAATATATGTTTGGAAATGAGACTTTCCAATGAGTCTTTTTCTGGGAAATGAATATATATTACTTGTTGGTATTTGATTATGTTATTGCAAATGAAGACCAAGTTTCCTATTTTTGGGTGTTTAATTAGTTGAGGAAAGTGCACATCGAGAGTGTTGTTTCTTTACTTTCCGAATTAGAATCTGACTCAAATATGTAAGAAGGATCTCTCACTCAATGACTTCTCAAGCAAAAGTTGGAGAAGGGGGTATGAGGAAAATAGGGATATTTTGGAAAGCGAGAGATCTTAATTTCCATCACAGTTTTAGCCTGATAATAGATCACTGACGAGACATGGCATATTGATCTACTATTTTGTTTTCTATCCTCAATTCGAAGAAATGAGGTTACGGTCAGAATTAAGAAGTCTGGTCTAATAAAGAATTAGGGATTATAACACGGTCGATTTAGTCATCCTTGACATCACAAGCTTGATTTAGTCATTGTTGACCTAATCTGGTTGATTTCGCTATTGATTTAGTCATCTTTGCACTCCACAAGATTAACCTTGAATTAGTCATCCTTGACCTAATCTTGTTGAATGATGTTTGTATATTTGATGTGTATATTTCGAATCTGTCTATGACTATCAAATGCAGGGTTTCAAGTATGTGAAGAATATGGAAGGAGGTTATGATGCATGGGTGGAAAATGGATTCAGAGTCAATAAACTGCAGGAACAGCGTAATTCATTTTATCCTCATAATTTAGACTGCTTCCTTCTGATAAAAGAAATTTAAAATATAGAAATACAAAGTACAGAGGAGAATTCCTGTGTATATCATCGTTATTTTGCTAATTTTTATGTTTAAAAATGTAGCAATTGGAGTGATTGAATGTGATCGATCATCTGCGTGGACAGGACAGCGAAGAAATTAATCAGGGACACTTAGATAATGCTGTTGATGCTAAATGTACTGCCTCAATTCTAAAGATGTATCTTATTTCACGAGCCACCATGAATATATATTATTAGCGTGAAAATTTAACCATTGACCGGTCAAATAGTTAATGTCAAAATTACCTAACACTCAAGAATCAGGAGATTGTGGTAAAATTCAACTCCTTCAAACTATGTTTGAACAGAGATGTCAAGCTAAACAGAAATCTAGATTGAACCTAATTTAATAATCTAATAAAGACTAATTATCAGGATCATACCTAAATTAATCTTAAATTAATCTACTGAAAATGGGAAATAATCTAAAACTGCTAAGTTAATCTAGAAAATAGTAAAGATCATCCTAAATTACTAAATCAAGGAAAAGATAAATTTAAATTTATTGTTGAATTTAATCTAGATTAAGATATTAAAGCCCTTAAATTAAACTAATCTAAAGATAACAGTAAAGAAAGTTTCTAAACAAAACGATAAAGAAAACATCATAAAATATAATCCTATATTATTTATCTAAGAACAGTAACTTGAACTACATTATGCAGAAAGGAGAAACTAAAGATGGAAGAAACGTAATCAATTTATTGAATAAAATTAACTTACATGAACATGAAACATTCTGAAAGAAAGAACTCGGGTGCGTAGGCTCTGTGATAGATTTTGCGAGAGAGATAACACAGTGAAAGAGAAGACTATTTATATTAGAGCGGTTTGATAACTTCCACTCAGCACATTCTCCGTTATCTTCCATCTTCCACTCTTGATAAGCCACGTGTCCCATGCTCTCCGATGTTTTCTCGTTTCTCCACATCATAATTTGGCCGATGAAGGTTCTGTCTGGTTGATGAGTTTTCCTATTGTTATAATTAAAGGTCCAAGAGAGGGGTGAATTGGACTCTTTTTGAAAAACTAAATTAATGGAAAAATCAGGTAGGAGAGATCTAAGACCTTAAATGCTTGTAAATGAAGTGAAACTATAATAAATTAGCATGCAATAATTAAATGAAAGAGGGGTTAGAGAGATAACACCGATTTTTATAGTGGTTCGACCCAACTTTTAGTCTATGTCCACTTCTCTCAAGGTTCTCATTGAGGTTCCACTACTTGCAAATCTTTACAAGCTTTTCCTCCAAGCTTCCCAGTGTTTGCTGACATTTACAATCACATCCAACTGCTGTTAGATTACTCTCAAAGTACTTTTTCACACTCGAAGAAGATTTACAAAGGTTGTAGCTCTAAAGGGAATGAGTAGTAACTCTTGCTTAGACTTGCTCAGATGATCTCAATAATATCAATAATAATGTTAGCAAGTTTACAACAAAGAACTATTTACATCTGGCCTTCATCCAGCTCAAAAAGAGCCTCCAACGGCTCCCTGCAAATCTCCAATGGCTAGTTTTTTTACTCTGCGCGTTGCTGACGGTCGATCCATGCATCGTCCGTGACATCGACCGTCAGGTACAAAAACTCAGCCTTTTTAAGCCGCGTTCGATCCAGTGTCGACCGTCAGGCTCTGTTGTAAAAAACGATTCCCAGTGTCGATGCCCTGATCGATTGTCGCTTCTTCACTTTTCACCATCATCCTCCACGGTTGACAATCGCATCGTCCGTCGGATCGTCCGTGAGCCTACAACATTTAAAAATATAAAATCCAAACCACCACGGTCGATCAGTCCATCGACCGTCATATCGATCATGAGGCTCTGTCAAGAAAATGACTTCCCAGGGTCAATGCAACGATCGACTGCGAGCCAACATTTCATAAAGTCAAGTATGGTGCATCCACCGTGCAACCCCGCGGTCGATCCATGGATCGACCGTCGCATTCCCACGGTCGATCCATGCATCGACTGTCAGTACAATAAATTCTCAAATATTGAATTTAAGACTTCCAATTAAGGGGTAATAAATATTAAACATATATTTTATCATTTAATGTATATTAGCATCATCAAAACAAGGTTAGGATCAACAATCTCCCCCTTTTTGATGATGACAACCCTTTTAAATGTGATGATAAAATATTTAAGCTCCCCCTTAATTTATGCATCCAATTCTTTGTTAAACAGAGTTCTAAATTGAACACCAAGGATGCATACATGTCATATATCACTAAAATGATAGTAAAAGTTAATTTTAAGATATAATGGCAGGATAGCTTAGATTTTAGCATGTTCACTTCTTTTAAAAAAGATGAATATAGGCTATCATGGAATAGTTCATATTAGAGATCAAAAATTATGTACCACTACATCTTAACACTATTCAACAATATTGTATTATGATCAAAAGATTTACAATATCCAACAACATTGCCTTTCATTCAAAAGATTCCAATACTTGCATTACAACACTTTCATTCAAAAATATTTGGAAAACTTTGGATTACAAGAGTTTCATTTCAAAAACAAGGTTTTTCAAAATACAAGAGCAAAGATATGAAATGTAGGGCAATTGTTTTCAACATTCATCACACTTTTTCTCCCCCTTTGGCATCATAAAAAAGAAGTAACATGGATGGAGATTTAGGATCAATCAACTGATGGTATGGAAGGTGGAAACTTATTTTTGATGTAGGTAAAAATGTCTTTAAGTTGTTGGGACATTTTCGCTTGATCTTCTGTGATCTTTGCTTGGGAAGTCTTGATGTCACCTTGATTGACTTCCATCCTTTCCAATCTTGCTTCTAGGTCATCAAGTCTTTGTGTCGTGGTGCGACGAGCTCGGCCATGGGAGGATTCACCTTGATGTCCTTGAAGTCTAGGCTCTCCTTCCTCTTCCCCCACATCTTCCTCATCATGCTCTCCTTGATTTTCTCCTTCCTCATCATTCACCATAAGGTCATGGACAATAAAGCCTAAGGCTCGTTTTGTTTTCAACATTCTAGTATAGATGGATTTACTAAAGGGCTGAGAAAGGGGCTTTCTATCTTCACTAGCAAGGTGGAGGGTAAGGGTTTGGAAGATTTTAGTTAGGAGTCCTCCAAAGGGTAGGAATTGCCTACCTGTAAGGTTAAGCATCTCTTTGATAATTATATAGCCCAAGTTTTGAGGTTTTTGCCTAACCATGCAAGAAATGACATAAGCATGAATGGGCTTCAAGTGATCATGGTGGCCAACCTTGGGAAACAAGTTTGATTCTAGAAAATGGGCAAGCTCCCTATAGTTTTGATTTAGGTCATTTAATTCTATAGGAATTTTGTCAACTCTACTAGATCTAAGAATGGCATTTCTCCCTTGTTTATCCCTATCAAATCTTGGAAGATCCTCATATGAAGTAAAATAGGTGCACTCCCCTTGATTTGGTGCATTTAGTATCTCATTTAGCCATTCTACAGTAATCTTTATTTCATTTCCATAAACGTAGCTACTAATGGCCACATTTCCTTCATCATCAATATCTTCAGTGATGTCGCAATAGAAATATCTCACCATGTCCGGATACATGTACTTGGGCATATCTAAAAAATCCTTCCATCCCATACCCGTAAAAAATCTCTCCACAACAAATTCTCTTCCTATGGGCATGTTAAGGACTCTACCCGAAATCACAAATTTTTCCCTAAATTCAGGCCAAGAGTTATACCTTTCCTTGTCTAGGAAGAGGTAATCGTCGAAGGAAGGAGTAGATGAAAGCATTGATGAGAACCCTCCGAGTGAACCTTTGGTTTTCTTCGCCCCGGACATTTTCTTTGCTACTACATGCTTCCTCTTTTCATCTTGCGTCGGAGCCTGAGGTGGAGGAGTCGGCGCCAAAGGTGGAGGAGGTCCGGCATTCTTAGTACGAGGCATGGTGCACGGCTGGGTTAGGGTTTTGAGAGGAGAGGAGTAGGGAGCGGTCGAACCAGAGGAGCACGGTCGATGGAGAGGGGCTAGGGCACGGTCGAACCAGGGAGAAATGAATCTTTGATCGGGTGGGATGTTTATAAGGGGAGACGTGAAAATGACTGAAAAGCCCTCACTTAAGTTGTCACACGATCCGTGGCGGTCGACCCTAGAAGTTGGCGGTCGACCGTCGCGAATAATATGTGTAAAATTAAAGTCTCTTGGTCGATCGTAAGAAGTTGGCGGTCGACCGTGGCACACGATAGGTGTAAAATGAAAAACCCATGATCGATCCTAATATGTTGGCGGTCGACCATCAAGTGCGATATGTGAAAATATACGCACGGTCAATTGTCAGGAAGTCTGGATCGACCGTCAGTTCCAGAAAGTGAATTTTGAAATTCAATTTAAAATCATTTTTAAATCAAAACATCACAAAACTTTGCATACACGTGAAACTGAATATTATGAGTTAAAAACAACTCATAAATCATGAAAATCTCTCAACTTACTAAAATTTAACACTCAAGTTGGATATTGTATAAAAGGCAGATAAAGAGGTGACCATACATTTTCCTTTTAGCTCCTTTATTTTTTACATCCATTGAGCATCTCAAGCTCCCTTAATAGATATAGAAATCTGTCTTCACTCAAGGGTTTGGTTAGAATATCTCCTTTTTGTGTGTGATCACGAAGGAAATGATGTCGAATTTCTATGTGCTTTGTTCTAGAATGTAGGATGGGATTCTTGGATAGGCTTATGGTACTAGTGTTGTCACATTTAATGGGCATTTTACCTACGTGTATGTTGTAATCTACCAATTGCATTTTCATCCAAAGTAATTGTGCACAACAACTACCCGCCGCAATGTATTCCGCTTCGGCGGTGGATAAAGCAACTGAATTTTGCTTCTTGGAGAACCAAGAAACAAGTGCATGACCAAGAAAGTGAGATGTACCACTTGTGCTTTTTCTATCAAGCCTACATCCGGCAAAATCCGCATCGGAGTAGCCAATTAGATCAAAAGATGATCTTCTAAGATACCACAGACCATAGTTTTGGGTTCCTAATAGATATCTAGAGATACTCTTGACCGCAACCAAATGTGATTCCTTAGCAAAAGATTGATATCTAGCACAAAGGCAAACACTAAACATTATGTCCGATCTACTAGCGGTCAAATAAAGTAAAGAACCAATCATCCCTCTATAAAGTGTTTGATCAACGGGTTTCCCATCTTTATCCTTATCTAACTTGAATGTTATACACATGGGGGTTCTATAAATTTTGGATTGGACAAAACCATACTTCTTGAGTAGGTCTCTTGTGTATTTGGCTTGATTAACAAAGATCCCTCCTCGAGTTTGCATGATTTGTAAACCAAGAAAATAATTGAGTACACCCATCAAACTCATCTCAAACTCACTTTGCATAAACGTGGCAAATTCTTCACAAAGTTTATCATTTGTAGAACCAAAAATAATATCATCAATATAAATTTAAACCAAGAGCAAATCTTTTCCTTTTGATTTGGTAAATAATGTAGTATCAATTTTTCCTCTACAAAAATCATTATCCATCAAGAATTTGCTAAGCCTTTCATACCAAGCTCTAGGAGCTTGTTTTAATCCATAAAAGGCTTTAGTGAGCTTGAATACATGATCTCTCAATTTGCAGTCCTCAAATCCGGGGGTTTGTTCAACATAGACTTTTTCCTTTAGGAAACCATTCAAGAAGGCACTCTTAACATCCATTTGATACAATTTGAAATCTTTGTAAGATACAAAAGCTAGAAGTAGTTTTATTGCCTCAAGTCTAGCTACCGGTGCAAAAGTCTCATCAAAATCAATTCCTTCTTGTTGATTGAACCCTTTTGCAACAAGTCTAGCTTTGTTCCTTGTAATTGTCCTCGATTCATCCATTTTGTTTCTAAAAACCCATTTAATACCAATTACGGGGTGATCATAAGGTCTAGGTACCAAATTCCAAACTTCATTTCCTTCAAATTCATTTAACTCTTCTTGCATTGCTAAGATCCAATGATCATACTCTAGTGCTTCCTCAATCGTTTTGGGCTCAATTTGAGATAGGAAGGCTAGATTTGCACATGCATTTAATGAAGACCTAGTTTTGGTTCCTTTTGATGGTTCACCAATTATCAATTCCTTTGGGTGTGAAGATGCATATTTCCAATCTTTGAGCAAATCATGATGTTGATCACTAGGTGTAATTTCAAGGGATTTCTCAAATCTATCATTCAATTCTTCAACATCATTTTGGGTTTCATCTGCTACATCTTTTGATTTGACATTAGGAATATCATCATCTTTACCATCAAATCTACTAGGAACTATAATCATTTCATCAAATGTAATATGCATTGATTCTTCAACCACTAAGGTCCTTTTATTAAAGATTCTATAACTTTTGCTTTTCTCCGAGTATCCAAGAAAAACTCCTTCATCAGATCTAGCATCAACTTTTCCAAGATTATCTTTCCCATTGTTTAAGATGAAACACTTGCAACCAAAATCTCTAAAGTACTAAATATTTAGAATTCTTCCTTTTTAAAGCTCATTGAGGGTTTTCTTCAAAATAGGTCTCAATGTTACTCTATTGATCACATGGCAAGAAGTATTAATTGTTTCGGCCCAAAAATACTTAGGAAGATTATTCTCACATAATAGAGTTCTAGCCATGTCTTGTAGGGTCCAATTTTTCCTTTCAACAACACCATTTTGTTAAAGGGTTCTAGGTGATGAGAAGTTACGGGAAATCCCGTTGTCATTGCAAAACTTTTCTAGATGGGAATTCTTGAATTCTCCTCCATGGTCACTTCTAATGCATGTAATGATAATACCTTTCTCATTTTGGACTCTTCTACAAAAGTTGGTGAATTCCTCAAAGACTTCATCTTTGTGTGCAAGGCAAATCACACATGTGTATCTAGTGTAATCATCTACTAGTACAAAACTATATGAGCTACCACCCAAGCTTGTAGGTTTGGCTGGTCCAAAAAGATCCATGTGAATGAGTTCTAATGCTCTTGTGGTGGAAACTACATCTATAGGCTTAAAAGAAGATTTTACTTGTTTTCCTCTTTGACATGCATCACAAATCTTATCTTTCTCAAATTTGATCTTGGGAAGTCCAAGAACAAGGTCTTTTCGAGAAAGTTTGGATATTAAATCCATGTGTGCATGTCCATGCCTTCTTTGCCATAATCAAGAATTATCATTTAAGACACTAAGGCATACATCATCATGGCAAACAAGATCATCAAGATAGAAGGTGTATACATTACCATCACGATGACCAACTAGCAAGATTTTATCACTAAGAGCATTCTTAACATAGCATTTTGAATCATCAAAAATAACTTTGTTACCTCTATCACATAATTGACTAATGCTAAGCAAATTATGTTTCAAACCATCAACCAAGAGAATATTTTCAATAACAATGGAAGAGGTTTTACCAATATTGCCAATGCTAATTATTTTTCCTTTTCCATTGTCTCCAAAAGTCACCATTCCTCCATCTTTGGATTGAAACGTTTAGAACATGCTCCTTCCTCCCGTCATGTGTCTTGAGCATCCACTATCAAGGTACCATCATTTAGTCTTTGTGTTGGTCTTGATCTTGGATCTCATACGCTCCTACAAATAAGAGATCAAACCTTGATTTTTGGTACCCAATCTTTTTGGGTCCATTTGCATTAGTACTATGCATAAGAGAAGAAGATGCATGTCAAGGTGCCCAACTTTTCTTAGCATTAGCATGCCTCATGAGATAGCAACTAGGTGCAATGTGACCTATTTTGCAGCAATAATGACTTATAGGTGTTTGTGCTAGCTTAGGAGGATGAGAAGAAGCTTTAACAAAGTTAGTCTTCTTTTGGTTGTTCACCTTCCTAGGGTTGTAGCCAATTCTTTCCTTGTTTAAGAAGCTCATTTATCTATCAAGGATCTCATCTAGCTTGTCTCTACTCTTTACGAATTAAGATATAGTGATTTTCAAGTCATCAACCTCAAGAGTGAGATCTCTCTTGGATTTCCTCAAGTAGATAAGTTCCCTTTACATATCATAGTTTGTGTTCTTCAATATGATGAGCTCATATTGAGTGTCCTTGAATTTTCTTCAAGTGTGTCACTAGTGTCACAAGAGTTGTTATCTAGCATGCATTTGTTTTCTTCTTCTAAGGTTCCAATCCTATGCATGGCATCTAATTTTTCTCCTTCTACTTTCTTCAAGTCCTTACAAGTAGCATAGTATTTCTTTTTAAGGAACTTGAAATCATTTGCTAAAGCAAGATAAGCATAAAAAAGCTCTTCAAATGCAACCTCATCTTCTACCTCATTTTCCTCTTCGTCCTCATCTCCGTGTGACATTAAGCATATGTTTGCTACCTCTTGTTCTTCTTCATCGACTGAGGTCTCCACATCACTTTCTCCCCAAGTAGCCATCATTTGTTTCTTTTTCTTGAACTCCTTCTTTGAAGGCTTCTTGAGTTGAGAACAATCAAACTTGATGTGTCCGGGCTACCTACACTCATAGTATATGATTTCATTTGAGTTAGAAGAAGTAGGATTGTATTTTTCACCTTTGGAGAATTTCTTCTTGAAGAATTTCTTTCCTCCTTGGCGCTTGAAGATCTTTTGAATTCTTCTTGATATCATCGCCAATTCTTCATCGTCATCTCCTTCACTTGAATCGGATGAGTCTTTGCTAGATGACTTGAAAGCAACTGTCTTCTTCTTTTTATCTCCTTCTTCGTTGCTTCTCTTCAAGTTCATCTCATAGGTCATGAGGGAACCCATGAGCTCATCGAGTGACAACTTGGATAGATCCTTGGCTTCTTCGATCAATGTCACTTTAGAATCCCAAGACTTAGGTAGTTTCGCGCCCCGACCCGTGAAAGCCCAACCGGGCCGGGCGACGCGAACCGAAACCTAACAAACCACGGAAAAATATTGGCGAGGGTTCCCTCTAACCTATTGGTCTCCCTATCAATTCATCACAAACACCCTCAATTTAAAAGACATAATTGAACAACATCAAACCCAAGATTACAAAACCCAAGTCAATTTAATATACATATTGTGAGGACCTGCCCCTCTACCCCTGTAGCTCGTTGTAGACCGCAAGGGCAATTTGGTAAATTGTGCCTTGTTGGTTTGTATCACACCCGCGTGTGCACACACTGGCCTTGATTGTGTTAAATGTTTGTTTAGAACGGCTAGGTGGACCCGGGATCGGAAGATCCCAGCTCGGGCGCACGGAAGCTTGCCTTTGGGCAGCTGACGGCCCTTGAGCGATCGATCGCTCCTTGGGGCGATCGGTCGGACTCGTGAGCGAGTCGATGGGTTTTGATCCGGGGCGAGAACGATCGATCGCTCCTTGGAGCGACCGATCGGACTAGCGTCGGTGGCTTTTCTGCTTCGCGAGGACGGCCACCGCTGGCCGTCGCTCTCCTCTGTCAGAGGAGGGGAGACTTCCCCTCCCCTTCCCTCACTTTTCCCCCCTTCCCCCGGCTTTCCCCTTCCCCTTTTCCCCCTATTTCTTCCCCTTCCCTTCCTCCTTCTTCCCCTTTCTTCTTCCTTCTTTCTCTCCCGAAGCCCTGTTTTTCCCCTGTTTCCGGCAGCCACCTTCATCACCTCCGTTCTCCCTCCTCCGGCCATCTTTTCCGGCGTTCTAAGGCTCGTTGGATTCGTGACAACGAGAGGAAGATCCCTGAAAAGGTTTGGAGGCTTGTTGGTGATCAAATCGCGGGGAATCAGCCGAGGAAAGCGCAGCTAGGTAGGGGTTATACCTACTGTGTTCATTTCGGGTTTTCTTGAGATCTAGCCGTTGGATCATGTTGATTCTTGCTTTATTGGATTCCTTATACCTGTTAGAATAATTGATTTAAGTTTCATGGTAATAAGTTGAGATTTGAGTTGGTTTTATGCATGATTAGTCTCGGATTTCTGGTTTTCTGCTGTTCTTGAGAAACAGCCGGCTTGCGGCGAGTTTTCCGGCCGGCGAGTACATGATCTTGGTTTCTGATAAACTTAAGAGTTGGAGATCTCTTCGTTAGCTTTCCATGTCAACTTGGTTCATAATTTTCCGATTTATGTACGATTTGTTATGAATTGTTTGCTGGGGGGCTGCGTTGCAGCAATTAAGTTGGTAAGTGAGTTGATCAGCAGTTTTGATTTGTATTTTCCCGTTAATCCAACCGTTGGATCATTATGAAATTTGGATATATTGATCCTGATATATACACCTACTGGTGGCTAAGTTGGATCTTGAATGCAACGTCGTTTGGACGTCGGATCGACGGGATCAATTAGCCCCTAAGTAGAGGTTTTGGGTGTTTGAATATAATATTATATTTTGGAATATAATATTATATTGTTACTGTTCTTTCAGCGGTTTTCGGGGTTGGTTCCCGTTGCAGGGGTTCGCGGTTGACGGTCGTGGTACCGTCGTAATGCCGGGACCCGCTGCGGATCGGCTGGCAGCGATTAGTTGTACCGCTGCAGCGATCCAGTAGACTTATATGATGTCCTGTCATACTGTTGCATGCTTTATTTCTTATCTGTGTATGTCATAGCATGCATTCCTCTGTTGTGCATTAGTTGCATTGATTAGGGCGTGGGTGATCTTTGGGTCGCCGTCCCGAGGCTGGAAGGTCGGACTTAGCCCTAGGACCGGGGTTGGGTAGTTTGGACCCGGTTGAATTGTAGTGTCCAGTCAAACTTAATGATAGGCTTAGATGACTGGTTCACTGGTTACTTGATGATTGTAGAGGTCGTGTCGACCTTGAGTCGGATGCTGAGGTGTAGCCGGTGTTCCACTGTGTTGACTCTTGAGTGGTGGAGACGGCCCCCTCAGCGGTGCTATCTCCCGCCTGTAGTGCCGGTTACCTGCATGTGAGTCAGCAGTGTTTGTTGAGCTTACTGTGTGCTGCCCCTGGGCACCAGGGACACGCGGTGGGGTTATGGGACCCCTGTATACACCCAGATCCTACTTAAGGGCGTCACTCTTACGTTTCCCTCTTCCTTCTGTGTGTCGTAGTGTAGATCCCTACTGAGCTTAGTGCTCACTCCTACCCGGGCTGCGTTTTGCAGGTGCAGGCGTCAGTTCCTCTTCTGTGGCCCCTACCGGGCAGTTGGTTGGCGGTGCGGCGGCGCCAGGCGGGCCTTGAGAGGTGGTGATCCTTTACAGCTTTTATACCTTATGCTAGATAGTCTCCTACGAGAGTGATGTTGTATTTGAACTCCCCCTCTCCGAGGATATGTATATTAAACCTTTTTTTGAGTTCTTAAATCTGTGGTTCGAGGCTTCTTTATTATATTGTTGTTTTAATTGGGAGTGCTTTGGAGAACTATAGGGTGACCAATAGGTTAGAGGGAACCCTCGCCAGCTTTTTCTTCCGCGTTTGTTAGGTTCCGGTTCGCGTCGCCCGGCCCGGTTGGGCTTTCGCGGGTCGGGGCGCGACAGCTTGGTATCAGAGCATAGGTTGTAGATCCCAGGGTTTAGGATCAGGATTCGGTGAGATTGAGCGTGGGATGGGTTAGTTCTATGTCTAGAACATCTGTGCATGCTCCTTTTGATGTGATATGCTTTTCCGCTTTATGATTGTGCTGTTTTGTCTTGGGTTACTGACGAGTGAACGCTCGTTGTCGTTGGTGATTGCGCAGATGGCGGGAGCTCGAGACCGACCTACGGTTGTTGGTCGAGGTGGGGCACGACCTGGTCAGCCCGCTCGACCAGACAGGGTAGCACCTGTCACGGCGGTCAGAGCTCGACGGACTGGACCATCACCAGCGACGGTTGCGGTCGCGCAGGAGGAGAGCCCTCTCGCCGAGGAGGGGGTCCTCGCTCCGGTCGACGGGCAGGCCGCGGCAGCGGTCATGATGGACTTCCAGCGGCTGAACCCGCCTAGGTTCAGTGGTGAGACTGGAGATCCGACCACGGCAGACGGCTGGCTCCGAGGAGTCACGCGCGTTCTCGACGCTCTCTTCGTCGGGGATGACCGGATCCGGGTCACCCTCGCGGCGTTCCAGCTCGATGGTGACGCCCTTGACTGGTGGTGCACTGCCCAGCACACCAGTGGCGGAGAGGAGCCGACGTGGGAGGAGTTCAGGGCGTTGTTCTTGGACGCGTACTTCCCGGAGAGTACGCGTGACGCCTTGTCTCGCGAGTACCAGTCCCTCTTGCAGGGTACTCGCACCGTGCAGCAGTACGTCACCCGGTTCACGCACTTGGTCCGTTTTGCGGGGGCAGTGGCAGCAGATCCAGTGGCCAGGGCACGGTAGTTTGAGTGGGGTCTTCGTCCAGAGATCAGGCGCCAGACGTGTTCCCACCGCTTCCAGACGCACTCAGCAGTTCTGAACTGCGCCTTAGTTGTAGAGGCGCAGTCGCAGGACGAGAGACGCGGGGCAGTTCCACCGGCGGTCTCTACCAGCTCGCAGCAGCAGAGGCCCCAGTTCAGAGGGGGATTCGGCGGAGGGCACCAGCGGCATCAGCGACGCTTTCAGCAGCGGTCGCAGCGCCCGCAGCAGTTTCAGGCACAGTTGCCCAGTCCGCCAGGCCAGTTTCTCCTGACGGCCGGGCCGTCTGGGCAGGCTCCGTCAGGGGGAGGCCAGGGTCAGCAGCCTGATGGCGCGCCAGCCACTTGTTTCCAGTGCGGGCAGCCGGGACACTTCCGCCAGGACTGTCCCATGTGAGGGGCGCGGAGCGCTGTGCCGCAGGGCAGTAGAGGCGGAGGGTACTGTGTTTGGCAGGGGAGCAGTGGTGGTCGCGGGCCAGGAGCTGGACCGGGCCGCTCCAGGGGTGGAGGCGGCCAGCGGGGGCGTGTGTTTGCCCTTCCGGCGCGTGAGCAGCCGGACACAGTTCAGCTTTACCAGCCGTACCAGCAGCCGCAGCAGTACCAGCAGGCAGCGGCAGAGCCATCCGTCCTCAGAGGTATCTTTCAGCTTTCTAGTTCTTTAGTAGATGTGCTGATAGACTCTGGGGCGTCTCATTCCTATATTGCTAGCATGTGTGTGGCATCGCTAGGATTAGAGACGAGTTGGCTAGAGGTGGCACAGTCTGTAGACTCACCGATCGGCGGCACTGTCAGGGTAGACCGGGTTTGCCGATCTTGTTCTTTGGAGGTTGGAGGCCTCCGTGTCTGTCTAGACCTGCGGGTGCTAGACATGACAGGCTTCGATGTAATACTCGGTATGGACTGGTTGGCAGCATACCGAGCTATCATAAACTGTGGTCGCCGGAGGGTGGTCGCTTGGACACCCGATGGGACACAGTTTGTGTTGTTGGGGGATTGGTTCTCAGCCGATTCCTTTGCTTGTGGTGTGGGGAGACGTGGCAGCGAGCTCTCAGCCTTGTTGGTCAGTCTGTCCCTGTTCGGTTCTGAGGGAGTGCAGCAGAGCAGTTTTCCCAGGATCGTGTGCGACTACACCGACGTGTTTTCCGAGGTGTTGCCAGGGCTCCCACCGCCCAGAGAGGTCGATTTTGAGATCGACCTAGTACCAGGTACCGCACCGATCTCTCTCCCAGCTTTCAGGATGGCCCCAGCAGAGCAGAGTGAGTTGAGGACTCACCTAGACGAGCTTACCAGCAGAGGCTTCATCCGTCCCAACATGTCTCCCTGGGGGGCGCCAGTGTTGTTCGCAAAGAAGAAGGACGGTACCCTTCGACTTTGCATAGACTACAGGCGGCTCAACAGGGTGACGGTGAGGAACAGGTATCCGATGCCGCGGATCGACGACCTGTTTGACCAGCTTCGAGGATCTTCAGTGTTCTCGAAGATCCACCTCCGCACCGGCTACCACCAGTTGAGGGTTCGGGATTGCGACATCCCGAAGACGGCATTCCGGACTCGGTACGGCCTGTACGAGTTCGTGGTGATGCCGTTCGGGCTGACGAACGCACCAGCAGCGTTCATGGATCTCATACAGAGGATCTTCCGGCCCTTCCTAGACGAGTTCGTGGTGGTGTTCGTCGACGACATTCTCATCTACTCCCAGTCAGAGGCGGAGCACGAGCGACACTTGGCGATAGTGTTGCAGCTACTTAGGGAGCATCGGCTTTATGCCAAGGCTTCCAAGTGCGAGTTCTGGCTTGCACAGGTGGGATTCCTTGGACACGTGGTGTCGGCAGCAGGGATCTCAGTTGACCCGGCCAAGGTCGAGGCAGTGGTACAGTGGCAGAGACCGAGGACAGTGTTCGAGGTCCGTAGCTTTTTAGGCCTGGCGGGTTACTACAGGCGGTTCGTGCGGGACTTCTCCAGAGTTGCCGGACCATTGACCAGACTGACACAGAAGGGCGTCCCGTTCGTGTGGGATGATGCTTGTGAGCGAGCCTTCGTGGAGCTGAGGACCAGGTTGACCAGTGCACCGGTGCTGATCGTCCCCGAGCGAGGCGTTGGTTACAGTGTCTACTGTGACGCCAGTGGAGAGGGTTTGGGGTGTGTCCTCATGCAGGAGGGCCACGTAGTTTCCTATGGTTCTCGCCAGTTGAAGAACCATGAGAGGAACTACCCGACCCATGACTTGGAGATTGCAGCGGTGGTCTTCGCCCTGAAGACCTGGCGTCACTACCTCTATGGCGAGAAGTTTTCTGTCTTCTCGGACCATAAGAGCTTGAGGCACGTTTTCACCCAACGTGACCTCAACCTAAGGCAGCGACGCTGGATGGAGCTACTGGAGGACTACGACTTCGAGTTGCATTACCATCCTGGTAAGGCAAACGTCGTAGCAGACGCGCTGAGTAGGCAGGTGAGAGACACCAGAGTAGCAGTTGCAGGGTTGTCAGCGCAGCAGTGGCAGGCTCTAGAGACGGCGGGCCGGTTGGGGCTCGAGTTTGAGGATCGGGGATCCATCAGCTTTCTCTACGTAGTGCAGAGTATGCCAGCAGTTCTAGCCAGAGTGTTGGAGGCACAGCACCGTGACCCAGAGCTCGAGGAGTTACGCACAGCAGCGGGCACGGAGGGTGCAGACGGAGACTGGACAGTATCGCCAGACGGAGGGCTACGGTTCCGAGGCAGAGTAGCGGTTCCAGCAGATCCAGTTCTTCGAGACGACGTCCTACGAGAGTTCCATCACTCTCGCTTTGCAGTTCATCCAGGCGGCACCAAGATGTACCAGGATCTTCGGCGACAGTTCTGGTGGCGCGGGATGAAGAGGGCAGTGACTGAGTTCGTATCGCGCTGCCTTACCTGTCAGAAGCTTAAGGCAGAGCACCAGCGGACTCCGGGGTTACTTCAGCCGCTTCCACTAGCTGAGTGGAAGTGGGAGCACATCACGATGGACTTCGTGACCAGGCTACCGAGATCTCCTAGGGGGAATGACGCGATTTGGGTCATCGTTGATCGATTGACCAAATCGGTGCACTTCCTGCCTATGCGGGTGACAGACTCGACGGACAGGTTGGGTAGCTTGTACGTCAGAGAGGTGGTCAGACTACACGGAGTTCCAGTTTCTATCGTGTCAGACCGTGACCCCAGGTTCACCAGCAGGTTCTGGCGCGACTTTCAGGAGGCAGTTGGCACACTCTTGACTTTCAGTATGGCTTTCCATCCGCAGACAGACGGGCAGTCAGAGCGGACGATCCAGATCTTGGAGGCCATGCTGAGAGCATGTGTCCTCGACGCAGGAGGCAGCTGGGAGGAGCACGTTCCTTTGGTGGAGTTCGCCTACAACAACAGCTACCAGTCCAGTCTTGGAGTAGCACCTTTCGAGGCGTTGTACGGTAGGCCGTGTCGTTCCCTAGTGTGCTGGACAGAGGTTAGAGAGGCTTCACTCACCGGTCCAGACATCGTCAGGCAGTAGTCAGAGAGGTTAGTGCAGATCAGGCAGAGGCTTCTGACGGCTCAGAGCCGGCAGAAGAGTTATGCAGATCAGAGGCGACGACCGTTGGAGTTTGCTGTCGGCGATCGAGTGTTCTTGCGAGCTTCGCCGTACAGAGGTTCTGTCAGGTTTGGCAGAGGTGGCAAGTTGGCGCCGAGGTTTGTCGGGCCGTTCGAGATCTTAGAGAGGGTCGGCGAGGTAGCTTACCGCCTGGATCTTCCTCAGCACATGTCTACTGTGCACCCGACTTTCCATGTGTCAATGCTGAGGAAGTATCACCCAGACCCATCTCATGTCATCAGGGTGGATGACATTGAGCTTGAGGCAGACGCGAGCTTTGTTGAGCAGCCGGTTCAGGTACTTGACCGGAGGGATCAGGTCATGCGGGGCAAGACGATTCCCTTGGTCAAGGTACTGTGGAGGCACAGAGGCACCGAGGAGGTCACTTGGGAGCGCGAGGCGCGCATGCGGCAGGAGTTTCCGCAGCTGTTTTCTTCTCCAGGTACTTCTTGTCCTGTCTTCTAGTGTAGCTGATTTGTTGTTCCGAGCCCTACCCTTATCGAATCTCGGGACGAGATTTCCTTTAAGGGTATTAGGATGTGAGGACCTGCCCCTCTACCCCTGTGGCTCGTTGTAGACCGCAAGGGCAATTTGGTAAATTGCGGCTTGTTGGTTTGTTTCACACCCGCGTGTGCACACACTGGCCTTGATTGTGTTAAATGTTTGTTTAGAACGGCTAGGAGGACCCGGGATCGGAAGATCCCAGCTCGGGCGCGCGAAAGCTTGCCTTTGGGCAGCTGACGGCCCTTGAGCGATCGATCGCTCCTTGGGGCGATCGGTCGGACTCGTGAGCGAGTCGATGGGTTTTGATCCGGGGCGAGAACGATCGATCGCTCCTTGGAGCGACCGATCGGACTCGCGTCGGTGGCTTTTCTGCTTCGCGAGGACGGCCACCGCTGGCCGTCGCTCTCCTCTGTCAGAGGAGGGGAGACTTCCCCTCCCCTTCCCTCACTTTTCCCCCCTTCCCCCGGCTTTCCCCATCCCCTTTTCCCCCTATTTCTTCCCCTTCCCTTCCTCCTTCTTCCCCTTTCTTCTTCCTTCCTTCTTTCTCTCCCGAAGCCCTGTTTTTCCCCTGTTTCCGGCAGCCACCTTCATCACCTCCGTTCTCCCTCCTCCGGCCATCTTTTCCGGCGTTCTAAGGCTCGTTGGATTCGTGACAACGAGAGGAAGATCCCTGAAGAGGTTTGGAGGCTTGTTGGTGATCAAATAGCGGGGAATCAGCCGAGGAAAGCGCAGCTAGGTAGGGTTATACCTACTGTGTTCATTTCGGGTTTTCTTGAGATCTAGCCGTTGGATCTTGTTGATCCTTGCTTTGTTGGAATAACTGATTTAAGTTTCATGTTAATCAGTTGAGATTTGAGTAGGTTTTATGCATGATTAGTCTCGGATTTCTGCTTTTCTGCTGTTCTTGAGAAATAGCCAGCTTGAGGCGAGTTTTCCGGCCGGCGAGTACATGATCTTGGTTTCTGATAAACTTAAGAGTTGTAGATATCTTCGTTAGCTTTCGATGCCATCTTGTTGCATAATTTTCTGATTTATGTACGATTTGTTATGCATTGTTTGCTGGGGGGCTGCGTTGCAGCAATTAAGTTGGTAAGTGAGTTGATCAGCGGTATTTATTTGTATTTTCCCGTTAATCCAACCGTTGGATCATTATTAAATTTGGATATGTTGATCTTGATATATACACCTACTGGTGGCTAAGTTAGATCTTGAATCCGACGTCGTTTGGACGTCGGATCGACGGGATCAATTAGCCCCTAAGTAGAGGTTTTGGGTGTTTGAATATAATATTATATTTCGGAATATAATATTATATTGTTGCTGTTCATTCAGCGGTTTTCGGGGTTGCTTCCCGTTGCAGGGGTTCGCGGTTGACGGTCGTGGTACCGTCATAATGCCGGGACCCGCTGCGGATCGGCTGGCAGCGGTTAGTTGTACCGCTGCAGCGATCCAGTAGACTTATATGATGTCCTGTCATACTGTTGCATGCTTTATTTCTTATCTGTGTATGTCATAGCATGCATTCCTCTGTTGTGCATTAGTTGCATTGATTAGGGCGTGGGTGATCTTTGGGTCGCCGTCCCGAGGCTGGAAGCTCGGACTTAGCCCTAGGACCGGGGTTGGGTAGTTTGGACCCGGTTGAATTGTTGTGTCCAGTCAAACTTAATGATAGGCTTAGATGACTGGTTCACTGGTTACTTGATGATTGTAGAGGTCGTGTCGACCTTGAGTCTGATGCTGAGGTGTAGCCGGTGTTCCACTGTGTTGACTCTTGAGTGGTGGAGACGGCCCCCTCAGCGGTGCTATCTCCCGCCTGCAGTGCCGGTTACCTGCATGTGAGTCAGCAGTGTTTGTTGAGCTTACTGTGTGCTGCCCCTGGGCACCAGGAACACGCGGTGGGGTTATGGGACCCCTGTATACACCCAGATCCTACTTAAGGGCGACACTCTTGCGTTTCCCTCTTCCTTCTGTGTGTCGTAGTGTAGATCCCTAATGAGCTTAGTGCTCACTCCTACCCGGGCTGCGTTTTGCAGGTGCAGGCGTCAGTTCCTCTTCTGTGGCCCCTACCGGGCAGTTGGTTGGCGGTGCGGCGGCGCCAGGCGGGCCTTGAGAGGTGGTGATCCTTTACAGCTTTTATACCTTATGCTAGATAGTCTCCTACGGGAGTGATGTTGTATTTGAACTCCCCCTCTCCGAGGATATGTATATTAAACCTTTTTTTGAGTTCTTAAATCTGTGGTTCGAGGCTTCTTTATTATATTGTTGTTTTAATTGGGAGTGCTTTGGAGAACTATAGGGTGACCAATAGGTTAGAGGGAACCCTCGCCAGCTTTTTCTTTCGCGTTTGTTAGGTTCCAGTTCGCGTCGCCCGGCCCGGTTGGGCTTTCGCGGGTCGGGGCGCGACACATATCCTCGGAGAGGGGAAGATTCAAATACAACATTAAACACTCCCGTATGAGACTAATTAACATAGGTTTAAAGCTGTAAAAGATCACCACCTCTCAGACTCTGCCTGGCGCCGCCACACCGCCGACCAACTGCCCGATAGGGGCCATCAAAGAGGAGCTAACGCATGCACCTGCAAAACGCAGCCCGGATAGGAGTGAGCATAAAGCTCAGTAGAATTCTACACTACGACACACAGAAGGAAGAGGGAAACGCAACAGTGTCGCCCTCAAGTAAGACCTAGATGTATACAGGGGCCCCATAACCCCACCGCGTGTCTCTGAGGCCCACGATCATGGTCTTCCAGAAGAACTGATCACATGTCAGGTCATACTCAGTAAGCAGGAACGATACTGCAGGCGGGAAATGGCACCGTTGAGTAGGCAACTCCTCTACTCAAGAGTCGTCACAGTGTAACACCGGCTACAACTCAGAATCCAACTCGAGGCCAACACGACCTCTACAATCATCAAGCAACAGATGTACCAGTCATCTAAGCCTATCATCGAATTCGACTGGACACCACAATTCGAACCGGGTCCAAACTACCCAACCCCGGTCCTAGGGCTAGATCCGAGCTTCCAGCCTTGGGATGGCGACCCACAGATCGCCCACGCCCTAACCATGCAACTAATGCACAACAGAGAAGATAACATACAAGTCCAACTGGATCGTTGCAGCGATACTACCAACCGTTGCCAACCAATCCGCAGCGGGTCTCAACATTACGACGGTACCGTGACCGTCAACCGCGGACTCCTGCAACCCCGAAAACTCTGATGAACAGTAAAATATAATATTATATGTTCCGACATATAATATTATTAAATCACCAAACAATCCTCTACTTAGAAGCTAATTGACCCCGTCGATCCGACGTCCAAACGACGCCGGATTCGAGATCCAACTTAGGAATCAGTAGATCAACATGCTGGAATCAACATATCCAAAATCGGGACACATCCAATGGCTCGATTAACGGAAAAACACTAATGAAAACCGATAATCTCACTAACTTACAATTACTTGCTGCAACGCAGCCCACCCATAAGAAATTCATAACAAATCGTACAAAAATCAGACGATTATGAAATTAGTTGGGGCTGAGAGTAGATTCAAAAATCTACAACTCTTATGTTCATCATAACCCAAGATCGTGCACGGAAAGACCGGAAAACACGCCGTAAACCGGTTGTTCTTCAAGAACAACAGAAATAGGAAAATCGAGTTTAAACATGCTTAAATCCTACTAAAATCTCAACCAATGCTTATGAAATAGAAATTACACTATGCTAGAGGCATCCAAAAACACCAAGAACAACAAAATCTAACGGCTAGATCAAGAGAAAACCCCTAAACTAACTCAAGTAGGTAGAAACCTACCGGAAGCGCACTCCTCAGCTGATTCCCTGCAGGACGGCCACCAAGCCGGTGTCCAAGCAAGCCAAGGATCTTCCTCTCGTTGCCACGAGTCCAGCAAGCCTTCAAGCTCCCAAAAAGATGGTCGGAGGAGGGAGAACGGAGGGGAAGAGGAAGACAGGAGCAAACCGGAAAAACAAGGGAAGGTCGCGGGCTATTTATCGGCTCGAGTCTGATCGATCGCTCAAGGGACCAATCGATCGGACTGGGCCAGGTTAAGTCGGTTCGCATCCTTATTTGGACACGTCAGCCACACAGACCACCAACACAAGTCTAATCGATCGATCGCACACGGGCCGCCAGTTTCCCCAAAAACGGGCTTCTGGCGCCCGAGCTTGGATCTTTTGATCCCAAGCCCGCCTAGAGTTCTAGCAAACACGTAAATCAAACATTGGAGCTGTGTGTGCACCACGCGGGTGTGAAGTAAACCGACAAGTCGTAATTTACCAAAACAATCAAACGAGCCACGGGTCCGACCCAACCGGTCGACCCAGGAGTAGAGGGACATGTCCTCACAGGTAGACACCTAAAAATCTTTCTCACAACCTCGTCATTAGCATAAGTTCTTCCAAGTGATTCAAGAACATTCATGATATTAGTAAAACGAGTAAACATCTCACTAATAGTTTCATTATCCTTCATGCAAAAAAGTTCATATTCATGCACAAGCATACTAATTCTCGATTACTAATAGAGTTTCCGATTTGCATCAGGAAAGTCTATTAAACTCATTTGAACTAAGAGCACAAAATAAGTAGTTTTTGGCCTTGGCATTGATTTGGAGGCTCCTTAAGTCAGCTGGGGTATACTCACTTTTCGTTTTTGGAACTTCCTTTCCCTCATTGATCTTCATGGGAATAATGGGTCCATCCTCTATCATCATCCAAGCCTCATAGACCATAGATTGTATAAAAATTTTCATTTTCGATTTCCAGTAATTATAATTTGAACCATTGAAGTAGGGTGGCCTATTGGTAGCTTGTCCCACTACGTTTTCCATCTCTAGATAGGATCCTCTGTGGGTTATTACACCACTAAAATAGAGACCTAGCTTTGATACCAATTGAAGGTCGAAGAGAGGGCTGAATTGGACTCTTTTCGAAAAACTAGATTAATGGAAAAATCAGGTAGGAAAGATCTAACACCTTAAATGCTTGTAGATGAAATGAAACTAAAATAAATTAGCATCCAAGAATTAAATGAAAGAGGGCTTAGAGAGATAACACCGATTTTTATAGTGGTTTGACCCAACTCTTGGTTTACGTCCATTTCTCTCAAGGTCCTCCTTGAGGTTCCACTACTTACAAATCTTTACAAGCTTTTCCTCCAAGCTTCCCGGTGCTTGGTAACCTTACAATCACAGCCAACTGCTGTTAGATTAGTCTCAAAGTACTTCTTCACACTCGAAGAAGATTTACGAAGGTTGTAGCTCTAAAGGGAATGAGTAGTAACTCTTGCTTAGACTTGCTCAGATGATCTCAATAATATTAATAATAATGTTAACAAGTTTACAACAAAGAAATACCTATATCTGGCCTTCATCCAACTCAAAAAGAACCTCCAACGGCTCCCTGCAACTCTCCAACGGCTAGTTTTTTACTTTGCGCGTTGCTGGCGGTCGATCCATGCATCGTCCGTGAGATCGACTGTCAGGTACAAAAACTCAACCTTTTTGAGCCGCGGTCGATCCACCCATCGACTGCCGTATCGACCGTCAGGCTCTGTTGTAAAAAAAGCTTCTCAGGGTCAATGCTTTGATCGACCGTCGCTTCTTCACTTTTCACCATCATCCTCCACGGTCGACCGTCGTATCGTCCGTCGGATCGTCCGTGAGCCTACAACATTTAAAACCATAAAATCCAAACCGCCACGGTCGATCGGTCGATCGGTCCATCGACCGTCGTATTGACCATGAGGCTCTGTCAAGAAAATGGCTTCCCAGGGTCGATGCAACGATCGACCGCGAGCCAATATTTAATAAAGTCAAGTATAGTGCATCCACCGTGTCGCATTCTCACGATCGATCCATACATCGACCGTCAGTACAATAAATCCTCAAATATTGAATTTAAGACTTCCAATTAGGGGTAATAAATATTAAACATATATTTTATCATTTAATGTATATTGGCATCGCCGTCTCGTTTTCACTTTCTCTCCATATCCCTTAAAATTCTGCATTTAATACACCGTACTTATCCTGATATCTCTACCATTTTGGCCATAGTTCTTTGACACGAAAGAACTCCATTGGCTCTTTCTTCTTTTACTTAGGGTTTTTTTTCTTCCTGTGCTCTCATCGTTGCGGCGCTTGAGTTTTCTTCCTTCCCTTCATCTGTGACGTTAGAGACTTCTTCCTCTTCTTAACCGGCAAGCAGTCTGTTCTCTGCTATGGGTCGTGAAATCAAAGCCGATAAGGTCATTCATAAGGAAGTCAGTAGGACCTATCCGGATTTCAATGAGCTACTGAGATCAAATGAGGCAAGAGGGACATATCTGGTCAGAGCTGGTGATTCTACTTCAAGGTCTTTTTCTCTTGGACCTTGTTTTGTTTCTTATCTTATGCCTTCCCTTTCTTTCGACCTTAAGCCTGTTGTAAATTCTTTTCCACTTTCTGGTGATCTACCTTTATCTCAAGAACTCAACTTATCGACCCTTTCTTCCAGAAACCCTATTACACCATGGCCCTTGGCCGATGATAAATGACGGGACGTGAAAAGTGTCGCGGCTTAACGCGCCCGATCAAAATTACAAATTTATAATCGAACTACTAACTAACTACCTTGGGGGGTAGCTAGCGGTGAATCCGAGTCGAATCCACAGGGAATGCGTATGGAAACAATTAAATTACCAAGCTCAATCTAAGTGTTCCTACAAGGATAATAAAAGAAATGGTTTTCGATTTTAGGATATGATATCTAAAAAAGCATGTAAATGATTTAATGGATAGAAAGAGGTCCTAGGGAATCCCAATCCGGATTAGGCTCAATCATAGCTTTCTAATGGATCAAGATGTGCAATCCTATCGAGACACTACAATATCGACTACCTTGTGGCTAACAAAGGTCGTCGCTAACGAATAACCGGTTAAGGACTATCCGTCGCAAAAGGTGTTTGCTAGAAAGTCGACGATCGAGGGATTAGCTACGATCATCGCCAACGAGAAGTCGGGTTAGGATCATCTCGTCGCAAGGAATCGGGTTGTATGGAATATGGTAATGGATCGATGTGGTTCTAGCACATCGCATCCAATACACTACAAAAGATAGGACAGATGCTAGGTTAGAGTGGTTCTAGCACAACCAAGTCCCTAACCTAGAGCCAAGACTCCCTTCAACACAAGTGGCCATGGTTCTAGCACAACCTACTCATTGGGGAATATCAACAAACACCTATTGGGCACAAGGTTCTAGCTTATGCATACCAAAAGATTCATCCATCCAACATTAGAATCCAACTACAAAGGTATAGAAATGAAGAATAAATTCATACAACTTGTCTCATAAGGATTACAACATCCAAATCCAAAGAAAACTACAAATAAAAACCTAAAACATCATGGTATTCCACTAGGTAGATAGATTAGCTACTCATCTTCGATGGAGAGGCCATGGAGAAGAGATGGATCCTCCTCTTCATCAATCTCCTCCCTCTTGGATGAGAGCTCCCTTCCTTGCCCAAGGGGTTTGCCCCTTTCCTTAGCCTCTTCTTCTCCCAAAAGAGAATCCCCAAAATCCCCCAAAAGGGGTCTATTTATAGCCTCCAAGTATCCCCCACTCGGATTAGATCTGGACCATTGATTTTCCTCAGCTGGCACAAAAGGATCGATCCTTATAGGGTAAAGGATCGATCCTCCTCTTGAGTTCTGGCTGCGCCCCGACGAAGATCGATCCTTCAGTAGATAAGGATCGATCCTAGAGAATGTTGTGTTCTGTCACTGGAAAATGTGCAAAAGGGATCGATCCTTCCCATAGTGAGGATCGATCCTTGTTTTCTGCATATTATCTCTTTTGCCATTCAGCACTGCGCATTGGTACGAAAAATGCCATAACTTCATCTAGGAAACTCGGAATCATGAACCGTAAAATTCTTCAGAAACTAGACTTCCAGAGCTTTCCAATGATATATTGCACATTATCTGGTTCTTCCTGAGAAGGTACAGTTTAATCTTTGAAGTTGACCCATGTACCTAAATATGCTCGAATAGGCTCGTTTACGCTCCAAAGTTGATCTAACTTCTGTTGAAGGCTCTTGTACCTGAAATACCATGAAGATTATTAGAAATACCTTGCTCGAAGACTAATAAAGGTAAATTAAGGGGTTAACTTGTGTACTTTTCACGTCTCATCAATAAATTCATCGAGTGACACAGTAGAATGATTAACCATTATGATTCGAAGAAAATATTCTCTGATGCTGGCATTTTGGATTTCATAGATTTGAACACTAGGATCCCTGCTCAAGAGCTTAGCTAACTTCTCTCGTTGTTCCTTTTTTAGTCAACGGGGTATAATAACTTTGTTTTTCCTTGTGGCACTTTCTCTATTACCCTCCTAGATATCGCTCTTTTGACTGGTCTCTCTCCTATTGGCGAACTTGTATCGGCCAATATGAAGCTTCCTTCTCGTGATACGGTCTTTGATACTGATAAGAATTATGGCGTCTTTATGAATACCTACGCCAAGCTTGAAGAGACCGATGACCCACTGAACGCCCGAGAACGATTAGCATTTGTCTACTATTGGCTATGTAAATTCGTTCTCTGTCTTCCTGCTAAGAAACCCGTTAGGGGTTATATCAACCTTGCTCAATCAATTGCTTCTGGAAAATAAGTTTTGTCTCTTTCCGTTTTCATTCTATCGGCCATATATAGAGGTTTCTGATAAGACGTGAAAAGTGCATAAATCACCCTTTTAACTTGGCCTTGTTAGTCTCCGAGCAAGGCCTTGCTGATGAATATTACCCTATGACCGGTACAAGAGCCCTCAACGAGGATTGGATCAAGTTCCGAGCTTAAACGATGTCATTCGGGCCAGTTTTTATGAAGAAGATCGATCCTTTAATGAAGAAGGATCGATCCTTTGAAGCACATTAAGAAGAATCCAAGCGGGACAACAAGGATTGATCCTACATAAAGAGAAGATCGATCCCATATGCGTATTTTTCAGTGACAGAGCGCAAGTTCTGAAGGATCGATCCTCACTATGGGAAGGATCGATCTCTCATGTGCATTTTCCAGTGACAGAACGCAACATTCTAGTGGATCGATCTCCATCCACTGGAGGATCGATCTTCATCAGGGCGCAGCCAGAACTCAAGAAAGAAAATATCGATCCTTTCCTATAGGAGGATCGATCCTCCACGGGACCAGCGATCACACGAAGAGGAAGATCGATCCTCTACCTTACAAGGATCGATCCTTTTGTGCCAGCCAAGCAAAATCAATGGTCCAGATCTAATCCGAGTGGGGGAGGCTTGCTTACTATAAATAGACCCCTTATGGGGGATTTTAGGGATCTTCTCTTAGTCCTTTCTCCAGCCTTTCTAGTTTCCTTACCCAATTGAGAGGAGGACTTCTTGGAGGGAATCCATGGGAGGAGAGCTTCATCAACCTCCATCCATGAATCTATCCAAGATGAGTAGCTAACTTCCTTTCTCTTGGGATTTCCATGTAGTTGTAGGATTCTTTTGTAGTTTTCTTAGGGTTTTTGATGTGTAATCTTTAGGGATGATCTATTGTATGGATTTGAGCATGATTTCTTTATCTTTGTACATGGATCTTATATGTTGAATGGATGAATGCCTTTCTTTGGTATGATCTAGAACTTGTGCATGATAGGTGTTTGTTGTTATGCCCCAATGAGTTGGATGTGCTAGAAACACATCCAATGCCATTGGGAGGATGAATAGCCCTAAATTAGGGATTAGGGATGCTAGAACCATCCCTATCTCTCTAATTAGAGGATCCATTCTATCTTTCTCTTGCATTGGATTCGAGGTGCTAGAACCATCTCGATCCAATGCCCGATTCCATACAATACCTTTACCTTGCGACGAATCGATCTTAATCGAAGGTTCGTTAGCGACGATAGAAGCTAATCACTTATTCGTCGACTTTGTGAATGCGCTTCTTCCGGCGGATGATTCTAACCCGATTTCCGTTGAGCGATAAGTGAGGCTAACCACCCGCTTGTCGACTTCTAGATTTCGATCGTCCCAATTAGATTACACATTAATTCCTTAAGAGGCTACACTAGAATCTACAATGAAATGGAAGTCCCAAGGCTTCTCTATATTAGTTTTATCTCCCTTTGCATAGTTAATTACTTTAATCATCATTAATCCAAAACCCAAATCATTTTAGCTAATTGTTTGGAGTTATCTATCGAGTACGTTAGTCAATTCTCATTTCCCTGCGGATCGACTCGGACTCCCGCTAACTACGTAGTAGTTAGTTAGGATTCGGTATAAATTGTAATCTTGACGCCCTAGTCACTTTTACGACGAGTGGTTTGGGCGCGTCAAAGATTTTGGCGCCGTTGCCGGGGATTTGTTGATTTGAATTTCTTACTTGATAAATTCCTTCTTTCAATTAGGTTGCTTTACTTTCTTTTATTACAAAATACCAAAAATAAAACGTTGCTTATATTGTATATCTTTTTGTGTTTGTAGGTGAAGCTTCCGAGCGGCGAAGCGACTCATCTACGGGCGAGGATACAAAGTTCTTGGACCAGCCCACTGTAATGTATCTCTTACCTTGTATGGTCTAAACTCCCATTTGTGTGAATGAGTGAGCATGAGGATTCAGATCTAAATATCACATTGCAAGCATTCTTAGATTCTAGGACATCTTCAAGCATACCCTTGCACAAAGACCTCCCGCTTCCTCAAGTCATGGATGCTCCCAATCCGGACCCCAATCCTAATGTTAATCCCATCCCGGACCGTAGAAGTATGAGGGATTATTATGTCCCTACTACATTTGCACCTACATCGGGCATTCAACAACCCGTTGTTCAAGCCGCACATTATGAGTTTAAGCCTCAATTCCTTCAATTCCTTCCAAACTTTCACGGCTTGAGTAATGAGGACCCTTACTATCACCTTGAAGATTTTCTCGAAAAGAGTTCCACGATCAAAATTCCAAATTTTACCGAGGATGCAATGAGATTGAAATTATTTCCATTTACATTGAAGGGCAAAGCCAAGCATTGGTTAGAATCCCTTGAGCCCCAAACAATCACCACATGGGACCAATTACAAAGTGCTTTTTTTGAAAAATTCTTCCACATAGCAAAGACTCATGAAATGAGGACTCAAATAGCAACCTTTCGTCAAGAAGATGACGAACCTTTTCATGATGCTTGGGATAGGTTTAAAGAGCTTCTTAGGAAATGCCCACACCATCAAATCGCTAAGTGGTCCCTCGTTGATTATTTTTACAATGGTCTTAGAATACGTCATCAACAAGACGTAGACACTGCTTGTGTTGGGGTGTTCATGACCAATCCGTATGAGGACTCATGGGTTTTATTTGGAAAGCTTGCCATTAATTCCCAAAATCATACCTTCACTTCAAGGAATGTTAGGGATACTTCAAGCCCTAAGGGACAATCCAACTCTAGAGGAGTTTTAGAGTTATCCGAAGCCACTCGTGTTGCACAACAAATTGATACTCTAAGTAGAAAATTTGATCAAGTGCTTGCTCATTCTTTGAATCAGATTCCTACTCCTTCATCGAGTTACCCACCGAATTCTCCATCATTGGGAGAACTTTGCTTCTTATGTTCGACTCCCGGTCACCTAGTTACCGAATGCCATTTGGCATGTGATTATCTGGAGCTCGTACAAGAGCACATTAATACAGTCTTTAATCAATCAAAGCCTACCTATGACCCTTACTCGAATACATACAATCCCGGTCTTAGGGATCATCCAAATTTTTCATGGAGAAATCCCGGCCAACAACCTCCAAATTCATACAATTCTAGGCCTCCGATTGCGAACAATCAAGCCCCAAGCTATCCTCCTAGGTATCAAGCGCCCTATCATTCTAACCAACCTCCAAAAACTCAAACCACCTACCGGCCACCTCAAGCTCCTCATGCATATCCACCTCAAGCCCCTCATGCATATCCCTCTCAAGTGTCAAGTTATGAATTTTTTGCCAAATCGGACCCCCAGTGTCCAGATTTGGCACTTTCGGACCCCCCCTTGTTTCTTTGCAACAGAGGACCCCTAAGCGAGGAAATGCCGATTTTACCCCTCCCTCCCATGCCATGAACAGCCATGCCATACATGCATATGCATCCCGTTTTCCTCATCATTAGCGCATTTAATGTACATCGGCTTAAAAAAGAGAAAACCATCCCGTCGCATTAAATGCGACGGGATGTGTCTTCTTCCCCAACCGGCTTCCTCCCTCCCACCGGGCTTGGGTCCTCCGGCCATCTTCCCTTCTCCCTCTCTCTCCACTACCTCCTCTTCTCTTCATCCTCTCCACTCTTCTCAATTATTCTTTAATATCCCCTCCCTTTCCTCCGGCCATCTTCTCCTCTCCCTCTATCTCCACCACCTCCTCTTCTGTTCTCCCTCTCCACTCTTTGATTTTTTTGCCGTTCATATCCCCCCTTTTCCACTGCCTCCACTTGTCCACCTTAGCCAAAATAGTTCACCGGAGAGAGGTCCCCACACATTTGTCGGCGATGAGAACCATGTCCAAGCGGAGACGAAGAAATACCACAACCGGTGGAAGAGATGACGATGAACGGACTCCCACCGGGGGCGGAGGGGACAAGTTTTGAAAGCGCGGGTATAATAATAAGCTGCGTGTGTATAAAATTCTCTATACGTGTCTAAACTTGTTTTCACGCGTCTAAATAGGATACGCGCGTGTACAAACTTTATGAACGTGTACGAGGTCTACATGATTTCACGTGTATTAGGTGATCACACGCGTGTCCGTGGACGCGTAGAATTCTGAAAGGCACGCGTATGAAGGACCATGCGTGTGTACAAAAACATCATTACACACGTTTGACGTGGCGCGTTTCTACTGGGTAGTGCAAAGAAAAAAACCAATAAAAAAATGCCCACCCACACGTGTCGGTTAACGGTACGGTTATGTTTGGATTAAAAAAACAAAACTTTCCCGCCGCATTTATTGGGACGGGACGCGCCGGTCCAGGTGGCCGTTTATGATAAGTTGGCCGTCGCGTCTCGTGCTGTGTAATGCGACGGTTCGACGTCGCGTCTCGAAACGGCGCGTTGCGCGCGAAATCCCTTTTCGCACGGGTATTTTAACAAAAACCCGCGGTTCTATGTTCTTCTTCGCTTTCACCTAGCAAACAGGCGCCGATTGGTTTTCTTCTTCTTTTCCTTTCCCTTGCGATTCTTTGTTCTTCTTATCCGTCCAATTCTCCTTGTCTCTGTTCTTTGACTCTGCTCTTCTTCGCCTCTCTTTTCCTGCTCCCACCGTCTGAAATAGTGAGAGAATGGAGAACGCCTTTGCCGAGGTTCTTGTGAAGGCCGTGGAGAAGGCCCTGGAAAAGGCCATAGCCGGGAAGCTACAAGCCAACCCCTCAGGTAAATACATGTGAATCACATCAAAACCCCTTCTTATTATAGTGGAAAAGGTCGTTTTTACCTTCTCCCCTCATCCCGTCCTCCCCCCTGTATGCGCATTTAAATTCTCTTATTAATTACCCCTGAAACGTCTCCGGATATCTCCCCCAATTTGATTTGCGTCGTCAGTCCTAATATACACGTGTTTGCTTGTACGTGTACACTTTTACGCGTCTTTGAGTATTTGTTACACGTAGCGACATACGCGTACTTGTTCTATTGGAGGCACCCTACGCGTCACGGCATTTTTAGCACGCGTGCGTTTTCATACACATTAACGCGTTTATTTGACATCTAGACGCGTATGGTGTCTTTTGGCACACGTATTTTCCTTTAACCGCGTAGTTTATTTGAAAACATTGCTGACATTTGCACGCGTGAAACTCGCAGTGGAAAGCGGACCAAGCACATCGGGCGCACCATTCAGTGGCCGGTGCTACGGTGCGAAGATAAACGAAATATCAAGGGATTATGTCGCGGATGTACATGTCGATATCATCCGCAAGACCCCGTTTGGCCACTTCCTCGAGCTTCCAGATGTGAAGCAAGACAACCGATTGCTTGATGAGATGATGCGAAACCACCAAGGGGGGCTGCAGTTTAGCCTTGGTGGCAACGTCAGGGCATTGACACCTGAGGACGTTGCCGTCTTCCTCGGCCTTCCGCTAGGCGGGGAGCTAGTCCATCGGCCTAAGAAGGTGCGCCAGAACCTTATGGATATCCCCTTCTTCGCCAGACGCGCCCAGGGGAAGACTAAGAATGGCGACCTCCAGACGCAGGGCATCGTGGAGATATTGAAGCAGCTGAATACACGTCAAATGGCTCGGGAGCATTCAAAAAGTAGTTCGCTTGAGCTTCCGGTGTTTCGAAGTTGAGAACGTACTCATCGACCTCGTCACAGTCAAACATCTCCGTTGGCTCCTCGCAGTCGCTAACGGCCACCCAGTCATTCGCAAAATATATTTCCTCGTATGGGTCATACGTGTCAACAGCAGGCCCGTCTTCGTGACTGCATGTACAAGCAGTTCAAAAATCAGTACTCGTAAACCGACCAAAACATACACGTGTTCCGATTTATACGCGTGCATTAACACGTGTGTGAGCTAGTAATACACGTCAAATGCATGTAAACACGTACTCTTCTATAAATTGTGTACACGTGTGTAGTGTATAGATACTCGTCAAAATAAGTTCACACACGTATATAGCGTTGTATACACATGCAGCTTATAATTATACCCGTGCTTCTATAACTTACCCATCGGCCTCCGGTGTGAGTCCGTTAATCGGCATCTGTTGGACAAGTTGAGCAAATTCTTTCTCTCCGCTGGGACATGGTTCAAGAGGTGTGTTCAGATCAATCCCACCCAGTATGTGGGGAATACTTGCTGGCTGTAACGGCGAGACGTCGCTGTTCGAACTGAAACCGTGTTGGATGCGTTAGAAGGCGAATAAACTACCTTATTCTGTAGTCAGCAATGAATGAGACGTATACCTCGAGTCAACCGCATCTTCTACAGTGGAGGCGAATACTCTAACGACTGAGCATGATGGTCGTGCAAGAAGACGGAAAAGCTGGGCCATGTCATTGGCGTCGTCTAGACTGCTAAATGGTCTATATGGATCGTCGGGTATGTCGTATGTTAAGAACAACTCAACGTCAATAGGAGATTGATTGCAGAGAGCGTAGAAGTGAGCCTTTAGTTAAGCAAGAGTAAGGTCCGACGAGAACTCGTCGATCGTGGAAGTACCCCCCAAATAATATGGATTGCGTTCATGATTTATAACCTGTCCGTTGAAGTGGCAATGCAGCGGAATGCTTCTCATGATTGGTTTGCATGTGTGGAGAGCTCTCTCCGGTGGACTATTTTGGCGAAGAAAACTGCGACGTCCGAAGGTAGAAGAGGAGGCAGTGGAAACGGAGAACGTACGAATAAGGGAGAAGAGTGGAAAGGGAGAAGAGAAGAGAAGACAGTGGAGGCAGTGCAAAGGGAGGAGATCCGGAGGCGGTGAAAAGGGATGAGACATGAAAGAATAAGGGAGAAGACGGAAAAATACTTTGAAGAGAAGAGAAGCCACTTAGTGGAGAGGTTAGTGGAGAGGGAGAGGAGAAAATGGCGGGAGGAATTGCATACCCGGCGGGAGGGAGGAAGAGGAAGAGGAGGCTTCGGGAAGAAGACACATCCCGTCGCATTAAATGCGACGGGAAAGTTTTGTTTTTTTAATCCAAACATAACCGTACCGTTAACCGACACGTGTGGGTGGGCATTTTTTTATTGGTTTTTTTCTTTGCACTACCCAGTAGAAACGCGCCACGTCAAACGTGTGTAATGATGTTTTTGTACACACGCATGGTCCTTCATTCGCGTGCCTTTCAGAATTCTACGCGTCCACGGACACGCGTGTGATCACCTAATACACGTGAAGTCATGTAGACCTCGTACACGTTCATAAAGTTTGTACACGCGCGTATCCTATTTAGACGCGTGAAAACAAGTTTAGACACGTATAGAGAATTTTATACACACGCAGCTTATTATTATACCCGCGCTTTCAAAACTTGTCCCCTCCGCCCCCGGTGGGAGTCCGTTCATCGTCATCTCTTCCACCGGTTGTGGTATTTCTTCGTCTCCACTTGGATATGGTTCTCATCGCTGACAAATGTGTGGGGACCTCTCTCCGGTGAACTATTTTGGCTAAGGTGGACAAGTGGAGGCAGTGGAAAGGGGGGGATATGAACGGCAAAAAAATCAAAGAGTGGAGAGGGAGAACAGAAGAGGAGGTGGTGGAGATAGAGGGAGAGGAGAAGATGGCCGGAGGAAAGGGAGGGGATATGAACGAATAATTGAGAAGAGTGGAGAGGATGAAGAGAAGAGGAGGTAGTGGAGAGAGAGGGAGAAGGGAAGATGGCCGGAGGACCCAAGCCCGGCGGGAGGGAGGAAGCCGGTTGGGGAAGAAGACACATCCCGTCGCATTTAATGCGACGGGATGGTTTTCTCTTTTTTAAGCCGATGTACATTAAATGCGCTAATGATGAGGAAAACGGGATGCATATGCATGTATGGCATGGCTGTTCATGGCATGGGAGGGAGGGGTAAAATCGGCATTTCCTTGCTTAGGGGTCCTTTGTTGCAAAGAAACAAGGGGGGGTCCGAAAGTGCCAAATCTGGACACTGGGAGTCCGATTTGGCAAAAAATTCGTCAAGTTATCCTCAATCATCTCATCCTCCAAATTGGAATCAAAGGCCACCTGGGCCTTCCTCATACCAAGCTCCCTATCAAGCCCCTCAAGCTCCGAAACGTGATCCTTGTATTGAGGAAAGGCTTCTCAAGGCTTTGGACTCTTTTGAGTCAAGTACCCAACTTTTGCATTCTCATTCCCAATCCATTGCAAAGTTGGAAGTGCAAATAGGCCAATTGGCCAATACTATGGCAAGAAGGGAGGAGGGTAGACTTCCTAGTCAACCCATAGCAAACCCTAAGGGCCAACATTTTGTCGATTCCACTCACGAGGAAGTGCAAGCGGTTACTACCCTCCGGAGTGGAAAGATTTTTCCTAATGTGGAGATGTCCAAAGACACCACATTAGAGCAAGGGCATGAACCTCATTTATCAACTTCAATGAATGACTCTCAAGCATCACCTCATCATGCCCCTCATGATTCCTCAAGTCCATTGCCATCTTCCAAGCAAAATGAGCCTATTTTACTTGATCCATTACCAACCAAAGCATACATTCCTAGGGCTCCATACCCTCAAGCACTAGTTGATCCTCAAGCCACATCCGAACCTTGGAAGAGTGGCAAATATGAGGAAATGCTAGAACTTTTTAAGAAGGTCCACATCAACCTTCCCTTGTTGGATGCCATTAAGCAAGTGCCTTCTTACGCCAAATTTTTGAAGGACTTGTGTACTCATAAGAGGCAATCCAAATCTCACGTCTGCAAAAAGCTCTTCCTAACTGAGCAAGTTAGCTCTATTCTTCAACTCGATCTACCTCCGAAATTGAGAGACCCCGGCACTCCTACCATTTCTTGCATCATAGGAGATCAATTGATTGAGGGGGCTCTTCTTGATTTAGGAGCTAGTGTGAATCTTATGCCATACTCCTTGTTTTGTAAGTTTGGCTTAGGAGAGCTCAAGCCGACCTCAATGACTTTGCAATTGACCGATAGATCTATCAAGACACCACGGGGTGTTCTTGAAGACATATTAGTCAAAGTCGATAGATGTGTTTTCCCGGTTGATTTCGTTGTACTTGACATGGAACCGGGTGTTAGACATAAGAAATCCATTCCCATCATACTTGGCCGACCTTTCTTGGCTACGGCCAATGCATGCATCAATTGTAGAAATGGCATCATGACCGTTACCTTCGGGAATATGGAATTGAAATTAAATATTTTTTATGCTACAAAACAATCTATGCATGGGAATGAATGTTTTATGGTTGATGCTTTGGTGGATGATGATATTGTTGATGAATGTGCAAATGATGTGATGATTGTGAACTTTGATATAGATGATTCGTGTGAATCCTTTGTGGATACTTGTGATGATTCTTTATCGAGTGGTGATGATGTGTTGAATTTTGATGATTTGCCGAGTGTTGATGAGGATTTTCCGGGTTTACGTGATGAAGTGTTGACTTTCGATGATTTTTCGATGGTTTTCAATGCGTTGCAAGATGCGGACTTACCCACTTCGGATTTACTCGATGAATTTGAACATGCTTGTGCCATGGCCTTTCGAAAAACTTCTTTTGAGCCATTGCCACCTATATCCTCCACACCGGCACCCCCATCTCTGATTAAGCCTCCAACCTTAGAGTTGAAACCCTTGCCATCCAATTTGAAATATGAGTATCTTGGGCCAAATTGCTCTCTCCCGGTAATCATCTTTTCATCCTTGACTCTTGCACAAGAGGGAAAACTCATTAAGGTGCTCACCAAGCACAAGAGAGCCATTGGGTGGTCCATTGCCGACCTCAAGGGGATAGACCCATCTATATGCATGCACCGCATACATTTAGAAGATGAGTCTAAGAGTGTCATAGAGTTTCAACGTCGATTGAACCCAAACATGAGGGAAGTTGTGTTGAAGGAGGTTTTTAAACTCCTTGAGGCGGGAGTCATTTTCCCTATCTCGGACTCCAAATGGGTGAGTCCAACCCAAGTAGTGCCCAAGAAATCGGGCATTACCGTGATTAAGAATGAGAGGGGAGAAAGCATTGCTACTCGCCAAACTACGGGATGGCGAGTATGTATTGACTACCGGAAGTTGAATTCATTCACTCGAAAAGACCATTTTCCACTTCCTTTCATCGACCAAATTTTGGAGAGACTTGCCGGGCAAAGTTTCTATTGTTTCCTTGATGGCTACTCTGGATATAACCAAGTGGCAATTGATCCTAAGGACCAAGAGAAAATGACATTTACTTGTCCTTTTGATACTTTCGCCTACCGGCGGATGCCCTTCAGTCTTTGTAATGCACCGGCAACGTTTCAACGTTGCATGTTAGCCATCTTCGGAGACATGATCGAACACTTTCTAGAGATCTTCATGGATGATTTTTCAGTCTTTGGCCAATCTTTCGACTCTTGCCTTGAGAATCTTACCAAAGTCTTAGCTAGGTGTGAGCCAACAAACCTAGTCTTGAGTTGGGAGAAGAGTCATTTTATGGTAAATGAGGGGATTGTGTTGGGCCATGTTATTTCAAGTAGGGGGATCGAAGTTGATAAGGCCAAACTTGAGCTCATCTCTAAGCTTCCTCCTCCATCATCGGTTCGACAAATCCGATCTTTTCTTGGGCATGCGGGTTTCTATTGTCGCTTCATCAAGGATTTTAGCAAAATTTCTCATCCCCTTTGTGCCTTACTTGCTAAAGATGTTCCTTTCAACTTTGATGATCCTTGCATGCATGCCTATACTACTCTTCGTGAGGCCTTGTCTTCCGCACCCATTGTGCACGCACCCGACTATTCACTCCCATTCGAAATCATGTGCGATGCCTCGAATTTTGCCGTGGGCGCCGTTTTGGGTCAACGGATTGACAAACTCCCTCACGTCATATGCTACGCTAGCAAAACCTTGAATGACGCTCAAGTCAATTACACGACTACCGAGAAAGAGTTGCTAGCGGTAGTCTTTTCCTTAGAGAAATTTTGATCCTACCTCCTTGGTTCCAAGATCATTATCTTCACCGATCATGCCGCTTTGCGGTACTTGTTCTCCAAGAAGGATGCCAAGCCACGCTTACTTCGATGGATCTTGCTTCTCCAAGAGTTCAATCTTGAATTTAAGGATAAAAAAGGCTCCTCCAATGTTGTAGCGGATCATCTCTCTAGGCTATCGTCCGAGCACATCTTAGATTCCATTCCGATCAATGAGTTGTTCCCGGATGAGCATCTTTTGGACATTGATCAATTTCCCAAGCCGTGGTTTGCTTATATTGTCAATTATCTCACCACCGGGCAAATTCTACTCTTTTGGTCCAAAAATGATCGAAACAAATTCTTCTCACATATCAAGAACTATTGTTGGCATGATCCATACTTGCTCAAACGATGCCCGGACCAATTGTTGAGACGGTGTGTTCCCGAAGCGGAAGTTACGTCCATCCTCACTCATTGTCACTCTCATTCTTGTGGTGGACATTTCTTCGGTAGGAAGACCGCCGCAAAGATCTTTGAATGCGGTTTCTATTGGCCCACCATTTTCCGTGATTCACATAATTTTGCCAAAGCTTGCCTCCGGTGTCAACAAGTTGGCACAATCTCTAGACGAAATGAAATGCCCCAAACTCCCATTCTTGTGTGTGAAGTTTTCGATGTGTGGGGTATTGATTTTATGGGGCCATTCCCTCAATCAAATGGCTACTTATACATTTTGTTAGGGGTGGATTATGTTTCCAAATGGGTGGAGGCAATTGCCACGAAAACAAATGATCATAAAGTCGTGTTGAAATTCTTGCATGCCAATATTTTCACTCGTTTCGGTTTCCCGAGGACCATCATAAGCGATGGTGGCCCTCACTTCACCAATCGGCACTTTAAATCTCTATGTGAGAAATATGGAATTACCCATAAGGTAGCCACGCCTTACCATCCTCAAACTAGTGGCCAAGTTGAGGTGTCCAATCGTGAGATCAAGCGGATCTTAGAAAAAGTCGTGCGAATTGACCGGAGGGATTGGCATTTAAGCTCAATGATGCCTTGTGGGCCTATCGAACGGCCTACAAGACGCCAATCGGGATGTCGCCATTCCGATTGGTCTTCGGAAAACCTTGTCATCTCCTGGTAGAGATTCAACATAAAGCGTTTTGGGGAATTCAAGTTCTCAATTGGGACGCTAATGATATTTCAAGCAATAGGAAACTCCAACTTCATGAGCTTGAAGAAATTCGAAATGAGGCTTATGAGAATACCGAAATTTACAAGGCCCGGACTAATGTTTTTCATGATAAACTTATAGTTCGGAAAACCTTTGATGTTGGGGATAAGGTTTGGCTCTACAATTCACGTCTTCGACTTTTCCCGGGGAAACTTAAGACTAGGTGGGATGGTCCATTTGATGTCACTAAGGTTTTCACCCATGGGGCCGTTGAGGTGCAAAATCCTTTTTCGGGAGCTACATTCACTGTTAATGGTCAATGTTTGAAACCTTATATTCATAGTTTCCCTCTTGACATCACTCTTGAGCCAACCGTGATGTTGGCGGAACCATACGACACTTGAGCTTTGTTGCGTGTAGCTATAGACGGTAAATTTAGCGCTTGGTGGGAGGCAACCCATCCTTTCTTCGTATTTTTTTGAATTTGTTTGTTATTTCTTCTTTGCATGATTGATTGTTTTTCCCATTATTTGCATGTTTGGTTTTGGTGTGTTTTTGAATTGATCTTTGTTGGAATACTTGTGATGTCAAGATGGTATGTTGAATTTGTGGGATGATTGACGTGTTGTCTGGTTTAGAGGGTTTTTATTGTGGTATTTTTATCGCCTAAGGAGCCTAGTATTCATGTTTGAGGTGTGTAGGGTGAATTCCCAAGTTTTCAGCCCAGTTTTGCAGTTTGGTACATAAAAGATCGATCCTCCAAGCGGAGAGGATCGATCCTTTTTGTCCGATTGAATGTTCGCTGGAACCTAGGGGCAAGTGATCGATCCTTCGATCCCTTAAGATCGATCTCTTTTGCGAAGTTATTCGTGACAAAGGGTTGGTTTTGAGAAGATCGATCCTTCATAACCCTAAGATCAATCTCTTTTGCGAATTTATTCGTGACAGGGGGTTGGTTTTGAGAAGATCGATCCTTCATAACCCTAAGATCGATCACTTTTGCGAATTTATTCGTGACAGGGGGTTGGTTCTGAGAGGATCGATCCTTCCATACCTTAGGATCGATCATTTTTGCGAATTTATTCGTGACAGGGGGCTGGTTTTGGAAAGATCGATTCTTCTCTACCTAAAGACCGATCCTACTCACTTGGACACGTCGGCACGACTTAAGTTTGAACTGTTACGATGCTGTCATGTAGCAAAAGATCGATCTTCCTCTTGAGGAAGATCGATCCTTTGCGGGGTTTTGAAAAAAAAATATAAACCCAGCGGATCGACTTAGGGCTCACAAGCCCTAAGATCGATCCTCCCCCTTTCTTCCCTCAAGTGACCACGCCGCCGCACCGTTCTTTGTCTCCGCCTCCGATGCAAATCGCCGCCGCCCTCCATCTCCCAGTGCCTCCACTACCCCTCCCTTTCACTCCTCTTCCCTCAATCGACCCCGGCGCCGTCCACATTTCGTCATCACCTCCCCTCGAGCCGCCGGTGCCGCCACATCCTCCAAGCTCCTCGTCACCGGCACCCTTCGTTGTTCCACCTCACCCCAAGGTGACCTCATCCTCTCCACTCACCTCCGATGGTTCGCAAGCAAAGCGCCGCCACCAAGAAGGCCGCCGGGAAGGGCAAGGCCGCCGCTTCGTCCTCCACACCACCGGCTCGACCTCCCTCCGCACCTTCGGCTAGACCTCCGGCTTCACCATCACCTCCATGAGCTTCCACCCCTCGGGCTTCACCGTCTTCCCCACAAGCCTCACCCACTCGAGCTTCCATACCTCCATCCTCATCGTCCCAGCCAGCAAGGACTCCAAGGGCGGCTTCCACATCCTCCACGCGTGCTCTGGCTGCATCACCCACGGCTCCGGTAACCTCCAAGAGGAAGAAGGCAGCTTCAACCAACCATCGCCAGTCCAAGAAGATCAAGAAGCAAACCCGGCCGTCCACTGCACCCACACTTGTCCGAGGTCTCCATCCAGATTGGCAGCGGGAGGTAAATCTCGAATTTACATTCAATGTGGAGAACTTTCGTACTGTCGAGCATGCCCAGGACTCCATTGAGATGTTGGAGAACCGTGGTCTTCTGCCTCTTTGTACACCGGAGACCACGGTGTACCTTAGGCTTGTCTGCATGTTCTACAAGAACATGACAGTCATCGCCAACGGGGATGAGCGAGACGGCGCTGTCGATGGTTACTTCCGCTGCCTTGCGGGATCGGAAGATCCCAGCTCGGGCACGCGGAAGCTTGCCTTTGGGCAGCTGACGACCCTTGAGCGATCGATCGCTCCTTGGAACGATCGATCGGACTCGTGAGCGAGTCGGTGGGTTTGGCCCGGTCGGATCGATCCGACTTGGTGTTGGGATCGTTCCGACTTGGTCGGATTGATCCGACTTGGTTTGGGATCGATCCGGGGCGCGAGCGATCGATCACTCCTTGGAGCGACTGATCGGACTCGTGTCGGTGGCTTTTTCTGCTTCGCGAGGATGGCCACCGCTGGCCGTCGCTCTCTCTTGTCAGAAGGGGAGGACTTTCCCTCCCCTCCTTCGCCTTTCTCCCCTCTTTTTCGGCTGTCCCCTCCCTCCTTTCCTCCTTTTCTCCTTCCCCTCCTTTCTTCTTCTTCTTCTTCTCTTTTCTTCTCTCCCGACGTTGCTCTTCCCCTATTTTTTCGACAGCCACCTCCCCCTCTTTCGTTCTCCCTCCTTCGACCATCAAATTGGGTGTTCTAAGGCTCGTTGGATCCTTGGCAACGAGAGGAAGGCTCCTGGTGTGGTTTGGAGGCTTGTTGGTGACTGGTTGCGAGGGATCAGCGGGGATTAGCGTTCTTCGGTAGGTTCTTCTACCTACTGTGTTCTTCTTTGGGTTTCTTTAGATCTAGCCGTTGGATCTTGTTGATCTTTGTCTTGTTGGATTCCTTATGCCTAATAGAATTATTGATATAAGTTTCATGATATTTGGTTGAGATTTGAGTAGTTTTTATGCATGATTAGTCTCGGATTTCCGGTTTTCTGCTGTTTTCCGGCCGGCGTGTACGTGATCTTGGGTTGTGATGAACATAAGAGTCGTAGATCTTTGAATCTACTCTCTAACCCAACTGATTTCATATTTGTCCGATTTTTCTACGATTTGTTATGAATTGTTTGCTGGAGGGCTGCGTTGCAGCAATTAATTGGTAAGTTAGTTTGATTAATGGTTTTGATTAGTGTTTTTCCGTTAATCCAACCGTTGGATGATTATGGATTTTGGATATGATGATCCTGGTGTATACACCTACTGATGGCTAAGTTGGATCTTGAATCCGACGTCGTTTGGACGTCGGATCAACGAGATCAATTAGCCTCTAGTAGAGGACTTTTGGGTGTTTTGAATATGATATTATATTTTGGAATATAATATTATATTGTTTACTGTTCATCATCGTTTTGGGGGTTGCTTCCCGTTGCAGGAGTCCGCGGGTGACGGTCGCGGTACTTTCGTAATGCCGGGACTCGCTGCGGATCGGCTGGCAGCGGTTGGTAGTACCGCTGCAGCGATCCGATTGACTTGTATGCTACCCTTGACATACTGTTGCATGCCTATCTCCTGTTTGTGTATGCCATAGCATGCATTCTTGGATTGTGCATTAGTTGCATTGGTTAAGGCGTGGGTGATCTATGGGTCGCCGTCCCGAGGCTGGAAGCTCAGACTTAGCCCTAGGACCGGGGTTGGGTAGCTTGGACCCGGTTTGAATTGTGGTATCCAGTCGATTCGATGATAGGCTTGATGACTGGTGCACTTATTGCTTGATGATTGTAGAGGTCGTGTCGGCCTCGAGTCGGAGGCTGAGGTGTAGCCGGTGTTCCACTGTGTCGACTCTTGAGTGGTGGAAACGGCCCCCTCAGCGGTGCCATTTCCCTCCTGTAGTGTCGGTTCCCTGCATGTGAGTCAGCAGTGTTTGTTGAGCTTACTGTGTGCTGCTCCTGGGCACCAGGGACACGCGGTGAGGTTATGGGACCCATGTATACACCCAGATCCTACTTGAGGGTGACACTCTTGCGTTTCCCTCTTCCTTCTGTGTGGCGTAGTGTAGATCCCTACTGAGCTTAGTACTTGCACCTACCCGGGCTGCGTTTTGCAGGTGCAGGCGTCAGTTCTTCCTCTGTGGCCCCTACCGGGCAGTTGGTTGGCGGTGCGGCGGCGCCTGGTGGACTTTAAGAGGTGGCGATATTTACTGCTTTTACCCTTTTTTCTAGTTAGTCTCCTACGGGAGTAGTGTTGTATTCGAATCTTCCCCTCTCCGAGGATATGTATATTAAATTCACTTGGGTTTGTAATCTGTGGTTTGAGGTTCTGCTAATTGTTGTTTTAATTTGGGGGTGCTTTTGGTGAATTGCTAGGGAGACCAATGGGTTAGAGGGAACCCTCGCCGTCTTTTCTTCCGCGTTTGTTAGGTTCCGGTTCGCGTCGCCCGGCCCGGTTGGGCTTTCGCGGGTCGGGGCGCGACTAGATGCAATAAGAGGTTTACCATATCAGGTCAATAGTGTCCTAAGCAGTATATAGCACGAAAGATTTTCATACTCATACACAAACTACCAACACATGCAATTAATTTCTACACCTCAAGCATGGTAAGCACCATCCAGACGAACACACGTGACATGACAAATAAAAGTTACATATAGAGGCAACTTCTACCCACGATTAGACTAAACACACCACTGTCTTATTGGCCAATCATCCAACCGTCGCACTATAAATACAAAATGCCCTTTACTTCACTTTTTTTTACAAACAGTGGTTCTTCCTTTTTACACGAACTCCCCGCTTCCTAAGGCAAGAACACCCAGTTACTCAGTAGATAACTCTTTTTTTTTTTTAACTATCAGTAGTTCTACCTTTTTACACGAGCTCCCCGCTTCCTGAGGAAAGAACTCCCGCTTACTCAGTAGATCACTTACTAGTCATTTAGGCACAACTTGATCTATGAATCAAGCTCCAGAATCTCTTTTTTTTTTTTTCTGCATCCACTACTCACATACTAGCTAAAGTTGAAATCATGGTCCAAGTTAACACTAGTATGTTGAATCCTCTGGTGAGTATAATTATCACTGCACATAAAGTGTTCGTGTGTGAATCACACGAATTTCTACCTTCAGGTTATCACACATGCAAGCAATGTATAGGTCAATCCAAGTGCAAACAGCATGTATGATGAGCATAGAAAAATTTCGTGCTCAATTCAACATTATTAAACCCTCAAGACAACATGTCTACACCCCCCAACCTGAAAGTGACATTGTCATCAATGTGTGCATTTATCCAATAAAATATGTAGGAGGTGGCTATCCAAATTTCCATACAAAGGAGAGACAAGATAATATAAATAAGAAAGAGACCACCTGATAGAGTAAGCGAACATCTCCTCACAGATCCTCAGGGTGGTTGAAAACCTAAAAGAAAACAAAAGAGAAAACATAAAACTAAAAATTGAAACATAAAAATAGGTTACCTTGGTGGGTTGCCTCCCACCCAGCGCTTTATTTAACATCTAGGCAAGATGTACTGCAAAACATTAAGGTTCAACAAAATTCACTACATCCACCACTTCTGAATGCTCTTCCAAATATAATTTCAAACGGTGCCCATTGACTTTGAATTTGCTCCCATTCTTTTCATTCTCAATTTCAACAGTACCATGAAGAGATACTTGTGTCACTCTGAAAGGGCCCGTCAATCTTGACATTAATTTACCTGGAAAGAGTTTCATTCGTGAGTTATAATGTAAAACTTTCATACCTGGTGTGAACTCCTTCCGTTGTATTGCTTTGTCATGATAGAGCTAGGTTCTTTCTTTGTAGATTTTAGCGTTCTCGTACGCTTCATTCCGCAGCTCATCCAATTCATTCAATTGCATCTTCCTCATGTCCCCAGCTTCCCTCATATCAAAATTCAGCTGCTTTATCGCCCAATAGGCCCTATACTCCAATTCCACTAGTAGGTGGCATGCTTTGCCAAACACAATTCGGTAAGGGCTCATACAAATAGGAGTCTTATATGTAGTGCGATAAGCCCAAAGAACATCATTCAATTTCGCCGCCCAATCCTTCCTTGTAGTGCTTACAACTCGCTTCAAGATCGTCTTAATTTGCCTATTGCTTACCTCAACTTGTCTCGATGTTTGAGGGTGGTACGGGGTTGCTACCCGATGGGTGATGTTGTACTTCTTTAACAAGGAATCAAATGCTTTGTTGCAAAAGTGCGTCCCCCCATCACTTATAATCGCCCGAGGTGTTCCAAACCTTATAAAAAACATATCTTTCAAGAAACTCACCACGGTCTTGCTATCATTGTTCCTGGTTGTAATTGCTTCAATCCACTTATATACGTAATCCACTGCAACAAGAATATAAGTATACCCATGTGATGGAGGAAACGGTCCCATAAAGTCTATGCCTCAAACATCGAACAATTCCACCACTAGATTATTTGTAAGAGGCATATCGTTCCTTTTGCTTATGTTTCCAGATCTTTGACATCTGTCACACTTAGCAACAAAATTAAACGCATCTTTGAATAAGGTAGGTCAGAAGAAACCAGATTGAACAACTTTAAAAGCAGTTTTCCTACCTCCAAAGTGTCCTCCAGACGTTAATTCATGAGTAAATTTCAATATATCATCATGCTCATATTCTGGAACACAACGCCTTATTATTTGATAAGGACAATGCTTAAATAAATAAGGGTCATCCCAAAAGTAATATCTAACTGTAGACAAAAATGTTTTCTTTTCTTGTGAACTTAAATCAGCACGTAGAACATTACTAGCTAAATAGTTAACAATATCCGCATACCGGGGCTCTTTACCATTCATAGAAAATAGTTGTTCATCGGGAAAGCATTCTTGGATGGGTTGTACAACCTTAGGGCCGGCCATGTGCTCCAATCATGACAAGTGATCTGCCACTACATTGTCGCTCCCTTTCTTGTCCCTTATTTCCAAATCGAACTCTTGCAGCAGCAGGATCCACCTGATTAACCTTGGCTTGATATCCTTTTTGGTTAGTAGATATTTCAATGCTGCATGATCTGAATAAATAATAACTTTAGATCCAATCAAATAAGAGCAAAATTTCTCCAATGCAAAAACAACAACAAGTAATTCTTTCTCAGTAGTTGAGTAATTGATTTGAGCATCATTGAGGGTACGACTTGCATAATAAATAGCATGAAAAACCTTATTTACCCTTTGTCCTAAAACAACCCCTATAGCATAATCAGAAGCATCACATATTATTTCAAAGGGCAGCGACCAATCAGGAGGCATAATAATAGGTGTAGTAATCAATTTCTCTTTCAAAGTATTGAAAGCATCAAGACAAGCTTTACTAAACTTAAACTCACTATCCTTGGCCAATAACTCACACAGAGGTCGTGCAATCTTAGAAAAATCTCTAATGAATTTGCGATAAAATCCTGCATGGCCCAAAAAAACTTCGCACACCCTTTACAGAAGTAGGGGGCGGCAATTTCTCAATCAAATCTATTTTTGCCCTGTCAACTTCAATACCTTTACTAGAGATAGCATGTCCTAAAACAATACCTTGCCTTACCATGAAGTGACTTTTCTCCTAGCTCAATGTCAAATTAGTCTCCTCACATCTCTTAAGCACCAATGTTAGATGTTCAAGACAATTATCAAAAGAATTCTCAAAGACAGAAAAATCATCCATAAATACCTCGACAAACCTTTCTATCATGTCGAAAAAAATCGATATCATGCATCTTTGAAAAGTGGCAGGTGCGTTACACAATCCGAACAACATCCGTCTGTATGCTAATGTCCCAAATGGACAGGTGAATGTTGTCTTCTCTTGGTCCTCTGGGGCGATAGCAATTTGATTATAACCTGAAAATCCATCAAGAAAACAATAAAATGAGTGACCAGCTAAGCGTTCAAGCATTTGATCAATAAAAGGTAAGGGAAAGTGGTCCTTTTTAGTAGCTGCATTAAGCTTGCGATAATCGATGCAGACACACCATCCAGTAGTCATTCTCGTGGGTATGAGCTTATTGTTCTCATTCTTCACAACTGTTATCCCTGATTTCTTAGGCACCACGTGAACTGGACTTACCCATTTACTGTCAGAAATAGGATATATAACGCCAACATCGAGAAACTTGAGGATCTCTTCCCGAACAACGTCTTTCATGTTTGGGTTAAGGCGACGCTGGGCGTCTGGTATAGGTTTGGCGTCCTCTTCCAAAATAATGTGATGCATGCACATAGTATAACTTACTCCTTTTATATCTGCAATTGTCCAACCTATTATAGTTTTATGCTCCCTAAGAACTCTCAATAATTTTTCCTCTTCCAATGGAGTAATGTCAGAAGCAATAATCACAGGAAGGGTTTCATTCTCACCAAGATACGCATATTTCAGATTTCTAGGAAGAGGTTTTAACTCAAGCTTTGGTGGGGAAACTATTGATGAAACCATTTTCGAATAAGAGTTGTCTAGCATCTCTAACCGAGATCCATCAGGGAAGCATGGCTGCAATGCTTCAAGGGCTGCTATAACCTCCTTTGCTCCCTCGTAACTCTGCAATTCCTCCTTTTCCATCGTTAATGCCGCTTCCAATGTAGTCTTCACTTGCTCCTGCATGAAATTAGAAAACACCAATGAATCTAAAACATCTATTGAGAAACAATCAAAAGAGTTTGAAGGATAGGACATAGATTCAAAAACTTTAAATTCAACAGTTTCACATAAAACTGTCATGCTAAGCTTACCATCGTGTACATTAATCATAGTCTTGGTTGTGGCCATTAATGGACGTCCCAACAAAATAGGTAAATTTCTATCATTTAAAGGTGCATCATCCATATCCAATATCACAAAATCAGCAGGAATAATTAACTTATTAACTTGTACTAAAATGCCTTCTACAATGCCTAATGGATACTTGATTGAATGATCTGCAAGTTGTAGAGACATCGTAGTAGATTTTAATTCACCAACACTTAACTAAAGGAAAACAGAGTAAGGCATCAAATTAACACAGGCTCCTAAGTCAAGCATTGCCTTCTCTATTTTTGTATCACCAACAGTAATACTAATATTAAAACTCCCTGGATCCTTAAGCTTGGGTGGAAGCTTCATTTGTAGAAACGCGCTTTCCGTCTCTGAAACCATCACCTTTTTATGAGGTTCATACTTAGTTCCTTGAATAACTTTGGAAAGGCTAACATGTTCCTGATCACATCAAGTAATGGTAAGTTCACATTAACATTAGATAGGATATCATAAATTTCAGAATATGACTTATCCATTTTGGCTTTCTTCAGGTGGCCTGGAAAAGGAATTGGCGGAACATATGGTGGAGGAGAGTTGTGATGAACCTCCGGAACTGAATTTGCTCTCTTTTCATGATCAAAAGCAGATGTGGCCGGTGGTGGCCTTTTTGAGCGTTCTTCCTTTTCAACTTCCTCACTTGCATCATCATGACACTCATCAATAACTTCAGGATTAATCTTATTATCAATTATCTTACCTGAACGAAGAACTGTGATCGCTTTTGCTTGCTCAGGTTGGCTCGGAAAATTGCCTTGAACATGGGCTCTTACAGCATCAGCAAGTTGTCCCACATAAACTTCCAACTTCCCAACGGATGCTGCAACATTCTTCAGTACCGCATCAGGTTGAGCAATGGCCGCATCTTATTTTTCCATCTTTGAGTCTATTTTCTGCATAAAAGCTAACAAAGTCGCTTCCAAAGACGACTTAACAGGTGGGTTAGACTGATTAGTAGTAGGCATAATAGCATTAGCAGTATTTTTCCATGAAAAATTTGGATGCTCCCTCCAACCAGGATTATAAGTATTTGCATAAGGGTCAAATCTAGGTCTCGGGTTATAAGCATTCATCAAATTAGCTTGTTCTTGCACATATTCAGGAAATTCACTACCAGAAAAATATGAGTCAAACCTATGACCAACAATATTGCAAATTGAACAAACCTCAACCGGTTTTGCTTGTGTGGACATCATCGCGTCGATCTTCTTGTTGAGGGCTGCAATCTGCCTTGCCATGTCGTCGTTCTGGTTCAGCTCATAGATGCCTCTCGCCTTATTCCTTGTGTCCCTCTGCTGCGAGTTAGATCCCAACATCTCATAAATCTCATATGCCTCTGGGGGTGTCCTTTTGAACATCGCTCCACCTGCAGGATTATCTGCCATAGTCTGACAAGAAAGATTTAGTCCATCATAAAAATATTGCATATGATTTTCTAAAGAAAAATAATGACAGGGACATTGCATCAAAAGCATCTTAAATGTCGCGCCCCGACCCGCGTAGGCCCAACCGGGCCGGGCGACGCGAAGCGGAACCTAACCTACTGCGGAAATTTTGGCGAGGTTTCCCTCTAATCGTAGTGGTTACCCTAGCAAAACATAATCATCCTGTATTCACACAAATTTACAAACTCCAACACTGAACTGATATAATAATACAAGCCTCAAACATGGAAAATATACATTTATCACTCCCGTAGGAGACTATCTATAACAAAAAGGTACAAGCTGGAAGATCGCCACCTCACAAGCACTGTCAGACGCCACCACGTCACCAAACACCGGCCCGGTAGGGGCGACCGAAGAAGAGCTAGCGCCAGCACCTGCAAAACGCAGCCCGAGTAGGAGTGAGCACTAAGCTCAGCATGGACACTACACTACGACACTCACAAGAGAGGGAACACAACAGTGTCGTCCTCGAGCAAGACTTGGGTGTGCAACTAGGGTCCCATAACCCTTTGCCGGTGTCCCTGAAGGGAGGCCTCAATCATGGTCTAAGGAAAGCTGCACCGGGAAGCAGCCCCGCAAACAACAGCGCACATAGATAATAGATAAAGCCCTCGGCGCACGCCGGCATGCAAGGCTAAGGAAAGCTGTAGGGCTACCCGCCCGTTTATTCTAAACATCCCGGGAGTCATCACTCCCCCGGTTCACCACTGCCCCTACTATAGGGCTAACATGCTTAATCGTATATACAAGGTATAAAGCGATAAGCAAAACCGGCATACCAAGCCCCGCGGGCAAAGGCCATGAAAAACCCTCTCTGCTACTGAAGGATCGATCCTTTCCGAAGGAAGGATCGATCTCTTAAGTAACAGTGAGCTTCCCTCACTGTCGAGACAAGGAAGATCGATCCTTCCTTCCAGGAGGATCGATCTTTCTCAAGACAGAGAGCACCCTTCGTGTCGCGCCAAGAAAGATCGATCCTTCCTCCCAGGAAGATCGATCTTCTTCCCAACGAAGGATGACCATGCTACCCAAGAACCGGGATCGATCTTCTCCAAGCAGGAGATCGATCCTTCATTGGGCGTAGCATGATCAACCCAGAGAGATCGATCCTTCCTTCAAGAGGGATCGATCCTAATGGGTTCTCCGGCGTACTTCCGACGAGAAATACCGCCGGAGGAGGCATCCAAACTTAACGAAACTCTGGGATCTGATAGATCAAGATCTCACGAGTCCAAAACCGGTGAAAACACGAGAAACAAACATGTATACAAAGAGATCTATGTAAAAGAACACAATCAAAGCCGGAAACTCCAAAAACCCGGAATAAAAGTAGGTAGGAATCCCTACCGGAGCAAGAGCAGCTTAGATCCAAGCAGCTAGGTCTTGGATCGTCCTCAAAAGCCTTCAAAAATCGCGAGATCTGAGCTCAAATCTCCAGATTTCAAAAGGGATTCAAGGAAGAAAGTCTCGTCTGCTTTATAGGCAAACGAACAGACTTATAAATGATCGATCCTTCCTTAAGGAAGGATCGATCCTTCATGACGATCTCACTTGACTTTCTGGCACAAGAGGATCGATCTCTTAGCTAGAGAGGATCGATCCTTTTTGTGCTGGAAGCTAAACTTAGGCAAGAACTCAAGCCTAAGTCCGGATCTTTCGATCCCGGGTCCCACTAACCGTTCTAACCAAACACTACCACAAACATGGCATGTGTGTGCACAAGCGCGAGTGTGAAACAAGCCGACAAGGCGCAATTTACCAAATTGCCCTCGTGGCCTACGACGAGCCACAGGAGTAGAGGGACGGGTCCTCACATCCTAATACCCTTAAAGGAAATCTCGTCCCGAGATTCGATAAGGGTAGGGCTCGGAAGCAAAGAAACAGCTACACTAGAAGACAGGACGAAAGTTACCTCGAGAAGGGAACAAGTACGGATACTTCTGCCGCATGCGCGCCTCGCGCTCCCAGGTCATCTCCTCAACGCCTCTATGCCTCCACAGTACCTTGACCAAGGGAATCGTCTTGCCCCGCAAGACCTGATCCCTCCGGTCAAGTACTCGAATAGGCTGCTCCACAAACGTCGCATCTGACTCAAGCTCGATGTCGTCCACTCTGACGACATGCGATGGGTTGGGGCGGTACTTCCTCAGCATCGACACGTGGAAAGTCGGGTGCACAGCAGACATATGCTGAGGAAGGTCCAAGCGGTAGGCTTCCTCGCCGACCCTCTCTAAGATCTCAAACGACCCGACGAACCTGCCAAACCTGATAGAACCTCTGTACGGTGCTGCCCGCAGGAACACACTGTTGTCAATTGCGAACTCAAGCGGTCGTCGCCTCTGATCTGCATAGCTCTTCTGCCGGCTCTGAGCTGTCAGAAGCCTCTGCCTGATTTGCACTAACATCTCTGACGACCTCCTGACGATGTCTGGACCGGTGAGTGAAGTCTCTCCAACCTCTGCCCAACACACTGGGGAACGACACGGCCTACCGTACAACGTCTCGAAAGGTGCTACTCCAAGACTGGACTGGTAGCTGTTGTTGTAGGCGAACTCCACCAAGGGAACGTGCTCCTCCCAGCTGCCTCCTGCGTCGAGGACACAAGCTCTCAGCATGTTCTCCAAGATCTGGATCGTCCGCTCTGACTGCCCGTCTGTCTGCGGATGAAACGCCGTACTGAAGGTCAGGAGTGTGCCAACTGCCTCCTGAAAGCCCCGCCAGACCCTGCTGGTGAACCTGGGGTCATAGTCTGACACGATAGATACAGGAACCCCGTGTAGTCTGACTACCTCTCGGACGTACAAACCGACCAACCTGTCAGACGTGTCTGTCGTCCGCATAGGCAGGAAGTGCGCCGATTTGGTCAATCGATCAATGATGACCCAAATCGCGTCATTCCCCCTAGGTGACCTCGGTAGTCCGGTCACGAAGGCCATCGTGATGTGCTCCCACTTCCACTCAGCTAGTGGAAGCGGCTGTAGTAATCCCGGAGTCCGCTGGTGCTCTGCCTTAACCTTCTGACAGGTAAGGCAGCGCGATACGAACTCCGTCACTGCCCTCTTCATCCCGCGCCACCAGAACTATCGCCGAAGATCCTGGTACATCTTGGTGCCGCCGGGATGAACTGCAAAGCGGGAGTGGTGAAACTCTCGTAGAACGTCGTCACGAAGAACTGGATCTGCTGGACCTGCTATTCTGCCTCGGAACCGTAGCCCTCCGTCTAGCGATACTGTCCAATCTCCGTCTGCGCCCTCTGTGCCCGCTGCTGTGCGTAACTCCTCGACCTCTGGGTCACTGTGCTGTGCCTCCAATACTCTGGCAAGAACTGCTGGCATACTCTGCACTGCATAGAGGAAACTATCGGATCCCCGATCCTCAAACTCGAGCCCCAACTGGCCCGCCGTCTCCAGAGCCTGCCACTGCCACGCTGACAACCCTGCAACTACTGCTCTGGTGTCTCTCACCTGTCTGCTCAGCGCGTCTGCTACGACATTTGCCTTACCAGGATGGTAATGCAACGCAAAGTCGTAGTCCTCTAGTAGCTCCACCCAACGTCGCTGTCGGTACTGTAACCGACACCTCGCTCGGGGACGATCAGCACCGGTCCACTGGTCAACCTGGTCCTCAGCTCCACGAAGGCTCGCTCACAAGCATCATCCCACACGAACGGGACGGCCTTCTGTGTCAGTCTGGTCAACGGCCCGGCGACTCTGGAGAAGTCCCGCACGAACCGCCTGTAGTGCCCCGCCAAGCCCAGGAATCTGCGGACCTCGAACACTGTCCTCGGTCTTTGCCACTATACCACTGCCTCGACCTTGGCGGGGTCAACTGAGATCCCTACTGCCGACACCACGTGTCCAAGGAACCCCACCTGTGCAAGCCAGAACTCGCACTTGGAAGCCTTGGTATAAAGCCAATGCTCCCTAAGTAGCTGTAACACTGTCGCCAAGTGTCACTCGTGCTCCGCCTCTGACCGGGAGTAGATGAGAATGCCGTCGACGAACACCACCACGAACTCGTCTAGGAAGGGCCGGAAGATCCTCTGCATGAGATCCACGAACGCTGCTGGTGCGTTCCTCAGCCCAAACGGCATCACCACGAACTCGTACAGGCTGTACCGAGTCCGAAATGCCGTCTTCGGGATGTCGCAATCCCAAACCCTCAACTGGTGGTAGCCGGTGCGGAGATCGATCTTCGAGAACACTGAAGATCCTCTCAACTGGTCAAACAGGTCGTCGATCCGAGTCATCAGATACCTGTTCTTCACCGTCACCCTGTTGAGCCGCATGTAGTCTATGCAAAGTCAAAGGGTACCATCCTTCTTCTTTGCGAACAACACTGGCGCCCCCCAGAGAGACATGCTGCGTCTAGCTGGGTCCTCAACTCACTCTGCTCTGCTGGTGCCATCCTGAAAGCTGGGAGAGAGATGGGTGCGGTACCTGGTACTAGGTCGATCTCAAAATCGACCTCTCTGGGTGGTGGAAGCCCTAGCAACACCTTGGGGAACACGTCCGCAAAGTCACATACGATCCTCGGAAAACTGCACTGCTGCTGCACTCCATCAGAACCGGATAGGGACAGGCTGGCCAACAAGGCTGAGAGCTTGCTGCCACGCCTCCCTACACCACAAGCAAAAGAATCGGCAGAGAACCGATCCCCCAACAACACAAACCGTGTCCCGTCGGGTGTCCAAGCAACCACACTCCGGTGACCACAGTCGATGACGGCCCGGTATGCTGCCAACCAATCCATACCGAGTATCACGTCAAAGCCGGTCATGTCTAGCACCCGCAGGTCTAGATAGACCCGGAGGCCTCAAACCTCCAAGGAACAAGATCGGCAGACCCGGTCCACCCTGACCGCTCCGCTAATCGGTGAATCTACAGACTGTGCCACCTCTAGCCGACTCGTCTCTAGCCCTAGTGATGCCACGCACATGCTAGCAACATAGGAAAGAGACGCCCCAGAATCTATCAGCATATCTACCAAGGACTAGAAAGCTGAAAGATTACCTCTGGGTACGGATGGCTTTGCCGCTGCCTGCTGATACTGCTGCGGCTGCTGGTACTGCGGTGGCGGCTGGTACAGCTGTACGGTGTTCAGCCGCTCGCGAACTGGGAGGGCAAACACCTGCCCCCGCTGGCCGCCTCTGGCCGCCTCTGCCTCTGGGACGCCGGTGGCCATTCTCTAGCAATAAGTTTTAATCGTGCCCTCGGTGGCCGTTCTCTAGCAAGATGGTATGCAAAAGCAATGGATGCCATAATATGGATATTTAACCTCAATAGTGCCACCAAGGTTAATTTAGCATATGAATCCAAGTGGCATATTTCAAAAATGAAAGCTAGCTTTTCCATTCTAACACTAGTAAACAAGATAGCTAGATCTCTTAAACAGAAATACTTATCATCATGGTGATCAAGAAGAAAGGGGTCAACATTATGCTTAACTATAATCGAATCATCCATTGATCTATTAATAATGTCGTCGCTCGCCTTGTCAAGGATGTCAAGATCACATGATCGAAAATAAATCCGTCGAGATATGAAAATATCTACTAAGGTCATCTCCTTTTCAACCACTAATGAAGATGAGATAGTCACAGGAAATATACCTCGCGGCGTAACAGGAATGCCTTCACCTTCAACTAGAGGAGGTTCTTCGAATAAGTGCTCCTTGTGTTCTCGGTGGTCGATTGGCCTAGACTGGACAGCTTCTTCATCTGCATTTTGTAGAAATTCCCTCGAAGCATCTCCAACCGCAGCAATCAGTGAAATATCATCATTAATTTCATAAACTGACAAAGAATCACAAGTATTATGACATATATCATTATCATCAGAAACAAAAGCATCACAAGTATTATCATTACAAACATGAGGTATAGAATCATATCTATCAACTTCTTTATCAAAAGAGTGACTCACATTAGCTAGTTGTCTGACTATGATTTCTAGCTCGTCTAACAAGTGTGAATGATTAACTTGGTCAATTATTAGTGGCTCTTGTTGCATTTGTGACTGAGCAATGAAGGGGTTCTCAGTTTTGTCACGTTCCCTAGAAAATCTTCCCTCAGCCCAAGAATTACGCATTTCTCTTAAGAAATTATTATTGTCTTCAATTGCCTTTAGAATCTCTTCCAAAGATGGCTCTTGTTGTGCTTGAAACTGCCAACTAGGGTAGGTTGATCTCTAAAATCCGAATTATAAGAATATGAATATGAATCATAGGCCGGGTTTGAGAAACCATATGTGTCATTATTGTAAACGGGTCCATAACCAAAAGATAAATCATCATTCCATATGTCACCCGGTGGCATATTATAATTGGCCATACATTCAAATCATAAAAACTATATAAATTATTATTATTATTATTATTATTATTTTAAATTTTACCTTCAGGTGGTTTGATGATGGCAAAAGGCTAGGAGGGTGGTCGACGGCAGCTGCGGTCTTGGAGGTGGTTGCAGGCGTCGGGAGAGGTGAGTCGGGGACAGGGAAGGAAGTGGGTTAAGGGTGGCTGGATCAGGTGATCGCTCACAAACGTCGTCGTTAAAACGTATGCAAAACGCAATTTAGAATTTATAATCCTTCAATCAATACTACTCTACAAATGTAGAACAGTGGTGAGATCCGGAGTCGAACCACAGGGAAAGATTGTTTAACAAGAGAAGAAATCAAATTAAATCTCTAAACTCAAGTCCTAAGGGGAAGAAAAGGAGTTTCAATGGTTTTGTTATCTAAGGAATTAAATTATTGAAAAAGCAATGAAAAGGTTGGGATAAATCAATGAGAGAAAACCTAGGGATTACTCAATCCACTCTAATTTCACCTCTTGTATTCTCTAGTATCCTCTTGTTCTCTAATCTAGACATATGGAATCACGGCTTCTTAAGCTCGCATGAATCCCTAAAAGAACGCTCATGTTATCCTACGGCATAGTCTATCTTCGCTTAGCATAGACTGTCTTCGGACTTAACCTGAGTACAATCTATCTTTGCTTAGCATAAACTATCTCAAAGGCATACACAAAAGCAAAATAAAAACCATCCTACGAATCTCTACCATCAAGCACAGCAATCAAGTAGGTCTGAATGTACGTCGAGGAACTCTGTTCCCTCAACTCTTTATAAAATAAAACTATATTCATAGGATCATGTCTTTGAAAAGATAACAAGAATCAAACTAGAAAATACAAAGAAGCTACACTAAAGCTTCATGAGATCCCTAAGTAAAGAGTTTAGCCACTCATCTTTTGAATGAGATCCATGTATTCGATGAAGAAAGTGAGGGATCCACTCCGCATCTCCGTCTTCTTCTCCAATCTGAATTCCTCTGTTTCTCTCTATGGAGGCCTCTGGTTTTCCAGCCACAAAGCCCTTTTTATATCTTAATTCCCGGATTAGGGTTTCAAGGTTAAGTTAGACCTCAAGTGCAACTCGGAATTACTGGTCCAACCCTGACAGCTTCTTCTAATCGCGACTGGGCTCAACCAGTTCGGAATTTGAGAATTAGTCCAACACAAAAGATGTAGATTTGGAAGTCTTCTGTCTTCTCCCGAAGAGTTTGTAATATTTGGACTTATCTAGAATATTTGGCGAATATTCTCCCAAGCGTCGACGGACCAGTCTTCCAGCAGCTAAATATCTCCATCTTCTTCAAAACTGCTATCAACTCATCAGGAATCTCTGAAAGTGTCCAACATGAAAGTTGTACGTCTTGCTGTCTTCTAGATGTCACCCAAATTTCAGAATATTTAGACTCAAGGATAATATCTGGTGAATATTGTGCTAACAGTCGACAGAGCAGTGTATTTCAGCATATTAACCGAATTTCTTGCATTTCTTCTCAAAGCATGATTAAACCTGAAATCAACTAACAAGCTATCAAATACAACTACTATAGGCCTAACAAAGCTAAGTTAAGGGGTTTAATCATGAACATTTAGTGACTCATCATCAGGTTTAATTGATTGAGTGTGGCTGGATCAGGTAAGTTTGACTGGGTCAAACTTGTTAGAAGAGCTTGGAAAAGGTCTGATGGCTGAGGAACGCCGGTGAGGGATCTCCGGCATGGGGACGTCGGAGGCGGTCAGGATACCGGCGGAAGGATCGTCGGACGATGGGGAAGAGATCCACCGGTGTCGATCGGCCGGAGGTTTTGCGGATAGTTGGGATTTAAAGGTACTCCGGTGGTGGCTTAGAAGGGCTCGTCGTGGAGGACAACAGCGAGGGCTTGGCGGGGTCGTGGAACAGTCGGGGAAGGTGAGGTGAGTGATCTGGCGTAGGTTGGAGGTGCTTTTGTGGAGGGCGGCAGCCGGATCGAAGGTGTAGGCGACCGGATTTTGAAGGGGGTGTGGCCGGCGACAAGAGAAGAAGGTGAGGGTAGGGAAGGAGATGAAGATGGGAGCTCGGGTATGGGTAGATGGATGGGGTGGCCGAGATCGGGAAGGGGAACGGTAAGGAGGAGTAGTGAGGGCTTGAGCGCGACTTGGGGATGAGGACGCGAGGAGGGGGACGATGAATAGTGCTTGTACCTTTTTTTTTTTTTTTTTTTGATTAAACCCAAACTAACAGAGGAAAATAACAAAGGCGAAGAAAAAATTTGAAAAAAAATTCGAGGGGAGATCCTAAAAATCGGGAAAAGACCAGAGATGATAGGAAAAAATCCTAATGGCATGTTTGGTTGGACATAACCGCCGGGAATGGAATGGTCAAATCCTTGGTCAAATCCCATTCCGTTGTTTGGTTAGACATTAAAGTTGGGAATGGAATGCTCCATTCCTGACAAGTTGGGAATGAGGCAATCTCATCTAATACCCCGGAATGCCTCATTCCATTCCCGACGGAATGGCGGTTAATGGTGGTTAAAAAATTAAATTACTAATCTACCCTTAATCGGATCTCTCTATGTTAAAAAAAGAGGGTATTTTAGTCATCTGTATTTCATTCCTATTCCATTCCCAGGCTTCTGTTTGTATACCAAACATGGTAATGCTTCGTTCCCATTCCCAATCCTGATATTACAAAATCACCTTGGTAATAGACCATTCCTAATCCCAATCCCATTCCATTCCCATTCCTAATCCCATTCACATTCCTTGTGTGAACCAAACATGCCGTAAAACGCAAGAAAAATCTTAAAAAAAAATTCAAAGAAACAACCTAAAAATCAAGGGAAAACCTAAAAAAAGGATCACAAAAAGCACAAAAATCAACTAGAAGCAGTCCCCGGTAACGGCACCAAAATTTGATGTGCTGTCGCAGGCACTCAAAAATAAATCCAGTACTCTTCAAAACAAATGTAGTAGTGCGAGCAAGGGTCGATCCCACGAGGAGTGCCTAGCCTAGTTTTGTGCTTCGTGAACAAAAAGGGGTTTTAAATATAACGAGAAGAAACTAAGAAATAATTAAAATTAAAGAGCGAAGTCAATCAGAAGAACTAACCTTGGTCTTTGTCAACATCCACCATCGGAATCCAACAACTGATCATAGATGCAAGTATCAATCAATTCATACCATGAATATTCACCGTTCGAATGAAATTCGAATCTCTCCTCCATCATAGTTAATTAGAAACAAGCGATCCAATTAACCCTAACTACTAAACAACCTAAGACAAGCGCCGTAGGTTTAATCTAGTAGAAGCCTTAAGAATAGGGTGATCGATGAAGCTAAACAATACAAACACAAATGGTTGCATTTAATCTAGTCGAATATTCTTCCTAAGACCTAACAATCTCTGAAACGCAGTAGATTATTAAACCCTAGTTGCTTCGCAGATTAGAGGGATCAAACAATTCCGGATTTGATATCCAACCTAGCAATAGATCGCAATGAATAATAAACTAGTAGCGCTCCTAGTAATTAAACAAGACAATCATGAAAATAAAACAGAAGAATATTCAATACTCAAAGCATAAATTGAACAATAAAAACTAATTAGATCTCACAGTTTTATTGATTCCGAGGTTTCCGTCTCCTTCGACCAAGTATCAAAGTTTAGCCACGCAGGACCATGAATAAGAAAAGAAAGAAAACTAAAGAAAAACTAAAGAGAAAGGAGAGAGAGAGCTCCCTGAGAGGTAGTGGCAGCCTTATATAAGAGAGATAGATGAGTGAGAGAGGGATACGTGGGATAGAGGAACGTGAGAGTCCTCTCCCAACTAATCTTTCCTCTTTTAAAGATAAGCAAATCCCACTAATTAAGGCAAGCTTATTAGAAAATAAAGCCCTAATATAACTAGGTAAGATAGTGGTATCCAGCTGGAATCTTCTTCCATCAAATCTGGAATCTTCTAAACACAAATCTCGTCCAAAAATGCAGTGACTTCAGACCTGACCTCTTCCGCGATTTTTCTGTCTTTCTGGAGTCGGTATCTCACAAAACTCAAAACATTAAAGTTGTAGAGCTCTTCCTTAGCTTTCCAAAGCATCCTGGATCATCCCAATCAGTATTTGTATGAAGAAGTTATATTCAAATTACTAACTGCTATGCAGAATATCCAGAATTGCTCAATTAGCTTCATTTTCCACTTAAGGTCTCCAATTGTATCCTAAATCAAAATATAAGGATAATGAGTACATTTAGGCACAAAATAGATATAGAAGACCAAACATTAAGGAATAAAAGTATAACATTATGCAACATCATCAGTGACGCGCCGCCAGGCTGCCGTCCCTGGCTCCCCCCTGACGAAGCCTGCCCAGATGGCCCGGCCGTCTGGAGAAACCGGCCTGCCGGACTCGACAACTGCGGCTGGAACTGCTGCGGGCGCTGCGACCGCTGCTGAAAGCGTCGCTGACGCCGCTGGTGCCCTCCGTCGAATCCCCCTCTGAACTGGGGTCTCTGCAGTGAACTAGTAGAGGATACCGGTGGAACTGCCCGGCACCTCTAGTCCCGCAACTCCGCCCCTACTGCCAAGGCGCAGTCCAGAACTATTGAGTACGCCTGGAAGCGGTAAGAACTGGTCCGTCGCCTGATCTCTGATCGGAGCCCCAGCTCAAACTGACGTGCCCTGGCCACCGGACCTGCTGACCCACCATTGAACCTAGACGGGTCCGGCTGTAGTAAGTCCAACAAGACCGCCGCAACGGTCCGCCCGTCGACAGGAGGGAGAACCCTCTCCTCGGTGAGAAAGGCCTCCTCCTGTGCGACCGCAACCGTCGCTGGTGATGGCGTAGTCCGTCTAGCTCTGACCTCCCTGACAGGTGCTACCCTGTCTGGTCGGGCGGGTCGACCAGGTCATGCCCCACCCCTACCAACAACCGAAGGTCGGCCTCGAGCTCCCGACATCTGCGCGATCACTAACGACAAACGAGCATTCACTCGTCAGAACGGCAAAACAAACGACACAACAATAAAGCGGAAGACATAACACATCGCAAGGAGAGCATGCAAGGATGTTCTAGACATATAACTAACCCATTCCACGCTCAAACTCAACCGAACCTGATCCTAACACCCTGGGATCTACAGCCTATGCTCTGATACCAAGTTGTCGCGCCCCGACCCGCGTAGGCCCAATCGGGCCGGGCGACGCGAAGCGGAACCTAACCTACTGCGAAAATTTTGGCGAGGTTTCCCTCTAATCGTAGTGGTTACCCTAGCAAAACATAATCATCCTGTATTCAAACAAATTTACAAACTCCAAGACTGAACTGATATAATAATACAAGCATCAAACATGGAAAATATACATTTATCACTCCCGTAGGAGACTATTTATAATAAAAAGGTACAAGCTGGAAGATCGCCACCTCTCAAGCACCGCCAGACGCCGCCACGTCACCAAACACCGGCCCGGTAGGGGCGACCGAAGAAGAGCTAGCGCCAGCACCTGCAAAACGCAGCCCGGGTAGGAGTGAGCACTAAGCTCAGTAGGGACACTATACTACGACACTCACAAGGGAGGGAACACAACAGTGTCGTCCTCGAGCAAGACTTGGGTGTGCAACAAGGGTCCGAAAACCCTTTGCCGGTGTCCCTGAAGGGAGGCCTCAGTCTTGGTCTTCCAGCCGAACTGGTCACATACTGGGTTGCCCTCAGCGAGGCAGGAAACCACACTGCCATCTCACTAGTAGGCAGCCGACTCTGCTAGGCGGGCAACCACACCGCTGAGTAGGCACCTCCTCTACCCATGAGACAATGAACCGGACACCGATGTGCACCCACAACGTCTGGCTTGAGGCTGACACGACCTCTAAACCTCAAACAATACGTATTCAGGTCAAACTAACTTTATCATCGAAAATGACTGAATACTACAAATCGAGACCTGGGCCAAGCTACCCACCACGGTCCTAGAGCTAGATCCGGGCTACCCGAAAACCCCGGATCGACACAGATGCAACTAGTGCACAACACAATGCATGTATGATCATTCGCATGATAATACAGATAGACATGCAACAATATGTGATGATATATAATAACAAGGTCTGGGCACGCCACCCTGCCGGCCCGGGGTGGTGAACAGATAAGTAAGGTCTAGGGACTGCTGCAGTGGTACCACCACCGACTGCTGGTAGTCCACCACAAAACCTGCACCGGGAAGCAGCCCCGCAAACAACAGCTCACATAGATAACAGATAAAGCCCCCGGCGCACGCCGGCATGCAAGGCTAAGGAAAGCTGTAGGGCTACCCGCCCGTTTATTCTAAACATCCCGGGAGTCATCACTCCCCCGGTTCACCACTGCCCCTACTATAGGGCTAACATGCTTAATCGTATATACAAGGTATAAAGCGATAAGCAAAACCGGCATACCAAGCCCCGCGGGCAAAGGCCATGAAAAACCCTCTCTGCTACTGAAGGATCGATCTTTTCCGAAGGAAGGATCGATCTCTTAAGTAACAGTGAGCTTCCCTCAGTGTCAAGACAAGGAAGATCGATCCTTCCTTCCAGGAGGATCGATCTTTCTCAAGACAGAGAGCGCCCTTCGTGTCGCGCCAAGAAAGATCGATCCTTCCTCCCAGGAAGATCGATCTTCTTCGCAACGAAGGATGACCATGCTACCCAAGAACCGGGATTGATCTTCTCCAAGCAGGAGATCGATCCTTCATCGGGCGTAGCATGATCAACCCAGAGAGATCGATCCTTCCTTCAAGAGGGATCGATCCTAATGGGTTCTCCGGCGTACTTCCGAAGAGAAATACCGCCGGAGGAGGCATCCAAACTTAACGAAACTGTGGGATCTGATAGATCAAGATCCTACGAGTCCAAAACCGGTGAAAACACAAGAAACAAACATGTATACAAAGAGATCTATGTAAAAGAACACAATCAAAACCGGAAACTCCAAAAACTCGGAATAAAAGTAGGTAGGAATCCCTACCGGAGCAAGAGCAGCTTAGATCCAAGCAGCTAGGCCTTGGATCGTCCTCAAAAGCCTTCAAAAATCGCGAGATCTGAGCTCAAATCTCCGGATTTCAAAAGGGATTCAATGAAGAAAGTCTCGTCTGCTTTATAGGCAAACGAACCGACTTATGAATGATCGATCCTTCCTCAAGGAAGGATCGATCCTTCATGACGATCTCACTTGACTTTCTGGCACAAGAGGATCGATCTCTTAGCTAGAGAGGATCGATCCTTTTTGTGCTGGAAGCTAAACTTAGGCAAGAACTCAAGCCTAAGTCCGGATTTTTCGATCTCGGGTCCCACTAACCGTTCTAACCAAACACTACTACAAACATGGTCTGTGTGTGCACAAGCGCGAGTGTGAAACAAGCCGACAAGGCGTAATTTACCAAATTGCCCTCGTGGCCTACGACGAACCACAGGAGTAGAGGGACGGGTCCTCACATTAAATCTATCTCATGCTTGATGGAATGGTTCTCCATCAGCTTGCTGAAAATTTGGAATTTGCCTTCTCAAGTTAGTAGTCATGGCATGAGAATAAAATTTGCTAACAAACTTATTATAAATTATATCCCAAGTAGTGATTGATCCAGGAGGCAACGACATCAGCCATCTCTTCGCTTTATCCTTCAGGGTGTAAGGAAAACATCGCATCCTCAGTTGATCTTCAGTAATGCCACAGAGAGGAAAAGTCTGAATAGTAGCATAATAATCTTTCACAAACGTTAGTGCATCTTCAGAAGGTAAACCATGAAATTCAGGAAGCATAGAAAAATGTAGATTTTTAAGTTCATAATTCCTAGCCTCTGCAGGTAACGCGATGCATGAAGGTGAGGTAGAAATAGTAGGCCTCACGTACTCCTCCAAAGGACGTACATTGTTATTAAGCTCCATCTCCTCTTGTTCCTCCTCTTGAACTCCTAGATCTGATGTGGACAGGCTGTCTTTGTTAGATCTTTTCTTCCCACCAATTTGATGTACTTTATCATTCAAGGGCAATAACTTTTCTTTCCGTGATCGGCGTCCTTGCATTCACTACTAATAAACTCTAATCAAATCCCCAGCAACGGCACCAAAAACTTGATGAATAAATTTTATATCTCGCAAGTATACGAATCGGTGCAATCAGTATAGTAACAAGACGAATATCGTACCCACAGAGATTTATAGAGATTATTAGAGTAAAATGCTAAAGAACAGAAAAGAAACAAAATAAGGAAGGGGAAATAAGAAATATGAAGTCTCGAAAATAGATGATCTAATAACGAAATAAGAAAATGATGAAAATATAATAGATGAATACAATGGTTCCGATTTCACCATAACATCCTCATTCTATGCATTGAATTAATCAAGATCTGAGTCTAATTCCAAGGGTTCGTTCTTCCGGTATGATGATCCGTTCGGCCGCGGTCTTCACCAAGTACCCTCAATTAACCCTAGCTAATGAACCCATAACTAAGTGTTAACCAAGAATCCATTAAGCTCTGAAGGACAATTATGAACCAAGAATAGTCATAGCTTGAACCCGGATTTGACATAAACTCATTCATTCATATATCTTGCAAGATTAGGGGATGAACTCTCGCCCAATCTCACATAAAACAATTTATAATACTTCTATTGGCCAGATAAATGTATTTAAAATCTCAGTTATAATAATGAATGAAACAAGAAATATAATCTGATTAAATTAATATGATCCAATAACATAGAATGATTCCGTTAGGCTACATCGGTACCTTAGAGAAGAAACTAGCCACTCATGTTCATCATGAGGGCAACAAAACTAATGAAGTAATAAGATGAGAAAAAGAAAAGAAAACCAAGCCTTTAACCAGTCTCCTCTCCTCCGAACGCTGCCAAAAAGCCCCCATCAAACCTGAGAAAGAGTCATATTATAGCCTTAAGTGTCTCCGTCCTCGGATTAGATCTGAGTCGTTAATTTTCTTCACTGGGAAGGTAAGATCGATCCTTCTATAGGTGTAAGATCGATCCTTTGATATCAAAATCTTCAATTTCTGGCTACCCCCGAGGAAGATCGATCCTTTGATAGGAGTAGGATCGATCCTTCTCAATAGGATAGATCTTTCTGTGAGAGTAGGATCGATCCTTCTCAGTAGAATGGATCCTACTGAAGGAGTAGGATGGATCCTTCTCAGTAGGATGGATCCTTCTCAGTAGGATGGATCCTACTGAAGGAGTAGGATGGATCCTTCTCCTCAATATTCACGACTGAAAGGAGGATCGATCCTTCTATGATCATCTGAAAAGTATGCGTTCTGTCAGGTCTGTCTACATAAAAGGATCAATCCTTTTAGGGAACATGATCGATCCGTCTTTCCTGAGTATTTACTGTTTTGCCATCCAAACTGCGTCTTTGGTACTAAAATTGCTGTAACTTCCTCTAGGAAACTCAGAATCACGAACCGTAAAATTCCCCAGAAACTAGATTTCAAGAGATTTCCAACCATATATGGCACATCATTTGGTTCTTCATGAGCAGGTACAGTTTAATCTTTCAATTTGATCCATGTAATCTTTTCATCTTCTTTGCTCCTTTTTTTGCATTTTCCAAACAACTATGTGAAGCAACATATAGATATAAAAATAGTAATAAAGATGTTGATTAAGGATAATAATCTAGTAATTGAGATGCTTATATGACTGTTCAGAGTTCACTTTCATGCACTCATCAAAGAGTCTCACCACTAGGAAGGTCATCCTTGAACAACTCTATATATGCATTGAATGATTTATTGCTATCGTTGTGGGTTGTCTTCAAATGAAGCATCTTTACAATATAAGATAATTTAGAGTATTTCTGACAACCAGGATATAGCTCACACTTTGCATCCCTCAGTAACTCTCCAAAATTGTCTATTTCTACTTCTGACCTACAATAAGTAGGATGATTACTAGATGCTTCCTTGACAGTGTCATGCATAAGTGCTCCCCTACGTACGTCATCTAGTAGCTCTGAAATGCCCTCATCCAAGTATTGATCAGTATCATCTATGCCATGTGATACCTCTATTCCAATATGATCCTCTAATACAAAAGTTTCACCATGATATATCCAACGAGTATAGTCCTCTGAAATTCAATTTAGAAACAAGTTACTCTTGACTTCAGATCATTTCTTGATGTATATGTTGTTGCAATCTCTACAAGGACAACGGACTCGGCCATATTCATTTGCATGTTCAATTGCAACTTTCATAAATGCTTCAACTCCATCAGCATATGCAGGACTAAATTTATCCTCAAGCTGCATCCATCCTCTATCCATTCTTGAATATCTATCATGAATCAAAATTTGAAAATTATACCAATTCCATCACAAACATATTGGCAAAGAAAGAACCCACTATACTCTTCTTAATTAGTTGAAGAAGATTGAGGACCCCCTCATATACTCTAGTGTCCCTCTCCTACAGCACATCCCCTAGCCCCTACCCTACGTTTAGTTCCTATCGTCGTGACCTAAAATGTATATTGCCTCTACTGAATTCCAACCAAAAAAAAATGCTTTGAATTTGAATAGAAGGATTCATTTCAAGGAATAGGTGTACTCCAAAATGTTGCATAAAACATATAGTTTTCCCGAAGTTAAAAGGGATACAATGAATCGGATATATCCCTACGACATGTTATAGAATCAAATCCCTTCTTTCATAGAATATGAATCGAATCAAAGAGGATGCCTCATGACATGAAAAAGGACTTAAAAATAACCTCTAGTAGTACTTGCAATAGTACTTCCCCGAAGCTAAGTCTAGAACATAGCATATAAGCAAATGGAATGCATTATATCAAACACACGGCATCCATTAAAACATGACAGCAAGAATAGAACCAAACAAATTGGCAAAGAAAGAACCCACTGTATGGTAAGGAAATGCCTCAAAAAAACAATAAATCACCAATCAAATGCATTACCACATGATTCAAACAACCACGATTTAATAACCTATAGTATCTAGTAGTCTTTGTCACAAATGATCAAGAAATAGCGGAGATCGATCAGAAACAAAGAGATCCATCGATGAGAAAGTCTAGAAGCTACACATAGATAAGCCAGAAGACACACATGAGAGAGAGAGAGAGAGAGAGAGAGAAAGAGAGAGAGAGAGAGAGGTGTACCTCATTGGAGGAACTGCCGGATCCGGGTGGCACTCCTCGTCGGAGGTGCTGCTAGATCCGACTTCCCCTTCTCGCCTTCCACCCTTTCTCTTGATGAAGTTGAGATATAGCTAACAGAAGCTTCGAGTTCAGTGCTAGGAATGGATGATTTTTAGGACAACAATTAGTGGGAGAGAGATAGAGAGAGATCGGACAGAAAGAGAGATTTCAGGGAAGAGTATAGACGTACAAGTGAGGTAGAAGGCGAAGTTAGTCGCGATGTGGCTGCTGGAGGTAATCAACTCAAGGGAGGAGAGAGATTCAGGGAGGAAGAAGGGAGGCGGGCGACGAGGTGGTCATGGCGTCCGGCAGTGAGAAACTCAGCCAGAGAGAGGAAGGAGAATGTGAGGAACGGTGTTCCAAAGACGGGAAGAGAAGGGAAGTCCGGCGCGGTGTGATGAGTGCATGAAAGTGCACTCTGAATAGCGGTATAACTAGTTTAATTACTAGATATTTCATCCTTAATTTGTCTTTTTAGTACTATTTTTATACTTACATGTTGCTTAACAAAGTTATTTGGAATATGCAGGAAATAGGAGCTAAAGAAGCAAAGATATATCATATTCAACATCAAATCTGTACCTACTCAGAATGAACCAGATAATCTTGTATACATTGTTGGAAAGCTCTTGAAGTCTAGTATCTGGATAATTTTACGGTTCGTGATTCCGAGTTTTCTAGATGAAGTTATGACAATATTAGTACCAATGACACAGTCTGGATGGCAAAACAGTAAATACACAGGAAAGACGGATCGATCATGTTCTCTAAAAGGATCGATCCTTTTATGCAGACAGACCTGACAGAACGCATACTTTTCAGATGATCATAGAAGGATCGATCCTCCTTTCACTCGAGAATATTGAGGAAATCGTCGAGGTGAAGGATCGATCTTTCTCCTATCGAAGGATCCATCCTACTATCCATCCTACTGAGAAGGATCGATCATGCTTCTATCAAAGGATTGATCTTCCTCGGGCGTAGCCAGAAATTGAAGATTTTGATATCAAAGGATCAATCTTACACCTATGGAAGGATTGATCTTACCTTTGCAACAAAGAAAATTAACGGCTCAGATCTAATCCGAGGATGGAGACACTTTAAGGCTATAAATAGGACTCTTTCTAGGGTTTGAGGGGGTCGACCGGCACTATTGGAGGAGTTTTGAAGGCCGAAAAGAGGGGAGAAGACCGCAGAAAGATCTAGGGTTTTTCTTTCTTATCTTTCTTATGCATATCTTGGTTGTTTTCATGATGAACATGAGTGGCTAATCCCTTTACTACGGAACCGATGTAGCCATAACTGAATCATTCTATGTTATTGAATTAATATTTTAATCAGTTTATTTTCCTTGTTTTATTTATTATTAGAACTGAGATCTTAAGTACATTTATCTGGCCAATAGAAGTATTATAGATTATTTTATGTGAGATTGGGCGAGGGTTCATTCCCTAATCTTACAGGATCTATAAATGAATGAGTTTATGTCAAGGCCGGGTTCAAGCTAAGACAACTCTTTGTTCATAATTGTTCTTCAAAGCTTAATGGATTCTTGATTAACACTTAGTTATGGGTTCATTAGCTTGGGTTAACTGAGGGTACTTGGTGAAGACCGCGATCGAGCGGATCATCATACTTGAAGAACGAGCCCTTGGAATTAAATTGAGATTTTGTTGATTCAATGCATAGAATGAGGATGTTATGGTGAATTCGGAACCTTAGTATTCATCCATCATATTTCCATCATTTTCTTATTTCGTTATTAGATATTCTATTTTCGATACTTCATATTTCTTACTTTCCCTTCCTTATTTTCTTTCTTCTATGTTCTTTAGCGTTTTACTCTAATAGTCTCTACAAATCTCTGTGGGTACGATACTCATCTTGCTGCTATACTGATTACACCGATTCGTATACTTACGAGATATATAATTTATTCATCAAGGTTTTGGCGCCGTTGTCGGGGATTTGATTAGAGTTTATTAGTAGTGAATGCAAGGTCGTCGATCACGGAAAGAAAAATTGTTGTCCGTGAACGATAACGTAGATCAAATTGGGAGTAAGAAGGGATCTAACAAAGACAAGCTGTCCACATCAGATCTAGGAGTTCAAGAAGAAGAATAAGAGGAGATGGAGCTTAATAACAATGCACGCCCATTGGAGGAGTACGCAAGGTCTACTATTTCTACCTCACCTTCATGCATCGCGTTACCCTCAGAGGTTAGGAATTATGAACTTAAAAATCTATATTTTTCTATGCTTCCTGAATTTCATGGTTTACCTTCTGAAGATGCACTGACTTTTGTGAAAGATTATTATGCTACTATTCAGACTTTTCCTCTATGTGGCATTACTAAAGATCAACTGAGGATGCGATGTTTTCCTTATACCCTGAAGGATAAAGCTAAGAGATGGCTGATGTCATTGCCTCCTGGATCACTAACCAATTGGGATTCAATTTATAACAAGTTTGTTAGTAAATTTATTCCCATGCCATGACTACCAACTTGAGGAGGCAAATTCCAAATTTTCAGCAAGCTGATGGAGAACCATTCCATGAAGCATGGGATAGATTTAAAATGCTTTTGGTGCAGTGTCCCCATCATAACTACTCTTTAGAAAATCAGATGCAATATTTTTATGATGGACTAAATCTTTCTTATCAGACTATGGCAGATAATGCTGCAGGTGGAGCGATGTTCAAAAAGATACCACCAGAGGCATATGAAATTTATGAGATGCTGGGATCCAACTCACTGCAGAGAGACACGAGGAATAAGGCGAGAGGCATCTATGAGCTAAACCAGAATGACGACATGGCAAGACAGATTGCAACCCTCGACAAGAAGATGGACGCGATGATGTCCGCACAAGCAAAACCGGTTGAGGTTTGTTCAATTTGCAATATTGTTGGTCATAGGTTTGATTCATGTCCTTCTGGTAATGAATTTCCTGAATATGTGCAAGAATAACCTAATTTGATGAATGCTTATAACCCGATACCTAGATTTAATCTTTATGCAAATACTTACAATCCTGGTTGAAGGGAGCATCCAAATTTTTCATGAAAAAATCCTGCTAATGTTAGTATGCCTTCTGCTAATCAGTCTAACCCACATGTTAAGTCGTCTTTGGAAGCGACTATGTTGGCTTTTATGCAAAAAATAGACTCAAAGATGGAACGACAAGATTTGGCAATTTTTCAACATGAAGCGGCCCTGAAGAATATGGCAGCTTCCATTGGGAAGTGGGAAGTTCAAGTAGGACAGATTGCAGATGTTGTTCGAGCCCATGTTCCAGGCAAATTTCCAAGCCAACCTGAGCAAGCCAACATAGTTACTGTTCTTCGTTCAGGTAAAATTATTGAGAATAAGATTAATGCTAAAGTTACTGATGACTGTAGTGATTGAAAAATTGAGGAAGTCGAGAGGGAGGAGCGCTCGGAAAGGCCACCGAAGGCCACATCTGTTTCTGAGAATGAGAAGAGAGGAATTTCAGATCCTGAGGTTCATCATAGCAATCCTCCACCATATGTGCCGCCAGTTCATTTTCCAGGCCGCCTGAAGAAAGCCAAAATCGATAAGTCATATGCTGAAATTTATGATATTCTATCTAAGGTTAATGTGAACTTACCATTACTTGATGTGATTAGGAAAATGCCAGCCTTTCCAAAGTTCTTCAAGAAATTATGTACTTATAAACGTAAGTATGAACCTCATGAAAAGGTGATGATTTCAGAAACGGCAAGCGCGGTGCTACAAAGGAAGCTTCCACCCAAGCTTAAGGATCCATGGAGTTTTAACATTAGTATTAATGTTGGTGATTCAAAAATAGGAGAGGCAATGCTTGATTTAGGAGCCAGTGTTAATTTGATGCATTACTCTGTTTTCCGTCAGTTTGGTGTGGGTGAATTAAAACGTACTACTATGTCTCTACAACTTGCAGATCGTTGAATTAAATATCCATTAGGCATTGTAGAAGACATCTTAGTACAAGTTGATAAGTTAATTATTCCTGTTGATTTTATGATATTAGATATGGATGATGCACTGTTGAATGATAGAAATTTACCTATTTGGTTGGGTCATCCATTTATGGCTACAACTGAGACTATGATTAATGTGACGGATGGTAAACTCAGCATGACATTTTTAGGTGAAACTGTTGAATTTAAAGTGTTTGAGTCTATGTCCTGCCCTTCAAATTCTTTTGATGGTTTTTCAATAGATGTTGTAGATTCATTGGTGTTCTCTAATTTCAGGCATGAGCAAGTGAAGACTACATTGGAAGTGGATTTGATGATGGTGAAGGATGACTTGGACAATTATGATAGAGCAAAGGAGGTCATGGCACCCCTTGAGGCATCACAACCAACCATACAAACCTGGATGAACCTTAAGGTTTTGTAATACGTCTTGCCGAGACATTAAATAAAGCGCTGGGTGGGAGGAAACCCACCAAGTTAACTTGTTTTTAAGTTTCAATTTTCAGTTTTCAGTTTTCAGTTTTATGTTTTCTCTTTTGTTTTCTTGTAGGTTTTGAACCACCCTGAGGATTCTTGAGGAGATGTTCGCTTACTCTATCAGGTGGCCTCTTTCTTATTTAAACTATCTTGTATCTTCTTTACATGGAATTTTTGGATAGCCACCTCCTACATATCTTCTTGCTTATGATGCACACATTGAGGACAATGTTGATTTAAGGTTGGGGGGTAGAGACATTCATGACCTTATTCATACTATCTTGTGGGTTTAATAGTGTTAAATTGTACATGAGCTGAGATGTTTATGCTTATTATACATGTTATTTTCACATCGATTGACCTATACATAGATTGCATGTGTGATAACCTGAAGGTAGAACATCATGTGATTCACACACGAACACTTTATGTGCAGTGGCAATTATACTCACTAGAGGAATGAGCATGCTATTGTTAATCTGGACCATGATTTCAACTTTAGCTAGTATGATGAGTATTGCATGCAGAGAGAAAAAAAAAAAGTTCTGGAGCTTTATCAAGTTGTGCCTAAATGACTATTACATGAACTACTAAGTAACCGGGTGTTCTTGCCTCAGGAAGTGGGGAGCTCGCGCAAAAAGGTAGAACCACTAATAGCTTAAAAAAAAAACTATTAAGTGTTTTGCTAAGTAGCCGGGTCTCTGCGCCTCAAGAAGCGGAGAGTGCTCGCGTAAAAAGGCAAAGTTCTAATAGTTCAAAAAGAAAAAAAAAGCATGATGTAGTTTAAATGCGAGGGTTGGATGATTGGTCCGGAAGATCGTGGTTTGGTTGGACTAATGGTGGGTACAAGTTGTTTCTGTATATAAATTTTATTTTTCACGTCACATGTGTTCGACTAGATGGTGATTAGCATGTTTGAAGTGTAGAAGTTAATTTCATGTGTTGGTAGTATGTATATGAGTATAGAACGTTTTCGTGCTCTGTAATATATAGAACACTATTGACTTGACAAGGTAGAACTCTTATTATGCATGTCTACAACCTTGGACCATTGGTGTGCTTAATTATAAATTTATGTGCTTAAAATTGCTAGAGACTAGCAATAAGCTGGTTGAGGGGTTTGATGAGTGCATGAAAGTGCACTCTAAATAGCCATATAACTAGTTTAATTACTGTATTTTTCATCCTTAATTAGTGTTTTTAGTACTATTCTTATACTTATATGTTGTTTCACAAAGTTATTTGAAATATGCAAGAAATAGAAGCTAAAGAAGCAAAGATATGTCATATTCAACATCGAATATGTACCTGCTCAAAATGAACCAGATAATCTTCTATACATGGTTGGAAAGCTCTTGAAGCCTAGTTTCTGGATAATTTTACGGTTCGTGATTCCGAGTTTTCTAGATGAAGTTACGGCAATATTAGTACCAATGGCACAGTCTTGATGGCAAAACAGTAAATACTCAGGAAAGACGGATCGATCATGTTCCCTAAAAGGATCGATCCTTTTATGTAGATAGACCTGACAGAACGCATACTTTTCAGATGATCACAGAAGGATCGATCCTCCTTTTACTCGAGAATATTGAGGAAATCGTCGAGGAGAAGGATCGATCTTTCTCCTATCGAAGGATCCATCCTACTGAGAAGAATCGATCATGCTTCTATCAAAGGATCGATGTTGCACCTATGGAAGGATCAATCTTACCTTCGCAATAAAGAAAATCAACGACTCAGATCTAATCCGAGGATGGAGACACTTTAAGGTTATAAATAGGACTCTTTCTAGGGTTTGAGGGGCTGGCCAGCACTATTGGAGGAGTTTTGAAGGCCGGAAAGAGGGGAGAAGACCGCACAAAGATCTAGGGTTTTTCTTTCTTATCTTTCTTATGCATATCTTGGTTGTTTTCATGATGAACATGAGTGGCTAATCCCTTTACTATGAAACCGATGTAGCCATAACTGAATCATTCTATGTTATTGAATTAATATTTTAATCAGTTTATTTTCCTTGTTTTATTTATTATTAGAACTGAGATCTTAAGTACATTTATCTGGCCAATAGAAGTATTATAGATTATTTTATGTGAGATTGGGCGAGGGTTCATTCCCTAATCTTACAGGATCTATAAATGAATGAGTTTATGTCAAGGCCGGGTTCAAGCTAAGACAACTCTTTGTTCATAATTGTTCTTCAAAGCTTAATGGATTCTTGATTAACACTTAGTTATGGGTTCATTAGCTTGGGTTAACTGAGGGTACTTGGTGAAGACCGCGATCGAGCGGATCATCATACTTGAAGAACGAGCCCTTGGAATTAAATTGAGATTTTGTTGATTCAATGCATAGAATGAGGATGTTATGGTGAATTCGGAACCTTAGTATTCATCCATCATATTTCCATCATTTTCTTATTTCGTTATTAGATCTTCTATTTTCGATACTTCATATTTCTTACTTTCCCTTCCTTATTTTCTTTCTTCTATGTTCTTTAGCGTTTTACTCTAATAGTCTCTACAAATCTCTGTGGGTACGATACTCGTCTTGCTGCTATACTGATCACACCGATTCGTGTACTTGCGAGATATAAAATTTATTCATCACGGTGCAAAGCTTAGTCATAGTAGGGAGGATGGTGTTTGGGCGGGATCCAGTGGTGAAGGATGCCAGGAGGAGTTCGGCGGTGGCGCACCCTCTAGAGATCTCTTTACAGATCGGATGGAGAGAGACAACTCGCAGAGAAGGCCAATTGCGGCCTTATTGTGATAAATTTTTTTTGTAAATAAGTCTCGGATTGATCGAGGATAAATAAGTAAAGGAGGGGGTAAATCAGTAAATGAGAGTGGTGACTTAGTGTGATGAAAAATTTTGTAACAAATTTGCAATAAGATATAAGATTTTATATTATTGTGACGAATATCTTTGTCACTGTATATTTGTATATAAGTTTTATTGTGACAATATTATTTTGACGAGATACTTTTTGTCACTATATAATTATTCACATCTTATTGTGACAATCTATTGTGACATTGGCTTAGTTTGTCACAATTACTGACTTACTGCGACAAACTATTGTGATGAAATTATATGTAGTTGCAATTATATCATTGGGCGTGTATTATTGTGATGAAGCTAATATTGGTTGCAATATCGTAATTGATTTCGTCACTATATATCATATTTGTTGTAGTGAAAGAAAAAAAATCAGAAGAAACACAAACACACACAAGTACGTCCTGCAAGCCTTCTTGTGGCCAGGTTGGCATCTCATTATAGCCCCGACGCATTCGATGTCAATCCATTCCTTCATATTCTTTCCCCATGAATCCCCCCGATCAACTCCGTGAACCAGATGCACATTTCATAACTACAGCTACAAATATATGTATATATATATATGTATATATATATATATATATATATATATATATATATATATATATATATATATCGGGAATTCACATTTTGATACCTTGTACCATGTGCTTTAGTGTAATGGCAGCTTACTATCTTATAATATTAAAAAATGTAGTTTACTACCCTACATTTTATGTAACAGCGTGATTTAGTGCCTGACCCCAGACGGCCTTATCTCTCTTGACAGAAAACCGTTACGTGCCAAGCACATGACACATGAGCTTCTTTGATTTGCATTTTGATACCATGAAATTTCGTGCAATGACAGTTTACTACCCTATAGTTTGAAAAACTATTCTACATTTATGGGACGACACAATTTAGGGCATGGGCCTGATGAGTCACTAATTATTCATAATTAAACCTCTTAAATTACCTTTGTTAGACTAAGAGTATGTGTATTTGATATCCTATTGTTTGATTTCAGGTTTAAATAGGATTTAATTATTTAAGAAGAAATACAAGAAATTCAGTCAAAAATCACTAAATTCTACAAAACTCCAAATATTCTGAAATTCTGGGATATAAAAGAAGACTTCAAGTTCTACAACTTTTATGTTGAACACCTTGTGAGATTCCGTATACATTGGCGCCAGTTTTGAAGCAAAGTTGGATCTATAAAAGTTGAAATTTGAGAAAGGCTGAAATTAATTAATGACGTGGCAGTGAAGATGCATTGAAACCGACTGGTGCGATGGATCGGTTTTGAGTCCGATCAGTCGCTCGAATGACATCATCAACTCGAAACTTAGGAAAATTAGAGTTTAAGTTCAATTATAACTCCTAATTCCTAGATGAAGGGTTTCTACTATATAAAGGGGTTATTCCAACCGAAAATAATCATCTTTTTGACAATCTTTGGAGAAGGAAGGAGAAGACGGCGAGGATGCGGATGGTGACAGCTTCCTATTCCAACCCGATGGCTTTTATCCAAAAGATGAGTTGCTAATTCTTGTATTTAGGAATATCATGAAACCCTAGTGTAGTTTTGATTTTTCTTTAGTTTGATTCTTGTAAACTTCTCGTTGCATGATCTCATAAATACGGTTTTATTGTTAATAGAGTTGAAGGAACAGAGTTCCCTTGACGTACTTTCAGTCCTGCATGATTTCTGATTTCTGTGATTGATTGTAGAGATTTATAAGATGGTTTTCATGAAGTTATTGGTTTGCCTTTGAGATATGTGCGAAGATAGGTTGTGCCAAGGTCATTAGGAGTAGTATAATTTAAGGTGATCGTAGGATCAAAGACAATCTATAACAAGCAAAGATAGGTTTTACCGTTGGGAACATTAACTTTATTTTAGGGATTCATCTGAGCTTGTAGCCATATAATCCATAAAGTTGAAACAAGGGAACAAGATGATAACTAGAGAAGACTAATAACGAAATTAGGGCGGATTGAGTAATTCCTAAGTAACTACTCCATTGATTCAAATTGATCAACATTTTATTTCTTTTCTTTATTAGTTTAGATTATTCTACTCTATCTTTAATTATTTGTGTTTAGTTTTAGGGTTTTGAGAATTGATTTCAGCTTCCAACGTTTCCCCAGTGGATCCAACTAGGTCTGTCGACCCTTTCCTCTTCTCCCTCCTCCTCTCTGTCGGTCGTCACGGCCACATCCCGCCCATCCCCCATCCCCCTCTCTCACTCTCTATCTCCCCACACCGTCGGGCCCTCTCTCACTCTCTGTCTCCCCCACGCCGTCAGCCCCTCTCTCACTCTCTGTCTCCCCCACGCCGTCAGCCCCTCTCTCACTCTCTCACTCTCTCACTCTCCCACTCTCCCACTCTCTCCCTCTCTCACCCTCTGTCTCCCCCACGCCGTCAACCCCTCTCTCACATTGGGAGATCGTGAATCATCGGGGTTGAGGGATTTGGGTTCGTTGCCATTCGCCAATGAGGACGCCATCGAGGGGACGAGCGGCGATCTTTCTCGGATGGTATATCACATCGCCGATGGTGGAAGGGCTCGATGGGACGACGCGGCTGCCATGGAGGATCAAAAAGTCATAGAAGTAGGCAGGGATGGATTCTAGGCTCTTAGATGGGAGGGTCTCCTCCGCCGCCACCTCCAGCGATCCGCCCGATGGCTGCCAATGCCTCTCCCTCGCATCCTCACGGATCAAAAGACGAAGATAAGAACCCTTCTTATGACGACGATGAGGACTCCGACAGAGTTGATGGCAAGATGTAAGTAGAGGCACATCAATTTTACAATGATTTTCAACCAATGTTTCCCGATTTTGATTGGGTTTTATTTCATGGGGACGCCTGCTCTGCTTTGGGCACCGTTATTTTCGGATTTTGATTGGGTTTTACAATGCTCCAGTTATGGATTTTGATTGATTGCTTTGCCAATCAATACCCGTTGAGATGCAGATGGAGCCGTTATGCATGAAAATGTCCAATGATGCATCCATCCTCCTTTTTTATTTTGACAATCGCTCAATTCACTTTTTGCATGGATCCTCTCTTTTTGATTTTGACCCTACTTTGGTTTTTCATCTGAGTTGTCAACATATGTGTTCCATCTAAGAAATGCTTTGCCTTTTGTTGGATATGTATTGATGGGTGTTTCTTTTCATGGCATCCAGTATTCTTCTACTCTTTTTTCCCTTAATTTTGTGGTCTCTTCAGTCACATTGTAGGTTGGTGTTGTTTCTTCTATCGGACTCCACTTCTTACATGCATCAGAAGGAATTCGTATATCTCAATTTTGTGTTGCACTTCTACATCTTTCCCAAGAGAATAGCATCGCAACCAACATTCCAAAGGTCTTTGTTTAATTATAGGGTAGTTTTATGGGGCTTTCTATTTGTTGCAAGTTTAAAATTGGGTCCTTTCAGGTTTTGGAGTTTTGATTTGGAGGAGACTGAGAAGTGCCGGGTGAGTTTCTTTTTATGTCGTGAAGTGAAACACTAATTTTTTTTGCTAGCTACATCTGCAATATATCTCTGCTAGGTAGTAGGTTTTGGAGTAATCCACTCAACACATTACATTTGTTTTGTACCCATATTGGCTTTATTTGTTTGCCTGATAGAAAAGAACCTGATAGTCTCCTAATAGATTTGTTTTTTTTTGTTTTTTTTTTTGCTTTTATGGTTGACATCTGGAGGACCTATCTGAGCAATTGTTATATACATAATTCTTTGATTTTCCCAATAATGGTAGATATGACTCTTTTAGCAGCCAGTTTTCCAAAAAACTTATGATTCATATGATTCCGATCTGAAATGCTCCTATTATGGATCTAAGGGTGGCTGCTCTGTTCTGAACTTAAGAGCAGTAATTAGGATGAGTTTTTATTGATTGAGCAATAATTAATTTCAATTCAGTTTTTGATGAATATTTCTTCAGTATTCACAAACATCTCCCTTGGATATCGTACTCTCATATTTCATCTTTGTTCCTTGCGCACTTAATTGAAGAACAATAAAAAATATTGGATTGATGCGATTGTGGAGCTGAAGGATTATCCACTTCTTTGTCCGAGAAGGCTCTAAATCTCCAACAAGCTCATATTGAGAACCCCATTTCTTTCTTGCGTTCGTCACCCGAAATAGAGGCAACCCTAATTCCTGCGCTTTGTTCTTGATCATAACAATCGGGTTGTCCTGCATGTCGATTGCTAGGTTTTCTGTTTTGTAGAAAGTATTGATTTTTTCGTGATTATTGTATCATTTTTTTGTTGGTGATTTTCTGGACTATCTCTTAACATCCAAGAATTGGATATTTTTAAGGTATATGGGGATTGAAAACTTAGCACGAAAAACAACATTAAAAATAGGGACCAAGAAAACCGTTAACTTGGGATTATTCTCAATTGAATTTAGGGAGGCAAGCCAAGATTGGTTCTTTTAATTGCTTTCAATTAGCTAACATGAGTTTCCAATTTTCTGCACCTAAGTTGAAAGTTTAAACATAGTGCTCTAATTTGTTATTTGACTGTTATGCTGCTTATTTTAAAACAGTTGGCTACATAAATTGAGGTTTTGGGTATAGAAGATAGTCCCTTAGTCACAGGACGAAAACGCAACTATGTTATCAAGTTTTTGAGTAATTTAAGGAAGATTCTGCTTAAATTGCAATTAATATTCTTCCGAAATCTGCAAGACATCAAAATCTTCTTTCTTGAGAGCAAGATGCCCATGTTTTGCTGTTCTTTTATGCTTGCTAATAGGCTGGCTTTGGAGACCAAAATAAAACATCAAAGTTTAAGGAAGTTTCTAAGGGTTGTTACACCACTAAAATAGAGACCTAGCTCTGATACCAATTGAAGATCCAAGACGGGGGTGAATTGGACTCTTTTTGAAAATCTAAATCAATGGAAAAACCAGGTAGGAGAGAACTAATACCTTAAAAGCTTGTAGATGGAATGAAACTAAAACAAAATAGCAAGCAAGAATAATATTAAGAAGGTTAGAGAGATGGCACCGATTTTATAGTGGTTCGACTCAACTCTTGGTCTACGTCTACTTCTCCCAAGGCTCTTCTTGAGGTTCCATTACTTGCAAATCCTTTACAAGCTTTTCCTCCAAGCTTCCTGGTGCTTGGTGACCATACACTCACAGCCACTTGTTGTTGAATATCTCTCAAGGTACCTCTTCAAACTTGAGGAAGGTTTACAAAGGTTGTAGCACAAAAGAGAATAAGTAGAAAACTTTTCTAAAACTAGCTCAGATGATCTCAATAATAATGATAAAAGTTGTGGCAAGTTTACATCAAGGAACTACTTATATCTGGGCTTCAACCAGCTCAACAAGGAGCTCCAACGGCTCTCTGCACCTCTCCAACGGCTAGTTTTTTTACTCTGCGCGTTGCTGGCGGTCGATTCATGCATCGACCGTCACGTATAAAAACTCAGCCTTTTTGCTCGACGGTCGATCCATGCATCGTCCGTCACCCTCACGGTCGACCATCACATCGACCGTCACATCGTCTGTAAGCCTCTGTTAAGAGAATCGCTTCCTAGGGTTGATGCTCGGATCGACCGTCGCTTCTTTACTTTTCTTCATAAATCCGTCACGGTCCACCGCCGCATCGACCGTCGCATCGTCCGTCAGGCTCTGTTAAGAAAATGGCTTCTCAGAGTCGATGCTCGGATCGACCGTCGCTTCTTCACTTTTCGTCATTAATGCGCCATGGTCGACCGCCGCATCGACCGTCGCATCGTCCGTCAGGCTCTGTGAAGAAAATCGCTGCTCAGGGTCGATGCACCGATCGACCGTGAGCCAATAGTGCATATTGCCAAGAAGGGTGCATCCAACGTGCAACCTCACTGTCGATCCATGGATCGACCATCACATTCCCACGGTCGATCCATGCATCGACCGTCAGTACAAAACTGACTTAAATATTGAATTTAAGATTTCGAATTAAAAGTGGTAATAAATATTAAACATATATTTTATCATTTAATGTATATTGGCATCATCAAAACAAGATTAGGATCAACAATCTCCCCCTTTTTGATGATGACAATCCTTTTAAATGTGATGATAAAATATTTTGACCCCCCCTTAACCAATGCATCCTTTTCTTTCAAGAAATGTGTTGTAAAGTGAATTTTCAAGATGCATATAAGTTATATATCTCTAAAATGATATTAAAAGTTCCATTTAAGATATGTTGACAGAATAGTTTGGATTTTAGCATGTTCACTTCTTTTCAATAATAACATTTAAGCTTTCATGAAGTGATTTCATATTGAGTATTGAGATTAAAACATTGTACTAGTACATCATAACAATATCTAAACACATTTGCCTTTCATTCTAAAGATTCCATCATTTGCATACAATTCTTCCATTCAAAATCATTTCGGAAAAACTTTGAATTTACAAGACTTTTCATTTCAAAACAAGGTTTTCCAAAATACAAGAGTAAAGATATGAAATGTAGAAATGTAGGGTTATTGTTCACATTCATTCATCACACTTTTTCTCCCCCTTTGGCATCATCAAAAAGAAGTATGAAGGATGAGGAATTAGGATCAATCAACTGAAGGAGTGGTAGGTGGGAATTCAGTCTTGATGTAGGTGAAAATGTCTTCAAGTTGCTTAGACATCTTGGCTTGGTCTCCGGTGATTGTTGCTTGGGAAGTCTTGATGTCTCCTAAACTTACTTCCATTTTTCCCAATCTTGCTTCAAGCTCATCAAGTCTTTGTGCCGTGTTGCGACGAGCTCGGCTACTGGAGGATTCACCTTAAATTCTGGCCGCATCTTCTTCTCCCCCTTGATTTTCCTCATCATGCTCTTCTTGATGTTCGTCTTCTTCATCCCCACTGACATCAGGAAAACCGAGGCCTAATACTCGTTTGGCGGCCTTCATCCTTTTGTAGGTAGATTTGTTGAAGGGTTGAGAAAGGGGTTTTCGTTCATCAATGGCTAGGTTGAGAGTAAGGGCTTGGAAAATTCTTGTTAGAAGCCCCCCAAAAGGAAGTGATTGCCTAGCATTAAGATTAAGCATTTCCTTGATAAGGAGATAACCTAAGTTAAGAGGCTTCTTCCTAACCATGCAAGAAAGAACATAGGCATGGATGGGCTTCAAGTGATCATGATGGCCAAGCTTAGGAAAAAGGTCTGTTCCTAGGAAATGGGCAAGCTCCCTAAAATATTGGTGTAGGCTATTTAACTCTATAGGGTTTTTCTCAACTAGGAGAGCCTTAAGGATTGCCTTCCTTCCTTGTTTATCCTTATCAATTCTATTGAAATCCTCATAAGAAGTAAAGTATATGCACTCTCCTTGATTTGGTGCATGTAGTAACTCATTCAACCATTCTATGGTAATTTTGAATTCATTACCATAGATATAGCTACCTACAGCCACACAACCTTCATCATGTATACCCTCAGTCATATTGCAATAAAAATATCTAACCATTTCGGGATAAATGTACTGAGGCATTTCTAAGTGTTTTTTCCATCCCATATCAGTGAAAAATCATTCAACTACGTATTCCTTTCCTATAGGCAATTGTAGAGCTCTACCCGAGACAACAAATTTATCCTTAAATTCAGGCCAGGAGTTATACCTATCATTATCTAGGAAGAGGTAGTCGTCATAGGAAGGAGTAGGTGGAGGATTGGATGAAGACACACCTTGCGAATCTTTGGCTCTCTTCATCCCGGTTGGTTTCTTTGCCACTGTGGTCTTCCTTTTCCCAGCTTGACTTGGTTCCTCAGGTGGAGGAGGGCCGACATTCATGGTACGAGGCATGGTGCATGATGGGACGTGAAAAGTGTCGCGGCTTAACGCGCCCAATCAAAATTACAAATTTATAATCAAACTCCTAACTAACTATCTTGGGGGTAGCTAGCTGTGAGTCCAAGTCGAATCCACAAAGAATGCGTAAGGAAACAATTAAACTACCAAGCTCAATCTAAGTGTTCCTACAAGGATAATAAAAGAAATGGTTTTTGGGTTTTATGATAAGAAAACTAAGAAAACATGTAAATGATTCAATAGATAGAGAGAGATCCTAGGAAATCCCAATCCGGATTAGGCTCAATCGTAGCTTTCTAATGGATCAAGATGCACAATCCTATCTAGGCACTACATTATCGACTACCTTGCGCCTAACAAAGGTCGTCACTAACGAATAACCGGTTAAAGATTATCCGTCGCAAAAGGTGCATGTTAGAAAGTCGGTGATCGAGGGATTAGCTACGATCATCGCTAACGAGAGGTCGGGTTAGGATCATCTCGTCGCAAGGAATTGGGTTGTATGGAATATCGTAATGGATGGATGTGGTTCTAGCACATCGCATCCAATACACTACAAAAGATAGGAGAGATGCTAGGTTAGATGTGGATTGGAGTGGTTCTAGCACAACCAAGTCCCTAACTTAGAGCCAAGACTCCCTTCAACACAAGTGGTCATGGTTTTAGCACAACCTACTCATTGGGGAATATCAACAAACACCTATTGGGCACAAGGTTCTAGCTTATGCAAACCAAAGAATTCATCCATCCAATATTAGAGTCTAACTACAAAGATGAGAAAGTAAGCATAGATCCATACAATCTTGTCTCAATAGGGATTACAATATCCAAATCCAAAGAAAACTACAAATAAAACCTAAAACATTATGGTATTCCACTACGTAAATAGATTAGCTACTCATCTTCGATGGAGAAGCCATGGAGAAGAGATGGATCCTCCTCTTCTTCATCAATCTCCTCCCTCTTGGATGAGAGCTCCCTTCCTTGCCCAAGGGGGTTGCCCCTTTCCTTAGCCTCTTCTTGTCCAAAGGAATCCCCCAATAAGAGCCCAAAGTTTGGTATTTATAGCCCTCAAGCTTCTCCCCTTCGGATTACATCTGGGCCCTTCATTTTGCTTAACTGGCACTGAAAGATCGATCTTCTAGGGGTGAAGATCGATCTTTTTATATCGTAAAACTGGCTGCGCTCGCAGAAGATCGATCTTCTATAGGGAGAAGATCGATCCTTTTAATTACTGCTCTCTGCTACAGTACAAAGATCGATCTTTTATACAGAGACGATCGATCTTCTTTTCTGCATATTATCTCTTTTGCCATTCAACACTGCGCATTGGTACGAAAAAGGCCATAACTTCATCTAGGAAACTCGGAATCATGAACCGTAAAATTCTCCAGAAACTAGACTTCCAGAGCTTTCTAATGATATATGGCACATTATCTGGTTCTTCCTGAGAAGGTATAGTTTAATCTTTGAAGTTGACCCATGTACCTAAATGTGCTCGAATAGGCTTGTTTACGCTCCAAAGTTGATCTAACTTCTGTTGAGGGCTCTTGTACCTGAAATACCATGAAAATTATTAGAAATACCTTGCTCGAAGACTAATAAAGGTAGATTAAGGGGTTAATGTGTGTACTTTTCACGTCTCATCACACCCCCTAACTTACACTTTGCTCGTCCTCGAGCAAAGCCAAAAAGAAATAAACACAGAAACAAATAAACAACCAAAACCACTAATTTGTCAAAATACAATGCATTGATTCATATGCAAGCAATTCTCAAATCCGATCCTCAAAGTAGATTTCCATACACGAATTTTATCTCTCAAGTCATGGCCAAGTAAAAAGCAAATGAATAAGAACATAAATGATATACTTCCAAGACTTCAAAGCACTTGACACAATTAAGACCTAATTGAACAATCCCGTGTCGTGAAAGGAGCAACCAAGTAATCAGGGTCTTGTAATCATCTAAGTTGGGAGCCAATCAAGATCAATTATCCTTAGCAATTCAAATCAATTGAACATGTGATATGTTTTATTCAACACTAATCATATATTTTTTTTCTCTCTTTCTTTTTTTTCGAGGAATAGAGCATGTGGTTGTGTAATGTCATGATCCCTTAGGCTTTCTAGTATGTCCATGTAACAGGATTTAGGCTAGTGACTCCCAAACCATATGGTTTGGGGCACTAGGTGTAAAGACACCCCTCAGGCTTAATCTCCCGAACCTAGAAGGCCACGAATCACAACTAATAACCATTATGCTTTTATTCAACTAATGTGACTGTGCAGTGCCTTGATCCCTTAAGCTTTCTACTAGGTACATGTAGCGAGTGTTGGGTCAATGACTCCCAAGCCAGGTGTCTTTAGGGCATTAGCTGTAAAACACCCCACAGACTTAATTACCCAAACTTAGAAGGCTACGAATCAAGGCTAGTCAATGAAAATTTTCTAACACAACTATAAATCACATCAATCGATCATGAATATGTTCCAAAATCTCAATCTATCAAGGTCCCTACTCAAAATAATCACTTAACCCTTCATACAAGTGCGAATGCACAGGTGATTGGGACTACTCAATTAGCCTTACAATGTGCTAAGCCGAATTGAAGTAAAAGAAAAATTTCATTTATCCAATGATTCACAAGTTTTTATAAGGCATGAAAATCAAGAAAATCCGTGCAATGGTTCTCTAAGACAAGCATCTAAGACAAAAATAATTTCACATAGTCATCAATGCAAGTAAATTAACAAATTAAGTGAAGATATACAGGTTATCGAACATGCAAATGTACCCCCCAACTTAAATGTGGTTGTCCTCAAGCACATATGAAGGGTAAAAGGGAAAAGATAACCTGATGTGCTTCAAAGCATCCATGTGAAGGTATCCTTGGCCAAATGCAAAGAAGATATGAAATATAACCAAGGCTTAGTCCAATAAAAGCAAGAGTACAAACATCATCGTCTTGGCCTAACATCTTACAAAGATCTAAACATACCAAGGCCAAAACTCGCGTACCGGATGCATGGAAACACTCATTGGAACCAAGTAAACATGCTGAAAATAAAAACAAAATAATCAAGCATGCAAGAAAGCAAGTAAACAATCAAAGAAGCATGGAAATGTTGGGTTGCCTCCCAACAAGCGCTCAATTTACCGTCTTCTGCCCGACGTTATGCTATGTACAACACAATTGAATTTGGGTGGACGATGGTTCCACGTAAAGAAATACATGGACCGAAGAGTGGAGAGGACGTGCAAACATGATTTATCAAAGAAGAAAGTAACGTCCTTGACAAACCATTCATGCGAAGGTTTATGCACTAGCCATTCACTAGCCTTCGATCCATGTACTTCATCAAAAGGAGCCATCCTCAAGTCGGCTTTTTGTGGCCGATGATTCAAGGTGAAATAATACATGAGCCGAAGAAAAATAAAGCCATGCAAACAATCTTCATCAAAGAAAAAGATTAGGTCCTTAGGAAACAAGATGCTCGAAAGATGGGAAGTCTTGCAAGAGTCTTTGATGAAATTACAATCATATTCGGCGTGGCTTAAGAAAGATGGAAAAATAAGGTTCGTCATCTCATAATGTTCAACAAGCATGGATGATGGAAAAGCTTGACACTCAATTTGAGGTCTCCGTAAGGAGATCTCACAGGGATGGTCAAAAGTATCATACTTAACTAGCATAAGCAAATCATCATCCAACTTATCACAAACATGCATAAGATCATCATTACAAACACTCTTAGCAATCTTCCCCTCGCATGCATCACAATCAACGAATGGATAAACATTAGAAACAATATCCTGACAAATAGGAGGTATAAAATCATGCATGCATTCATCATTCTCATCAATGTCAAGATTAACAAAAATCGGAGGCTTCGGCTCATTCACAAAATCAACATATACCGGCAAAACATCGTCAATAGTATCATCACGCACCGGCAAAACATCATTCAAACTATCATGAACGAGCGAAGCCTCATTAGGAACCTCATAGTTTCATGTATCATTAACATTGGTAAGATAAGTATTACAAGCATCATCATTAAAATTAGAAGGCACTACCTCACTCACACAACCATCAAACTCATCATAATATGAATCGATCAAGGAAGCTAGTTGTCCAATTTGGACTTCTATATTGGCTAATGATTGTGAGTGGGAATGTATAAGTTGGTTTTGTGCTTCAAATGTCTCTAGAGCTTTAAGGATCCTTTCATCTAAAGATGGATCCATTTGTGCTTGTGGTTCAAAGGAAATGGAGGGCTCGTACCAATGTTGGGGTGGTGGGTATTGTGTTTGACAAAGATAGGGCGATGTAGAGCTAGGTGCAAAATTTTGGTCCGTTATGCTCGAATCTTGTAGTTGAACATTAGGTAGATAGTAACCTTGGGGTTGCCAATAAGAGTATGGATGATCACTCAAATCCGCATCATAGGTGTATGAATGCAAATCATATGCCGGGTTGGAGAAATCATATGTATCGTTAACATAAGCGGATGCATAAGTAGGTGGTAAAAAATAATCACTCAATGCACCCGGTGGCATACAATCATCGGCCATGTATGTACTATCACATAAACAAGGACCAAGTCAAAAGGTAGAAATACTTTACAATGGGCCGGTCCAAGCACGAGACGTCAGTCGCCGATCTTGAACGTCGAAGTCTTGCCGAAGGCGTCTCCTATCAACACAAAAATATAGCAATTGTAAGTACAACTCTCTATTTATTTATTTTTAAAGATGTGAAGCAAAATTTAAAATTGAAGATATTTACAAGCACTAGATTAAGCAAAGCACTTCAATCATTTCTGATAGCACTCCCCGGCAACGGCGCCAAAATTTTGATGGGACGTGAAAAGTGTCGCGGCTTAACGCGTCCAATCAAAATTATAAATTTATAATCAAACTCATAACTAACTACCTTGGGGGTAGCTAGCGGTGAGTCCGAGTCGAATCCACAGAGAATGCGTAAGGAAACAATTAAACTACCAAGCTCAATCTAATTGTTCCTACAAGGATAATAAAAGAAATGGTTTTTGGGTTTTATGATAAGAAAACTAAGAAAGCATGTAAATGATTCAATGGATAGAGAGAGGTCCTAGGAAATCCCAATCCGGATTAGGCTCAATCGTAGCTTTCTAATGGATCAAGATGCGCAATCCTATCGAGGCACTACAATATCGACTACCTTGCGGCTAACAAAGGTCGTCGCTAACGAATAACCGGTTAAAGACTATCCGTCGCAAAAGGTGCATGCTAGAAAGTCGGTGATCGAGGGATTAGCTACGACCATCGCTAACGAGAGGTCGGGTTAGGATCATCTCGTCGCAAGGAATTGGGTTGTATGGAATATCGTAATGGATGGATGTGGTTCTAGGACATCGCATCCAATACACTACAAAAGATAGGAGAGATGCTAGGTTAGATGTGGATTGGAGTGGTTCTAGCACAACCAAGTCCCTAACCTAGAGCCAAGACTCCCTTCAACACAAGTGGTCATGGTTCTAGCACAACCTACTCATTGGGGAATATCAACAAACACCTATTGGGCACAAGGTTCTAGCTTATGCAAACCAAAGAATTCATCCATCCAATATTAGAGTCCAACTACAAAGATGACAAAGTAAGCATAGATCCATACAATCTTGTCTCAATAGGGATTACAATATCCAAATCCAAATAAAACTACAAATAAAACCTAAATCATCATGGTATTCCACTAGGTAAATAGATTAGCTACTCATCTTCGATGGAGAAGCCATGGAGAAGAGATGGATCCTCCTCTTCTTCATCAATCTCCTCCCTCTTGGATGAGAGCTCCCTTCCTTGCCCAAGGGGGTTGCCCCTTTCCTTAGCCTCTTCTTGTACAAAGGAATCCCCCAATAAGAGCCCAAAGTTTGGTATTTATAGCCCTCAAGTTTCTCCCCTTCGGATTACATTTGGGCCCTTCATTTTGCTTAACTGGCACTGAAAGATCGATCTTCTAGGGGTGAAAATCGATCTTTTTATATCGTAAAACTGGTTGCGCCCGCAGAAGATCGATCTTCTATAGGGAGAAGATCGATCCTTTGAATTACTGCTCTCTGCTACAGTACAAAGATCGATCTTCTATAGGAAGAAAATCGATCCTCTGAATTACTGCTCTCTGCTACAGTACAAAGGTCAATCTTTTATACACAGAAGATCGATCTTCTTTTCTGCATATTATCTCTTTTGCCATTCACCACTGCGCATTGGCACGAAAAATGCCATAACTTCATCTAGGAAACTCAGAATCATGAACCGTAAAATTTTCTAGAAACTAGACTTCCAGAGCTTTCCAATAATATATGGCACATTATCTGGTTCTTCCTGAGAAGGTACAGTTTAATCTTTGAAGTTGACCCTTGTACCTAAATGTGCTCGAATAGGCTTGTTTACACTCCAAAGTTGATCTAACTTCTGTTGAGGGCTCTTGTACCTGAAATACCATGAAGATTATTAGAAATACCTTGCTCGAAGACTAATAAAGGTAAATTAAGGGGTTAATGTGTGTACTTTTCACGTCTCATCAGTGCACCGGCTGGTTAGGGTTTTGAGAGGGGAAGAGGAGGTCGTGGTTTGAGAGAGGAGGAGCAGTGAGCTGCGGTCATTTGAAGAAACTAGGGCACGGCCGAACCAGGAGAAGAGATGAAGGGTTGATCGGGAGTTATTAGGGGAGATTGGAGAGAAAATGAGTAAATAGCCCCTACTTATGTTGTCATACGGTCCGTGACGGTCGACCGAAAGAAGTTGGCGGTCGACCGTCGCAAACATTTTGTGTAAAAAAGCAACCGCACGGTCGATCCAACGAAGTTGGCGGTCACAATAGGTCTAATTGTCTAAAAATGAAAGCCTACGGTCTATCCGAGGAAGTTGGCGGTCGACAGTCCAGTGCGAATGTACGCATGGTTGACCATCAAGAAGTCTGGATCGACCGTCAGTTCCAGAAAGTGAGTTTTGAAATTCAATTTAAAATCATATTTAAATCAAAACATCACAAAACTTTGCATGCACGTGTAACTAAATATTATGAGACAAAAACCACTCATCAATCATGATATTCACTTAATTTACCAAAATTTAGCATTTAAGTTGGATATGATATGAAAAATAGATAAAGAGGTGACCATATCTTTTCCTTTTAGCTTTTTTATTTTGGACATCCATTGGACATCCCAAGCTCCCTTAGTAGATAGAGAAATCTGTCTTCACTCAAGGGTTTGGTTAGAATATCTGCAATTTGATGCTCGGTGCTAACAAATTCAAGTGCTATATCTCCTTTTTGTGTGTGATCACGAAGGAAATGGTGTCGAATTTCCATGTGCTTTGTTCTAGAAGGTAGGATGGGATTCTTAGATAAGCTTATGGCACTAGTATTGTCACATCTAATGGGCATTTTGCCTACATGTATGTTGTAATTTTCCAATTGCATTTTCATCCAAAGTAATTGTGCACAACAACTACCCGCCGCAATGTATTCCGCTTCGGCGGTGGATAAAGCAACTGAATTTTGCTTCTTGGAGAACCAAGAAACAAGTCCATGACCAAGAAAATGACATGTACCACTTGTGCTTTTTCTATCAAGCCTACATCCGGCAAAATCCGCATCGGAGTAGCCAATTAGGTCAAAAGATTATCTTCTAGGATACCACAAACCATAATTTTGGGTTTCTATTAGATATCTAAAGATCCTCTTGACCACAACGAAATGAGATTCCTTAGCACAAGATTGATATCTAGCACAAAGGCAAACACTAAACATGATGTCCGGTCTACTAGCGGTCAAATAGAGTAAAGAACCAATCATTCCTCTATAAAGTATTTGTTCAACGGGTTTCCCATCTTCTTCCTTGTCTAATTTGAGTGTTGTACACATGGGGGTTCTATAAATTTTGCATTCAACAAAATCATATTTCTTGAGTAGGTCTCTAGTGTATTTGGCTTGATTAACAAAGATTCCTCCTCGAGTTTGCATGATTTGTAAACCAAAAATATAATTGAGTTCACCCATCAAACTCATCTCAAACTCACTTTGCATACATGTGGCAAATTCTTCACAAAGTTTATCATTTGTAGAGCCGAAAATAATATCATCAACATAAATTTGAACCAAGAGCAAATCTTTGCCTTTTGATTTGGTAAATAATATAGTATCAATTTTTCCTCAACAAAAATCATTATCCATCAAGAATTTGCTAAGCCTTTCATACCAAGCTCTAGGAGCTTGTTTTAATCCATACAAGGCTTTACTGAGTTTGAATACATGATCTCTCAATTTGAAGTCTTCAAATCCGGGGGGTTGTTCAACATAGACTTCTTCCTTTAGTAAACCATTCAAGAAGGCACTCTTAAAATCCATTTGATATAATTTGAAATCTTTGTAAGATGCAAAAGCTAGAAGTAGTCTTATTGCCTCAAGTCTAACTACCGGTGCAAAAGTCTCATCAAAATCAATTCTTTCTTGTTGATTGAAACCTTTTGCAACTAGTCTAGCTTTATTCCTTGTAATTATCCCCGATTCATCCATTTTGTTTCTAAACACCCATTTAGTGCCAATGACGGGATGATCATAGGGTCTCTAGATACCAAATTCCAAACTTCATTTCTTTCAAATTGATTCAACTCTTCTTGCATTGCTAAGATCCAATGATCATCCTCTAGTGCTTCCTCAATCGTTTTGGGCTCAATCTGAGATAGGAAGGCTAGATTTGCACAAGTGTTCAATGAAGATCTAGTTTGTATTCCTTTTGATGGTTCACCAATAATCAATTCTTTTGGGTGTGAGGATGCATATTTCTAATCTTTAGGCAAATCATGATGTTGATCACTATATAATCTCAAGGGATTCCTCAAATCTATCATTCAATTCTTCAACATCATTTTGGGTTTCATCCAATAAAGCTTTCGATTTGTCATTTGGGATTTCCTCATCTTTACCATTATCAATTCTACTAGGAATTAAAATCATTTTATCAAATGTAACATGCATTGATTCTTCAACTACCAAGGTTCTTTTATAGAAGATTCTATAACTTTTGCTTCTTTCCGATTATCCAAGAAAAACTCCTTCATCGGATCTAGCATCAAATTTTTCAAGATTATCTTTGTCATTGTTCAAGATAAAACATTCAACCAAAAGCTCTAAAGTATCCAATATTTGGAATTCTTCATCGGATGATGTCTCCACATCACTTTCTCCCCAAGTGGCCATCATTGCCTTCTTTTTCTTTAACTCCTTCTTTGTTGGCTTCTTGAGTTGAGGGCAATCGGACTTATAGTGTTCGGGTTTTCTACACTCATAACATATGATTTCATTTGAGTAAGAAGAGGTAGGATTAAACTTTTCACCTTTGAAGAATTGTTTCTTGAAGAATTTCTTTCCTCCTTGGCGCTTGAAGATCTTTTGTATTCTTCTTGATATCATCGCCAACTCCTCATCATCATCTCCTTCACTTGAATTGGATGAGTCTTTGCTAGATGACTTGAATGCAACCGTCTTCTTCTTTTTATCTCCCTCTTCGTTGCTTCTCTTCAAGTTCATCTCATAGGTCATGAGGGAACCCATGAGCTCATCTAGTGATAATTTGGATAGATCCTTGGCTTTTTCGATCCCTGTCACTTTAGGATCCCAAGACTTAGGTAGACACCTAAGAATCTTTCTCACAACCTTATCGTTAGCATAAATTCTTCCAAGAGATTCAAGCATATTTAACATGTTAGTAAAATGTGTAAACATCTCACTAATAGTTTCATCATTCTTCATGCAAAAGAGTTCATACTCATGTACAAGCATACTAATTTTTTACTCTTTAACACGGCTTGTTCCTTCGTAAGTAACCTCAAGTTTGTCCCATATCTTTTTTGCTGATTTGCATGTAGAGACCCTATTGAATTCACTAGGGCTAAGGGCAAAAAATAGAAAGCTTTTGGCCTTGGCATTTATTTGAAGGTTCTTGAGATCAATTGGGGTGTAGTCACTCTTTGTCTTTGGGACTTCTTTCCCTTCAACAGTTTTTGTAGGGACATAAGGTCCATCCTCTATTACTAACCATGACTCATAGTCCATTGACTGAACAAAATCTCCATTTTTGTTTTCCAGTAATTATAGTTTGAACCATTGAAGTAGGGTGGGCTATTGGTAGCTTATCCCTCCAAGTTTTCCATTTCTAGATAGGATCCTTTAAGGGTTGTTACACCACTAAAATAGAGACCTAGCTCTGATACCAATTGAAGGTCCAAGAGGGGGGTGAATTGGACTCTTTTTGAAAATCTAGATCAATGGAAAAACCAGGTAGGAGAGAACTAATACCTTAAAAGCTTGTAGATGGAATGAAACTAAAACAAAATTGCATTCAAGAATAATATTACGAAGGTTAGAGAGATGGCACCGATTTTATAGTGGTTCGACCCAACTCTTGGTCTACGTCCACTTCTCCCAAGGCTCCCCTTGAGGTTCCACTACTTGCAAATCCTTTACAAGCTTTTCCTCCAAGCTTCCTGGTGCTTGGTGACCTTACACTCACAGCCACTTGTTGTTCAATATCTCTCAAGATACCTCTTCACACTTGAAGAAGGTTTACAAAGGTTGTAGCACAAAAGAGAATAAGTAGAAAACTTTTCTAAAACTTGCTCAGATGATCTCAATAATAATGATAAAAGTTGTGGCAAGTTTATATCAAGGAACTACTTATATCTGGGCTTCAACCAGCTAAACAAGGAGCTCCAACGGCTCTCTGCACCTCTCGAACGGCTAGTTTTTTTACTCTGCGCGTTGGTGGCGGTCGATCCATGCATCGTCTGTCACGTATAAAAACTCAGACTTTTTGCTCGACGGTCGATCCATGCATTGTCCATCACCCTCACGGTCGACCGTGACATCGTCCGTAAGCCTCTGTTAAGAGAATCGCTTCCCAGGGTCGATGCTCGGATCGACCGTCGCTTCTTTACTTTTCTTCATAAATACGACACGGTCGACCGCCGCATCGACCGTCGCATCGTCCGTCAGGCTCTATTAAGAAAATGGCTTCTCAGGGTCGATCCTCAGATCGACCGTCGCTTTTTCACTTTTCTTCATTAATGCGCCACGGTCGACCACCGCATCGACCGTCGCATCGTCCGTCAGGCTCTGGGAAGAAAATCGCTTATCAGGGTCGATGCACCGATTGACCGTGAGCCAATAGTGCATATTGCCAAGAAGGGTGCATCCAACGTGCAACCTCACGGTCGATCCATGGATGGACCGTGTGAGGACCTGTCCCTCTACTCCTTGGTCGACCGGCTGGGTCGGACCCGTGGCTCGTTTGATTGTTTCGCGTAGAGCGCGCGACCAAGTGGATCGTATTGTTTCTTGGACCACAAGGGTAATTTGGTAAATTGCGCCTTATCGGTTTGTTTCACACCCGCGTGTGCACACACAACCTCTGATTGATGATTGTGTTTGGATAGATCCGTTTAGGAGGTTTTTGACCTATGGATCGATCCAAACTAGTGTTGGATCGATCCAGCCAAGTCTTGGATCGATCCCTCTTGGCCTTGGATCGATCCGGGTACTGTAGCAGGTCGGTGGAGTTGCTAGGACGGCCGCCGTTGGTCGTCGCTCTCCCTTGTCAGAGGGAGCGAGGACTTTCCCTCCACTCCTCCCCCTTTTCCCCTCCTTCCCCGGCTTTCCCCTTCCCTTTTCCTTCCTCTTCTTCCCCTTCTCCTTCTCTTCTTCTTTTCTTCTTCTTTCTTTCTTCTTCTTCTTCCCGCGGGCTCTGTTTCCCCTGTTTCCCGCTAAGCCTTCTTCTTCTCTGTTCTCCCTCCTCCGGCCACCATTTTGGGCGTTCCAAGGCTCGTTGGATCCATGGCGATGTGAGGAAGATCCCTGGTGTAGTTTGAAGCCTTGTTGGTGACTGGTTTGAGGGGAATTAACTGAGGAGTGCATTTTTGGTAGGTTTACTACCTACGTGAGTTAGTTTAATGAGTTTCTCTTAATCTAGCCGGTAGATCTTGTAGTTCTTTGTGTTGTTGGCTTCCTCTTTCTTAGTATAAGTTCTAGTTTAAGTTTCATAAGCTTTGGTTGAGATTTTAGTAGGATTTAAGCATGTTTAATCTCGGATTTTCCGGTTTCTGCTGTTCTTGAAGAACAGCCGGTTTGCGGCGAGTTTTCCGACCAGTACGTGCATGTTCTTGGGTTGTAATGAACATAAGAGTTGTAGATCTTTTAATCTACTCTTCAACCCAACTGAGTTCATAATTGTCTGATTTTCCTACGCTTTCCTATGATTTTCGTACTGATGGGCTGCGTTGCAGCAAGCAATGATAAGTTAGTTTTGATTAGCGGTTTTGATTTTTGTTTTTCCGTTAATCCAGCCGTTGGATGTTTCTATATTTTGGATATGTTGATTCCGGCATATTGATCTACTGGAGTCTAAGGGGGATTTCTAATCCGACGTCGTTTGGATGTTGGACCGATGGGGTCTACTAGCTGCTATGTAGAGAATTTTTGGTGTTTTAAATATAATATTATATGTTCGGATTATAATATTATATTTTTACTGTTCATCGAGGTTTTCGGGGTTGCTTCCCGTTGCAGGAGTTCGCGGTTGACGGTCGTGGTACCATCGTAATGCCGGGACCCGCTGCGGATCGGCTGGCAGCGGTTAGTAGTACCGTTGCAGCGATCCAGTTGGACTTGTATACTGTTTTGTCATACTGTTGCATGCTTGTCTCTTATCTGTGTATGTTCATAGCATGCATTCTCTGTTGTGCATTAGTTGCATTGGTTAGGCCGTGGGTGATCTGTGGGTTGCCGTCCCGAGGCTGGAAGCTCGGATTTAGCCCTAGGACCGGGGTTGGGTAGTTTGGACCCGGTTTGAATTGTAGTGTCCAGTCAAATTTGATGATAGGCTTAGATGACTGGTACACCTGTTGCTTGGTGATCATAGAGGTCGTGTCGGCCTTGATTCGGATGCTGAGGTGTAGCCGGTGTTCCACTGTGACGACTCTTGAGTAGAGGAGTCGCCTACTCACCGGTGCCATTTCCCGGCAGCAGTGTTCACGTTGTCCTGCTTGTGAGTCTGCAGTGTTCGTTCTTGCTTACTGAGTGCCGTCCCTGGGCCTCAGGGACACGCGGTGGGGGTTATGGAACCCCTGTATACACCCAGGTCTTACTTGAGGGCGACACTATTGCGTTTCCCTCTTCCTTCTGTGTGGCGTAGTGTAGAACCCTGCTGAGGTTAGTGCTCACTCCTACCCGGGCTGCGTTTGCAGGTGCAGGCATTCGCTCCTCTTTGGTGGCCCCTACCGGGCAGTTGGTCGGCGGTGCGGCGACCCCAGGCGGAGTCTGAGAGGTGGTGATCTTTTACTGCTTTTAAAACCTTGGTTAGTTAGTCTCCTACGGGAGTATAAATGTTGTATTTGAATCTTACCCTCTCCGAGGATATGTATATTAAATTCACTTGGGTTTTGTAATCTGAGGTTCGAGGCTTGTATTTAATTATGTCTTTTTAAATTGAGAGTGTATGATGAATTGTTAGGGAGACCAATAAGTTAGAGGGAACCCTCGCCAAAATTTTTCGCAGTTTGTAGGTTTCGGTTCGCGTCGCCCGGCCCGATTGGGCTTTCGCGGGTCGGGGCGTGACAGACCGTCACATTCCCACGGTCGATCCATGCATCGACCGTCAGTACATAACTGACTTAAATATTGAATTTATGATTTGCAATTAAAAGGGGTAATAAATATTAAACATATATTTTATCATTTAATGTATATTGGCATCATCAAAACAAGGTTAGGATCAACAGTTTTGATGTTCTTTTATGCTTGCTAATAGGCTGGCTTTGGAGGTGAGATGTCAGTCTGCAGTCATGCCATGCTAAGCCACCTCCATTAATTCGAATAGTCCTATATATTTGATGTTAAGAGATGATAAGCTTTTCTCCTTAAGAGTATTGTGTGGGATCATGGTGATAGTATCCCCGGATCAAAACAGAATACACTATTGTTGTTCTTCTTTTGTTAAGATGTGTTGCTTTTAATCCACCCTAAAGTAACTGTTCAATTGCTCGAATAGCGCTAATTAGCTTTTATGCTAATAAGCTGCATTGAGTATCTTTTATTGTTGAGTTACACAGATGAAACTTTGCAATCTGAAGGAACTGATAGATGGTGATTGGTGCTACAACCAAGAGGAAAAAGGATCAAAGAACTCTAGGTGATTGATTCTATTCATAGCCTACTGAGCTTTTCTTTCTTTTCCATCTGTGGGCATGTTTGTTTAGTTTCACAGGGATAAGATGTTCTTGGTGAGCAATTTTATGTTCATCAAATACTTGAGAAGATTTGGTGTAGGATTTGTTGATCAAGGTGTACTTGGTGCAACTCATATATGAAGTTTATGTTCATAACTCGGTACTTTTATTCATCAATTTTATGTTCATCGAATATATTGATGCATTTCACTCCTATATTTCTAAGACAATGGGATTTCTAATAAAAAGTTTTAGCTGCATTCGCAAATACATGGTGGAATTCATGCTGCACATTGAAAGCTATATTGTTGTTCGGGTCTCCTACCTAACTGAGGATCGAGACCAATAGGTAGGAATCCCAAACGATATGATCATGTTTCAAAATTGCTCATGTTTATTTATGATTGATTAGTAGAGTCACTTTTAGATGTTTTCTAGCTTTATATATAGTCCCCATTTATTTGGTGGAAACTAGATATAGATGTTAAGAAATTTAGCGCATTGGTTTTTTTTTATTCTAATTATTAGACTATCTATCTTGAAGTCATTCATTATGCTCTTTATTTTATTTTTCCTTGACTAGAGTTTTTGCTTTGTTGGATCATTGTTTGGTTGTTGTTTTGCATGGTTGGCAGAAGGGCAGACTTCCGGTAAGCATTAATTGTGTGATTAGGTATGTTTCTTATATGTGAGTTTTTGACATCTGACTTTGCATTGATTTTGTTCTCACTTCTCATTTCTGGCTTTTCTTCCTAATTTTGCACCATGATTTCCAGGTTTAATTTGTGCTACTAGGTCTTCCATTCTCTCCCTTTAATTACTTTCTTTTAGAGATGTAAATAAGTCCTGATCAGTTTATATTGCAATATTCCATTACTACTACAAGTCCAAGATAGACATCATGCACAATCTTCTTCTTTGTTTTTTCAGTATAAGGTCTTTTTTTGGTTTTGAATGCGTTGGAGCTTAATCAAAGCTAGAAGAACGGTGGCTACCGTAGAAGAGGTCAACTAATACCCTCTGCCTGCAAGGAAGCAACAGTGAATTATTTCATTTGTTTAATTATTAGGGCCGCAAAACTGATGATTGGAAGCCTTTGTTTATCCCCTTCGACCTAATTAGTAGAGGCCTTTAAATTAGAGCATGTGAATGGCTTTCATGTTGTATATTTAGAATTTGAATCCATTTGGATATTATCAAAATTTGGATTCCAATGACTTTGACACCCATGGGTTCGCAGTCAAGCTTAACTCTCCAATTTGTGTTGTCTGAGTGTTCATAGTATTGCATATCACATGCTTGATATTGGTCCACCAGAATTTTCATTGAAGGATATTGATCCATGTATGTCAGTGGCATTTTAATTCAGCAAAGAAGAGTATTAGTAATTTTTTCAACCGTTGCATAACTGATGCTCAAAGGAAAAACCAACAAGATCAGATTGAAAACGACTTTCCTTTGCCTACAAAGATTCCTGTACGCTTCTCTTGCATCTGGTGAAACAAAAAATTACACCACCTTTGATATGACTACTTGGATTGGTTTTTTGTTTTGACTTGATCTCCATGAGCATGATTTCTTATCTTAGTATCTTACAATGAAATGTGCGTTGTGCACTTCAGGTATTTAGTGTCTTACCTTGAAATATGACTACTTGGATTGGTTTTTTGGATAGGTTTGTTGAGGGATATTCTTGACTTTGTTCGTTGAGGCATTGTGCTCTTTAGGCAGTTAGTTCCTCTTTTCATCCTTTGCATGATGATGTTATGTCTGATAGGTTACGATATAGTTGGATAATTGTGAAATCAAAATCTCTGTATTTTTTTTCCTTTGAAGTTGTGGTTTGTGGGGATAATGTTGTATTTAAGGAAGTTGTGGTTTGTGTAGTTTGTGCGGACATGGTTTGCCTCGGGGATAATATTCGCCTCTTTTATATTGTAATTTAATTTTTGTATTTGAGAAATGTCGTAGAAATGTCTCATTTATCCCTTGGCATAAAGGAGGTTTTGCTGAAATTTTCTGAAAGAAACCCTAAATATTCATGTTGTAGGCACGAGCATTCACTAGTGTATATATATATCGCGTCATCACATAAAATATACGGTAGTAAACTGCATTTTTAAAACTATATGGTAGTAAACTATCATTACATTAAACTACAAGGTATCAAAATCCAAAAACCCTATATATATATATATATATCTATTATATAAGAAAGAGCGGTTTTTGAAATGTCTCAACTATAAGACATAAAGAGCGGTCCAGATTCATCTCCAAACACATCCAATGGTCCAGATTCCATCATCAAATTTTACATTCCCATCCAAAGTTTTCAATTCCCGCCTAAAATTTCCATCCAAAATTTTCAACCAAATAACATTCTCCCACTGATTTTTGAAATTTTTTAGAGGGAGAGAGAGAAGGGACAGGATGTGACTGAGAACTAGCAATCCCATCCCCTCTACTTCTCCCATCTCCCCCTTACCTCTCTCCCACTCTCTCTTCCCTTACCTCTCTTCCTAGCTCCCCATGCCGTCGGCCATCTCCCATCAGCCATTGGCGATCGCGAGAAGGAGGCGGAGGAAGAGAGCTGAGTCCGCCTCTCAGTGATCAACCTCGCCCCTCGCCCAACCCGCCGTCGGCCCGTGACTCGCTCCGTGAAGGCCGGCCTCCAGTTCCCTTCTCCCTCTCCCCCGTCCCCTCTCCCTCTCTGTTCCCCTCACCCATCCCCTCTCCTCTTCCCATGCCGACCTCGCCCTCAGCCGCGTCCCCCCATGCCATCGGCCTCGCCGACCTCGCCCGACGCCCCGACGCCATCGGCCACGCCAACCTCGCCCGGACGGCTACGCCCGAGGTAGTGTTCCCCTCACCCATCCCCTCTCCTCTCTCCCTCTTTGTTCCCCTCACCCATCCCCTCTCCTCTCCCCAGCTGGCGACGCCCGACGCCCGACTCCCGACGCCCCACGCCCCACGCCTCACGCCCCACGCCCGACGCCCGGCGCGACTCAGGCGAGGGTCAACGGCTCCCTCCTCTTCCTTCTTCCTTCTCCTTTTTTTTTCCGCTTTCATCTTCCTCTGTTTCTTCTACTCTATTTTTTTTTCTTTCTTCGCTTCTTTTTTCTCTGCTCTGTTTTCCTTCATATGCTTCTTTCTTCTTGGCTCTTCTTCATTTGCCTCTAAACTTCGGCTGGTTGTTTTGTCTCCCCAGGAGGTATCGGACGGTGGGGAGAAGGAAGAAGGCTGTGGGCAAGGCCGGCGAGTCGACGGCAAGGACCCTCGGGCTTGGCGGCAGTGAAGGTAAGCATTGCGGCGTCTTCCTCTTCTCCTCTTCCTTTCTGTTCTCTCTCTTTCTTTCCTCTTTCGGCACCCTCTCCGTCGAGTTCTTTGGTGGAGAAGGAGAACCGTCGGGGGCTTTGGGCAACGTCACCGATGGGGAAGAAGAAGGGGCCCGGTGCAAGTCAGGCAAGGGTCAGCGGCTCGGGGTGGTTTTGGCAGGCGTGGCCAGGGGAGCACATTTGTCATGGTGATCTCCGGAGAGATCGTCGCAAGCCCTCACCTGGATAGCATCCTCTAGGTAACTGGAGTTCTCCATAATCTCCTCGCCTTCATCTCGATTCTTTCTTTATTTTTTTTGCCCGATTTCATGGTAGGAACATGAAAAGTTTGTTCGAGGTTTTCTGAACCTGTACAAATTATCTTTGGAATTATGAAATTTTTTTGTGCAATTTGTTTGTCAGAATGATGGATTACTGCATACAACTTGTGGAAGTCCAAACTATATTGCTTCTGAGGTAGAACTTGATTCTGAAGAAGAAAAAGAAGAACAAAATAGTGAATTAGCTAATGAAAGAGCTATGTAAACATGGATGTGTATATAGCCGGACAATTTCACCACCTGATCAAGGTAAACCTGGGTGTGTATATTGTGATAATTATTGTTTCAGATACTTCAGTAATTTGATTATTTGCGTAGTTATTTGAATGCACGTTTGGTGTTTCATTTGATGTTGTTGAATACAATCGCTTCAAGAAGAGCATTCCTTATACTCTTTCGGATTGGGATGTTTATTTAAAATATACTGGTGTTTGGACCGTGTTAAGGGTCTATAGAAAACTGTTGAGACTTCTCAAATATTACATGCTGAAGCAAAAAGCTGTCTGAAGCAAACAAGTACTCTATCAGTCCTTTAGATTGACAACAACCAATCATCCACGTGTCTTCAAAAATTCAGCTCATGTATTCTTGATTGCATGTTGGCATTCTTCTCAAGCATTCATTGTTCAAAAATTCAGCAATTACTATTTTTCCTCTTTAGGTTTTGGGTTCTTTTCATTTGCTAGCAATATGTTCATTATTTTGCTCAATTTTAGGTCCGTATTATTTTTCATTGGCTTTTATCCTCTCGAAACTTAGAGCCACTGTCATAATAGCTAATAAGCCATAAATATGCAATTTCCATGCCATCACTTTTCTCCTCTTTCATTGGAATGAATGTTCAGACTTTCATATCTGTGGCACGGCATCTCATCTCAGTTGGAAATTCTTGATGAATTCTCCGCGTGGGATTTTCAATATTATGTGCAAAACTCTATTTAAATTTCGTCAGATGCTTGATAGAGTTATTATGTAAGACTTATGAGTAATGGAAGAAGCAATAACTGTAATTGCATGAAACTTCTGTGGCTGTTTCACTTTTCAGAATTTAATCATCGACGAACGTGGTTCTCTGTCTGTGAGCAGCACCATCACTGGTGTCTATAATTTGGCATCGTCAAGTAAGCTCCAGTTTGGGTTCTTTGACAAGACATTCAATTCTTTTGTATAAGCATTGCTACATTCAAATATTTGCATTTTGAGGGATGTGATGGTATTGTGTAGTTAAATGTTCTAGAGCAAATATTCTTAGAGTCTACATTAAATTCTCTTTTACTAGAATTTTAGACTCACTGATTGTTTTGGTTTAGATATACACCTCATGAAATCATTCTATGAACTCAGTATTAAAGCATAAAGGTTATGCACCTATAATATGAGTGCAACTGCTTTGATTAGTTTATTTCCGACGGTTGTGTAGTTTTCTTCACCAATTGCATGCAATAGCATACTATCCTAGACGCTAAGTTTGTACATAAAGAACTATTTGAGATTGAGCTTGATTAATTTATAGAGCATCATACATAGAAAGGCATGGCATTGTTGTTTGTACATAGAGCATCATTTTTCAACATGGAATTTATAGAGCATCATACAAAATTTAGTCAAGGATGAAATTGACATGTCTGAAGGGTTTCTCTAGTTGTCATAGGATATTGAATTCCAATCTATAAATACTTCATTGGTATTCATGGATTGTGTGCGATTTGGATAATAGGAAGTCTGTTTGTGCTTTTTAAGTGTTGGATAATGCGAGTGAGGTGTATGAGTTTGATCGTTTTTTTTTCTGTTTTTTAAAATCTATTTTGCTTCTTTTTTAATGTTTGATTGGTTGTTGTGTCTTCATGTTTAAATTTTGGATTAAGATGCAAGCTTTTTACTTCGTGGATTTATGGGTTTGTTTTTCATGCTTTGCGTCTTATGTTTTGTGCATTTATATGAAATGGGTGTAGAACTTTAATGTTTGCTTAGCTCTGGAACACCTTCATTGAAGCTAGGCTTGGAATGTTTAGATCTTTGGTTTAGCATCGTTTGCTGCAGATATGGTGTCGTTCTGAGTGATTCCTGGTTTGAAAATTTTGATTGTTGTTGCCTTCTTGAGGGCATTGATATAGACCTGGGACCGGGAATGTGGAAGCTTTTTATTTGCTTTTCTGTATTGGTGTACTATTTAACTATGGACACCAAGCTGGAAAAGGTTTCGAACAGATGAGAGGCTGTTAGGTTTTACTACTCTTTTCCAAAAGGTTTGATCAGAATAAAATTTCCATGCAGAGAATTTTTTAATCATGTCTTTCATCTAATAAAATAATTTTTTTTTTTCATTATTTAGTCATGTGTCATTATGGATATAGTTGGAATATTCTATTACCTTGCTAAAGAGAGATTTTTGGGTTAAGCAATTGGGAGGATGTTAAAAAAAATTGAGATTGCTTAAGCAATTGGGAGGATGTTAAGCAATTGGGAGAATTTTTGGGTCAGCTATAATCATACAGTAGTTTTGAGATTGGTTGTCTTTAATAGCAACATTCTTTGTTAGCCTAAAGAAACTAACACTATTGGGAGGATGTTAAAAAAAATTGTTGACTTTGGAATGCTAAAAAAAAATTCTTTGGTTAAGCAATGGCAAATTAATTGAACAAGCCATGTAAATGGTGGACATTAGTATTTGCGTAAGCTATGGAAAATTAATTGAAAATATTAACTGAATGAAGTTTGGGAAGTTTGAGATATAATATGCTTACTACTGTATGATTGAAAACAGAAAGTAATCAAGAACTGATAATATAATATGTCTACTACTGTATGAATGAGAAGAGGGATGTGATAACTTCTACTGCATGTTGGACTGCAATGGTGTCTGTGCTTGCAGGGGCTTCTTGGCTTATGGGCCCTCTAAGGTTTCTTAAACTCTATGGAGATCCCTGCTTGGTAAGTTAATTTTATACCTTTCATTCTTGATGCTTAGGCTTCATAGATATTGTTCCGGAAGTCTTTCGGTTATGATGTTTGCAATGAACTTTATTTGGGATGCAGATTTTTCTGATGTGGCTGGACCTTGCATCACCATGGAGGTGATAAGCTTCCATGGTATCGAGGGAAGGTATGTAACCATACCAAATTTTAAAAAACTTCCATAATCTCTGAGCAAAGATTGCCAAGAATATTTTTTATACCTGGTTTCTGAAGCATTTTCCTTTGAAATCTTTTCCAGTGTGGCTTTCGGCCTTTTAAGTTGTGGTAGATATGAATGAGGCCCTCTGTAACCAGGTATAGGCTAGCTTGAAGTTTACAAAACTTGGATTGGCCCTTTTCTGCATGAGCATTAACTGCTTAAGCAACAAGTCATGTTTTCCTTCATGTGAGCCAGCTTTCAAGTTTGGTTGGTTCCCTTTGCACCAAGTGATTAAGCAATTGCTCACTTATTATTTCAAGCCTTCATGCGTCAAGGTTGTGCTGCATATTGTACCTGATTTTGTGTGAAAAAGGGCTAAACTTATGACAATTATACTTCGGAGAAGGTCTGTGCATATTGTACAGCATGGTGTTTTTACCTTCCTTCCCCGTGTTCCAAAGATACATATAGTAGTTGCTCCTTTGAATGCTAATATTTATCCATCTATTATGTGCGCTAGCGTTACATGGAATGGGAAGCTGATTTTCCAACTCTCTGGCTTTCCAGCAGCTGCGAAGAACTGATAATTGTTGCTAATTACATGAAAATCCTCATTTATGACAATAAATGCAGATGAAAATGTATATGTTGTTGTAGCTGTCTTTTAATGTTCAGTGGTTATGGACCATATCTTTTTGTGAACCAATATTTTTGCTCTTCCTATTGGGCCAAATCTTTTGCTTTGACCTACTGCTTTTGGGCTAGAAATTGAAAACATAAAGTAATCTACTTACTGCTATATGATTAAAGTAATAGTGACATGCTTACTGCTGGATGATTATAGCTGACAAACTCATAAGAAAAATTCTCTTCTTAATCTGTTCATTTTAGTTATCTCTTTTAAAACTTAGCATAATGCATGGATAATAGATGATAATTGCTACCTTTTGTTTATTTCTCTTCTTCTCTAAGTACAAACCAAGGGATTCTAGTTGACATCTATGAAACTTGAGCAGTTTAGTTTTTTCCCTACTTCAATTTTCAGCTGAAACCCCTATTCTGTCTCACCATTGGTTCAACTGGAATGTGACTTGCTAATTCCCCTCAAAATGGTGATTTAAAGTTCAAGTGGAATGTAGCTTCACCAATGGGTGATGATGCGTTCAACACCATCTTCTAGGTGGTAATCATGTGAGCTGCAAGAGCATGTTTCCATTGCTTCGTATTGCTATGGCCACTATGTTAATAATACATATAATGTATAGAAATCGAAGTCATGGCTTTTGCTATGGTTATAAATGGTTCTAATTGGAAAACAGATATCATTGTGGCTATCATGTTTCCATTGCATCGTTTTTGTCGATTGATACAAGAGCCATGGAGAAGTGATTGTATTAAGTGAAATCAGAATCTCTTTATTTTTTATTTTCTTTGAAGTTGTGGTTCGTGGGGACCGTGGTAATTTTGGAACTGTTTGTGTGGATTGTTGAGCAATATTTGCCACGGGGATAATGTTAGCCCATTTTATAGTGATTAAATTTCTGTATTTGAAAAATGTTGTAGAATTATCTCAATCATGATAAGTAGCTTGATGAATGTAATAGTTTTTTAATGGTGATTTCTCCATCGTTATAAGTAGCTTGATGAATGTAATTGAATGTAATAGTTTTTTATTTGTCTTCTTCATGATAGCTATATAAATTGCTGCAGTTATGGTTTGTGGGGACAAGGTTTGCCCCGGGGACAAGGTTTGCCCCGGGGACAATGTTCGCCCCTTTTATAGCTTTAATTTTTATATTTCAAGAATTTTGTATAACTGCCTCATTTAGCCCTCGGTACAGGGGAAGTTTTGTCAAAAAATTTTGAAAGGAACTCTAATCATCCGTGTCGTAGGCACGAGCATTCACTAGTATATATATATATATTTCACCACTGCTCAGCTCAGCACGATACCTAGCTTAATTAACGCATAGTCAAATTCTTACGCTCATCTACAAATACCCGGCTATTAGATGCACCACTACTCAGCACGATGCCTAGCTTAATTAATGCATAGTCAAATTCTTACGCTCATCAACAAATACCCAGCTATTAGATGCACCCACAATGGTATATATACAGGGGAAATGATACTGTGTCGACGCCACGTGGATCGGCTGTTTGTCGACCCGACGTGGCCTGCGCACGCACGTGAAGGGGACCCATGTGAAAACAAGTCCCCTCCTTTTTCTCTCCGCGCGCAGCAACTCTCTCCTCTCTCTTAATTCCCATTCCAAATTCAAACCCCTCTTCTCTCTTTTCCTCCATGCCCTAGCTCTCGTTGTCGCCGCCGTCACCCCTGCTCTTCGCCGTCGCCCCCCTGGTCTCCGCCGCTGCCCCTGGTCTTCCCCGCCGCCCCTGGTCTTTCTCGCCGTCCCCACCCCTGGTTTCCAGCGTCCCCGCCAGCAGTGCCTAGGCCTTGCGCATTCGCCGCACTGGAGCTTGCTTTTAGTGTACTACTCCACCAGAGAGAGAGAGAGAGAGAGAGAGAGAGAGAGAGAGAGAGGAGAATGGAGAGGAGTACTCCGGTGTCAAAGCCGAGGGTTTTAACGGCGACCTACTTACATGGACGGGAGGGCCGCCAGCGGATCCTTCGTTAGCGAAGCAGGGGGCGGGCAGATCCGGGCAATGGCTTCAGGTATTGTCTCTGTCGGTTGAGCGAATGCTGTTGTTTCCATTGACTTTTATATACCTTCTCCGCGAACTAAGGGTTTCTAGTTCCGGTGTACGGTACTTCATGGCAGTCGGCGGATAAGGCCCAGGAGGTGCTGTTCGGTGGCGAGGTCACCGAGGAGGAGGCCCATGCCTTACTCAAGAGGTGAGATATAGGGTTTCGCTAATACCCCCGATTGCCGATTTTTAGTTTTTTACTTAATCTTATAGGAATTATCTCTCTTGCATTTTGGTACATGATAAGTATCACGGTTCATGTGCTCAATTTAGTAGACAAGAACACTGGAAATGGGTCTTGTTACCTTTTCCACAATTTTAGTGTTGCTTTTGGTGTTTGAATTGATTTCTGTGTTTTTCTAGCTTACCGTGGCAATGGAATTTCATGCTTAAAGAAATTGTTTAATTTACCTTTTAGCCAGCAATCTAGTTGTTGTGCTTCCCCTGAATTCCTCATCACATAGTGTGTTTAATTCAAGAACATTTAGTTGCTGATTTTTCATCATGTTGAATCATACTTTTACTATACTGATATGCGGAACATAGAAATAGTGATACTTCATGAACCCTGTATTTGTATCTAAATCCTCTAGATGCTATGAATGATTGCTAGCTTGTAAGGTCTTTAAAGTTCTTCTTAGTCTGGAATTGCTTGATCAAATGGCCTACTTGTTTTGGATTCTCTGTTCATGTTTGCCTCAACTGTTGAAGGGAATCAATCACCTATGTTTCTTGAGTAAACTAAATCATGAATCTTGTATTATGCTGTGTAATATTGTACAATATACATATGTATGTCATCTCTTCATATTTTTGTTCTGCCTTTAGCTAGCTAGAGGTCCTAGCAATAGCATGCTTGACGAAGAGCCTGTGATCAAGACTTCTAAGAAGATTCCCAGTCAAAAATTTTCTGAGATCATGGGCAACAACATCTTTAAGGATGATGCACCATCCGGTTTAGTAGAAAGACCACTGAGTTCAGCAAAACTGAGGGAGATGAGCGGTAGTGACATATTTGCGGATGGAAAGGCTGCTCGATAAGATTCGATGCTTTTTGCTTTTTGGTGTGGTGTGTATGTAGGATTGGATGCTCTAGTAATATTGGCACCTGTAAAATTCTTGACATTGGAAGTTGGCTGATGTGTATGGATCTTTTTATAACGTAATGTACTGATGTTTTGTTGTATTGAGGAAACATAAATTGGAATGGTCCAAATTTAGGGTTTATTTGGTTGATTCTGTTATTATAGGTTAACTGAAGCCATGTGTCTCGGCTAACAAAAACAAGGGCAGCACAGCTACTGGCAATGCAGTTAATTTGTGGAATGTTTGGATCCATTCTTTGTTCGTATGGTTGAAGGGGAGCATTCCAACCACTAGATTTGAACCAACTGCATTCATTCTCAAGAGCAATAAAGCCAAGTAGTTCCTTCAACTTCAATCCACAAAATGTGAACAATTAAACACTATTACCAACAATATGAGCATACTAAGTGCATTCATTCAGGTGGAGAGTTTATCTTCAACCTCATTCACACATCTTTATGAGTAATACAACTAAGTGCATTCATTCCGAAAATTAATACAACCAAGTACTTCACAAAATGTGAACAATTAAACACTATTAGCAACTGAACACTATCACCAATACAATATGAGTTGTGAACAACTAAACACTATTACCAACTGAACACTATCACCAATACAATATGAGTAATACAACCAAGTACGCTTTTCAACCAAGTGTATTCATTCCCAAAATTAATACAGCCAAGTATTTCATTCAACCTCATTCACACATCTTTATTTCTCCACACATCCTCCTGGGTATCCCTAGGCTCTTGCATCTATAAGACTATGCAAAAAATTAGAATATGGACATACTATATTGATCATGAATTTGAATTGCCATATGCCACTGATAAACATGCAAGTACATAATTGATACCTAAAGGATATCAAAATGGGATAGACGGTGGCCTTGCTTCATAATTCCTTGTTGGTGTGTGTAATTTTGGTGCATTTTTATTGCTTCTAACGGGGCAGCAACTGAGTTGTAACCCACGAAATTCGGAGTTCTCATCCACCCCTCAGGCATCAGCTGTCAGAGTAGTTAGACAAATATAACGTCAATAAAAATAAAATATAAACAAGTAAATTAATAACACATACATTTATGCTCTCCTGAGTGCCAAGGTCATATGGAACTGAGAAAGGGACATCTGCCACACATTCAAAAGGACGATCCACTAGTACCTGCACAGATCACGACATAAATTCAGAACGATGAATATAAATGTAGAGCCTCGAGCGTACCTCTTGTGTTGTTGTGCCCAACACTCAATTTTGTGTGACGCCATTTGATATCTTTTCTCCACCTATGTAAGATATAATGATTCGGTATCTTACTGATACAATTTTTTCTCATCACATCAATTACATGTTGACACAAGATACCACGGCTTTCCCACAGACGACAAATACATCGGATAATGCCACCATTTCGTACCATTTCCACATAGTAATTTCTATTATTTGGATCGGGACCGTAGTTTATCACTTCACTGACAATATAATTTGATATGCTGCCATCATCGGATACTATATGTACATCACAATACATAATTTTTCGCAATTCATCCTGAAACTCCTTAAATTTCACACTTGTATATAGTTTTTGCAACTGTCTTCCAAACGCAAATTCTGTAATATGTGGGATCACAAATTGGAAGGAACTATAATCTGCTTGAGCCTCCTTTTCTGCTCTGCTCCTCAAGGCATTATCATATTGCTCTACAAATTGCTTTAGACTGGTCTTGGAATATACGAAGCCATCAAAAAAAGAGTTTATGCTTTCACTTCATTGTGTGGTGGACATTCCCGCCCAAAATGTGTCTTTGACATATGTCGGGACCTATCTACTTCTCTCCTCATACATGTCAGATAACCATTTATGCTTTTCAAGACCAAACTATGCAATCATATTCATCCAATTGTCCATGAAGGCTTCTGGAGTAAGAGATTCATAAACAGTATGTTTTAAAACTTTTTCAATAGCTTTGTAATCTTTACGACTTCGAAGCTTCTCAGGCAGTTTTTTAAAAATATGCCATAAACACCACCGATGGCGTGTAGTACGTGGAAATACTGTTTGTACAGCGTTCTGCATAGCTCTATCTTGGTCTGTGATAATGCCTCCAAGAGGCTTGTTGTTCATGCAACAGAGCCAATTGGGAAAAAGCCAGCAAAATATATCGGTGTCTTCGCTTGACAAGATACCACAATCAAGTAAAACAGATTGTCCATGATGGTTAACGCCCACGAAAGGGGCAAAAGGCATATCATACTTGTTTATTAGATAAGTTGTATCAAATGTTATGACATCGCCAAAAGATTCATATGATGCTCTACTTCGGCCATCTGTCCAAAATATATTGCATAATCTTGATTCCTTATCTATATCAAGTGTATAGTAGAAACCAGGATCAACTTGTTGCATCACCCTGAAGTAATTGCACATAGCTTCTGCATCTCCTTCACCCAATCATAGACATCTTGCTTCATTGATGTAATTTCTACATGCTCTTTCACCAAAAGTTAAATTCTCATACCCACATGCTTCGACAACAAATGTATTAAAGTTACGATTCATCGTTATTCCGGTCTCATCATTCAATTCAAGCTGCCATCTAATACTAGGTTGCAAAACTTTATTGCAATGAAAGAACCTTGCCTTCGATGGACTCAATGCATGATTGTGTTCCAAAATAATCTTCGTCAATTTGAATTTTCCATCAGCACGCAAACTTGCGTTTATTTTTGCACTACAACTTGTTTTACAATTTGGCTTCGGCCTCATTGATGTGCTCTCAGCTGGCTCAATTTTTCCACCGCGTGAGCAACAAAACGTGACATAATTTATATTTCCATCTACATCTGTTTTTAGGACTCATTTTACGAACTGAAATGCCTTTCTGTTTACCATAACCTCTGTAATATTTGTGCACTTCATCTACATAATCAAATGTCATATCACAGTTTGGATCATCTATTTTCTCAATTGCTGTTGTAGCCTCATTGTCATCTCCTTCAAATTGTGATTCATCTAACTCCTCATTTCCATGTATATCCATACTTCAATTTGGAAAAAAAAAAACAAAGTACTAATGAAATGAGGTTAAAATAAATAAAAGAACTCTTAATTATGAAGATGCATCAATTATAATAACTCCACCTCATATGCCTTGGATAGATGGAATACTGAAGGGTATAACTTAGTATACTTAGGAAAAAAAAAAGATCCATCGTTGAAAACACTAAGTGAAAATTAGATAGAGGCATAACTAAATCTTGTAGATGTCATGAATCTTGTTCTATTGAAACGCAACAATCGACTCCAATACTTCATCGTATCAGAGAAGACGTTTAACCAAGAAAGAATTCAACAGAGGAATAGGTTCACATTTCTCAATTGTTTACGTTCTAGTTCAAAATCAAATCTAGTTCTATAGCATCAAAACATGGACAACTACAGAGATCATCAACAAAATAGAAATCAAGAAACCTAACTCAACATCAACAGATAGAAATCAAGAAAACCTAAGTCAAGAAAACTTTTCTAAAGTTGAGGGTCGAAGATGGTATCCCGCCAGAGTTGAGGCCGAGCTCTACCAGGGGCGATGGGGAAGACCAGGGGAAGAGAGAGAGTGATCACACACGGCGGCGGCGACGGGGAAGAGAGAGAGTGATCGCGTGCACCGGCTGCGAGGAAGACTAGGGGCGGTGGCAGAGACCAAGGGTGGAGCGACAGCAGGGGGCGGCGAAGAGCAGAGCGGCGAAGAGGAGGGGGGCGGCAACGAAATGAGTCAGCTTGGGCATGGAAAAGAAAGAGAAAAGAGGATTTGAATTTGCAATTTTGATAGGAGAGTTGATGTATGTCTATAGCTGGGAGTGTTTCACGTGGGTCCCCCTTCACGTGAGTGCGCAGGCCACGTCGGGTCGGCAAACAGCCGACGCACGTGGCGTCGGCACAGTATCATTTCTCTATATATAGTGGGGGATCAGCCTTGCATTAGCTCCTAAAGACATATCACCTCCATGTCATCATCCACTACGAGCGTCTCCGTTTCAAAATCGGCTCTGCTGTTCGTCGGACCTTGCAAGTCTACGCCAATCGGCACGCCTCCACTGTCGATCTTCTTTAGCTCGATAGTGAGGGGAGGCTCTCTGTTACTTGAAAGACCTTTAGCAGCAGAGAGGATTTTTCATAGCTTTTGCCCGCGGGGCTTGGTATGTCGGTTTTCACTGCCTATAGTAAAGGCAGTGGTGAACCGGGGGAGTGATGACTACCGGGATGTTTAGAATAAACGGGCGGGTAGCCCTACAACTTTCCTTAGCCTTGCATGCCGGCGTGCACCGAGGGCTTTATCTGTGATATCTCTGAGCTGTTGTTTGCGGGGCTGCTTCCCGATGCAGGTGTTGTGGTGGACTGCTGACAGTTGGTGGTGGTACCACTGTAGCAGCTCCTAGACCTTACTTGTTCACCACCCTGGGCCGGTAGGGTGCCGTGCCCAGACCTTGTTTGATATACAATCACATACTGTTGCATGCTTATCTGTATATTCCTGTGTATGATCATAGCATGCATTGTGTTGTGCATTAGTTGCATTTGTGTAGGACGCTGGCGACGGGTTGATCGCCGATCCGAGGCTTTCGGGCAGTCCGGATCTAGCTCTAGGACCGTTGCGGGTAGCTTGGTCCAGGACTCGATTTGTAGTATTCAGTCGATTTCGATGATAGGGTTAGATGACCTGAATACATGTGGTTTGATGTTTAGAGGTCGTGTCGACTCCAAGTTGTATCTGAGGTGTAGCCGGAGTTCGGTGTTCTTGACTCTTGGGTCAAGGAGTGCCTACCCAGCGGTGTCCTGGCCCGCCAAACAATGTTCAGTGTCTTGTTGTGAGTCTGCAGTTTTTTAGGCCTGCGTTCACGGACTTCCGGTAGGGTTATGGGACCCTTGTATACACCTCGGATAAACTTGGGGCGGCACTGTTGTGTTCCCTCCCTTGTGAGTGTGGTAGTGTAGTGTCTCTGCTGAGCTTAGTGCTCACTCCTACCCGGGCTGCGTTTTGCAGGTGCTGGCGCTAGCTCTTCTTCGGTCGCCCCTACCAGGCCGGTATTTGGTGACGTGGCGGCGTCTGGCGGTGCTTGAGGAGCAGCAATCTCAGTTTTACCCTTTTGTTATAGATAGTCTCCTACGGGAGTGTTAAATGTATAATTTCCCTGTTTTGAGGATTTGTATTATATTCAGTTCAGTGTTTTGAGGTTTGTGATTGTTTGTATAATACAGGATGATTATGAATTGCTAGGGAGACCACTACGATTAGAGGGAAACCTCGCCAAAATTTCCGCAGTAGGTTAGGTTCCGGTTCGCGTCGCCCGGCCCGGTTGGGCCTACGCGGGTCGGGGCGTGACAATCGATCCTTTGTGTTCCAACACCTTGTTTGTCTCCTTCTTCTCCTTCTTTCGCCGTACCCAGTTGCTTCGATCAACTGGGTTCGTTTGTTGAGGCCTCATGAGGAGAGAACCCCAACACCCCCCGAAATCTATGCTACACAAAGATGCCCATGGCGAATATTCCGTGAAGTGGCATGAAGCTGGTTCGTGTTACATCAAGATGGAAAATGTTACTAATGAGGATCAATCACGGTTTGTTTGTATTGGATCATGATCAAACTCGATGGTTGAGCAACTGGAACCGGTGATAGAAGACCTTCATGGAATGCGAAGATCAATCACAAACTTGATTAAGATATTGAAAAGCTTCCTACTTGGATACAAGAAATTAGAAGAAACAGCTTAAGAGACCAACTTAGCCAGCGTTTGGTTGCGGGTTAAGAACTGGGTTAAGGGGCCCCCTTCTTATCCCCAAATGCTATAGGGTTAAGCTTTTGGGGTTAAGCGGGGTTAAACCCAAAAATAGGTT